>NC_051167.1:94514911-95004911 GCF_013339725.1 Rhipicephalus microplus
TCGCTTTGGCATCATCTGTATGCCCTAGTATATATATATATATATATATATATATATATATATATATATATATATATATATATATATATATATATATATATATATATATATATATATATATATATATATATGTGTGTGTGTGTGTGTGTGTGTGTGTGTGTGTGTGTGTGTGTGTGTGTGTGTGTATGTGTGTGTGTGTGTGTGTGTGTGTGTGTGTGTGTGTGTGTGTGTGTGTGTGTGTGTGTGTGTGTGTGTGTGTGTGTGTGTGTGTGTGTGTGTGTGTGTGAGCCCTTAAGTATACACGTCTTTCTCTTATTCATTAACGAGGGTCTCGTACTGGCAGACTTGGTGCCTTTAGGTTGTAGGCGAGGGACTAGTGGTCAGCTGCCAGTTAGTAATAAGTTCACGTGCTACGTGACTCCAAACAGGCTCATAAAGAGTGTGCCACACTCGCCGCCATGGGTACTGGTGGCGCTGACTGACACTCCCACGTTTAATTGGGAGTGTCCCCAATAAAGTGTCCCCAATACCCAATAAAGTGGCTGGGGGGATAGCTGTCGTGGTAGCTCAGTGGTAGAGCATCGAACGCGTTATTCGAAGGTCGCAGGTTCGGATCCTGCCCACGGCAAGTTATCTTTGCACCCACTTTTCTTTCTTCTGATTTACATTACAATTGGCCTAATAACTTCCCCTATACCTTACTTGGCATTATTGTCCGTTAGATCTCATTAATATTGACACAAAACAGCCGCTGAACACGGCTGCATGAAAGAGGAGGACGAAGTGAGTTTTCGTTGGATGCTGGTCTGGCGCCATCTTGCTCGTCCAGTTCTGTGCGCTGTAAATAGACCACTACACAAGTTACTCGTAACATTATTGGTGGAGGTGGACGATCCCCGTACCTCAATGGAGACGCGCAGCGGTCGCACCATCGGCGACCTTTCGACTGCTTCGACTGCTGGTACTTCCTCTACGCCGCCCTCATCAGTCCAAGCCACCACCTACGTCACACTCCCGCACCTCCGGGATCCCGGCACTTTCTCCGGTGATGGTACGATCGATCTTGGCATTTGGCTGAAGCGGTACGAGCGCGTCAGTGCTACTCACCGCTGGGATCCCACGCTCATGCTCGCCAACGTGCTTTTCTACCTGAACGGCCCTCCCCGAACATGGTTTGAAAGCCACGAAGCCGACATAACGAGCTGGGATCTCTTCAAAGAAAAGATACGTGACCTGTTTGGCGATTCGTCTGGTCGTCAGCTCGCTGCGAAGAAGACTCTTGCCACACGGGCCCAGTCTTCCACCGAATCGTACGTCTCCTACATTCTGACGTCTTGGCCCTTTGTTCCAAGGCCGACCAGTCCATGTCAGAACACGAAAAGGTTAACCACGTCTTGAAAGGCATTGCTGACGATGCTTTCAACCTGCTGGTTTTTAACAACGTCTCGAGCATCGACACAATCCTTAAAGAATGCCGACGTCTCGAACAAGCTAAAGCCCGCCGCGTAGCCCAAAGCATCGTGCGCCTTCCGAACACAGCGGCCACTTCTTCGTGTGACGACGCCTTCCACCAGGCCCCTCTACGTGACAACCTTACACGCATCATTCGTCGAGAGGTCGAGGCAGCACAACCGGTAGCCACGTCATTACCAACGCCTGCGCCTTTTCCGACCACGATCTCTTTAATACAAGCGGTCGTTCGTCAAGAGCTATCGAATGTCGGCCTACATCCTCTTCCTACCGTATACTCTGCTGAGCCTTCTTATCGTACCCCTTCTGCGCCTCGCATACAACGCAATTCGTCCGAATGGCGTACTCCTGATGACAGGCCCATATGTTTTAACTGTCGACGCGTTGGTCATATCGCTCGTCACTGCCGCAGCCGCTGGGCCCCACCGTCCCATTATGCACCTCAGTATCACGCCACTTCTGCTCACCAGTCGTCCCCATCACTTTCTCCATCAACGCCGACCACATTTTCCGCTCCTACAGCACCTCTGAGCAGACCTCGCTACGACCGGTCACCGTCCCCTGCTCGTCGTCAGTCCCGGTCGCCCCCACAACGCCGTGCTGCCTCCCCGACCTATTCGCAGCATCTCCGACCGGAAAACTAGGCCATGCAGCTTCTGGAGGTGGAGCTGCGTTGACGACCTTCGTAAGAAATCCTCGATTAACATTAACAACGAACCGGAACCTTTTGGACGTTACTGTCGACAATGTTCGTGTCAATGCATTGATAGATACTGGCGCGCATGTGTCCATTATGAGTGCTAACCTTCGCCGCCGACTTATAAAAGTTGTCACGCCCGCCCTCAACCGAGCTGTACGAGTCGCCGATGGAGGAACTGCCGCAATTCTTGGCATGTGCTCTGCGCGAGTGTCTATTGGGGAGAGAAGCACTGTCGTTCTTTTCGCCGTTATCGAACATTACCCTCATGAACTCATTCTCGGTATGGATTTTCTAGCCACGCACTCTGCCCTCATAAACTGTTCAGCTAGCTCTCTCCATCTCGATTTACCCCTCTTTTCCGACCCGCCTAGCCCACCGCAAATCAGTCTCTGCTGCATTGATTTCACGCCCCTCCTAACTCTGTCACACATGTCGACTTATCCTCCACGCCGCCAGTACCTGATGGTGATTACATGGTGGCCCCGATTCCTGCCGTGATGCTTACGCATGGGGTTGCTGTGCCGCATATGATTCTGACGATTAAGAGAAACCACACCTTCCTTCCACTGGTCAACTTTTCACTCACCACCCAAGTTTTGCCACAGGGTATCTCCCTGGCCAAAATTGCCGCTCTCCAAGATGACCATGTCGAGCCCTTCAGAGTTGACGATTGCTGCAGCTCAGTCAGTGGTTCCACTCCATCACGTTCTTGGGGCGCCGACATCGAGCGAATGGTGTCATCGGACCTCGTCTGAGCAAGCTGCAGCGCTTTGACACGTTCTTGAGGGATATCGTAGCATTTTAGACTTTGCCAGCAACTCTTTAGGCCAAACGACCAATGTCACCCACCGCATAAATACTGGCCATGCAACCCCCATTCACCGACGCCCCTACCGTGTGTCTGCGTCGGAGCGTGCAATATTACAACATGAAGTCGGCAAAATGCTTGCGAAAAACATTATCGAGCCTTCATGCAGCCCCTGGGCTTCTCCAGTCGTCCTTGTTAAAAAGAAAGATGGAACATGGCGCTTTTGTGTCGATTACCGTCACCTTAACAAAATTACCAAAAGAGACGTTTATCCTTTACCTCGCATCGACGACGCCCTCGACTGCCTGTACGGAGCCACTTATTTTTCAACTATTGACCTTCGGTCAGGGTACTGGCAGATAGCCGTCGACGAGATGGACCGCGAGAAGACCGCATTCATCACTCCTGATAGTCTTTATCAGTTTAAGGTGATGCCCTTTGGACTCTGCAATGCACCAGCCACATTTGAAAGAATGATGGACTCATTGCTCCAAGGGTTGAAATGGTCCCCCTGCTTGTGTTACCTTGACGATGTTATTGTCTTTTCGCCCACATTCGACTCGCATCTTGATCGGCTGTCAGCTATTCTGGACGTTTTTCGTCGAGCCGGACTTTAGCTTAACGCCTCCAAGTGCCGCTTCGCTCGTCGTCAAATTTCCGTGCTCGGTCACCTTGTCGATGCCCAAGGCGTGCGTCCAGACCCAGAAAAAATTCGCGCAGTCATGAACTTTCCCGTTCCGAAGACCACAAAAGATGTCCGCAGTTTTGTGGGGTTGTGCTCATATTTCAGACGCTTTGTTAAGGACTTTGCGACCATTTCACGCCTACTCACAGACCTCTTGAAGAAAGACGCCTCGTTTACCTGGGGCCATGACCAAGCGTCATCGTTTTCGCAACTTACGACACTGCTTACAACGCCACCAATCTTGGCTCACTTCGATCCATTAGCCCCAACCGAGGTTCACACGGACGCCAGTGGACACGGCATAGGAGCTGTGCTATTGCAGCAACAACGCGGACACGACCGTGTTATAGCCTACGCAAGTCGACTGCTATCTCCAGCCGAGCGCAACTATACCATCACGGAGCGCGAGTGCCTCGCCCTTGTATGGGCAGTCGCCAAGTTTCGCCCATACCTGTACGGGCGCTCATTCCGTGTTGTCACGGATCATCACGCGCTCTCTGGCTAGCCTCCCTGAAGGACCCCACGGGACGTCTCGCTCACTGGGCTCTACGCCTTCAAGAGTACACTTTCTCTGTAATGTACAAAACAGGGCGATTACATCAGGATGCGGATTGTTTATCCCGCTACCCTGTTGACGAAGCAACCGATGCTGACGCTATCACGGACGTTTTTTCCGTGGCGAAGAGCAACGTCGGGATGCTTCTTTACGAGCCATCATTGACAAACTGGAGTCAACGCCTCGCGACCGGTCTTTACGAATGTTTTTGGTGAAAGACGGGATCCTATATCGCCGTAACCTTGATTCCTTCGGATCAGACTTACTTCCTGTCACCCCAGCGCACCTGCGTTCCACTGTCCTGCATCAACTTCATGACGCTCCCATGACGGGCCATTTGGGCGTTTCTCGCACATACGATCGGGTACGACGTCGGTTTTTTTGGCCTGGACTTGCCCGCTTTGTTCGACGCTATGTCGCCGCTTGTGAGCCCTGTCAGCGTCGCAAAACGCCGTCTGCCCTCCCAGCCGGCTACCTTCAGCCAATCGACGTTCCCAACGAGCCTTTCTTTCGAGTTGGTCTCGACCTGCTGGGCTCTTTTCCACTCTCCACAGCCGGAAATAAATGGATTGCTGTTGCCACGGACTACGCGACGCGGTACGCAATCACACGAGCACTCCCGACCAGCTGCGCTACCGACGTTGCGGACTTTCCGCTGTACGACATAATATTAGTGCACGGTGCTCCCCGTCAACTTCTCACCGACCGTGGCCGCACGTTCTTATCAGCTGTCGTTCATGAAATCCTGAGGTCTTGCCATACCAAGCACAAAGTTACTACTTCGTACCATCCCCAGTCAAATGGCCTCACGGAGCGCCTTAACAGGACCCTAACCGATATGCTTGCCAAATACGTTGCGCCAGACCACCATGATTGGGACATTCATTTGCCGTATGTGACGTTCGCCTACAATTCATTTCGTCACAACACTGCCGGCTATTCGCCCTTCTATCTACTATATGGCCGGGACCCAACTCTACCCTTAGACACTTTACTACCTGCGGCCACTGAATATGCCGGGGAAGCCATTGCCCGCGCCGACCACGCGCGCCAAGTCGCCCGTAACCGTCTACAGGCTTCACAGGCGCGCCAACAACAGCTCTACAATTCTCACCATAGGGACGTGCATTTTTCTCCGGGTTCTCTCGTGCTCCTCTGGTCACCTACTCGGCGTGTGGGACTGTCTGAAAAACTGTTGTCACCATACACTGGACCATTCCGTATCGTTCGCCAAGTGGCAGACGTCACGTGCGAGATTGTTCCAACCGATCCAACAAAGTCATCGTCAGCTCCGAGCGACACCGTTCACGTGGCTCGGCTAAAGCCCTATTACCCCCCTTCGACATCATCTGCGTAAATTTAGCACCGGGACGGTGCTTCTACCGACGGGGGTTATGATACAAAACAGCCGCTAAACACGACTGCATGAAAGAGGAGGACGAAGTGAGTTTTCGTTGGATGCTGGTCTGGCGCCATCTCGCTCGTCCAGTTCTGTGCGCTGTAAATAGATCACTAAACAAGTTACTCGTAACAATATTGTGTAAATGCGAAAAACGAGGTCCTAAGTATACACTTCTTTTCCTTATATATATATATATATATATATATATATATATATATATATATATATATATATATATATATATATATATATATATATATATATATATATATATATATATATGTATATATATATATATATATGTTTCTGAAGCGAGGTTGAATTGACAGAAGCAGCTTGCCAGATCCTTGATTTTCAAGAAAACGCGCCTCAAGACAACAAAACAGGAGGGCCTATGCACGCTCGCTTTACACTACCCATTTATGGCCAGCGCGTTGATGGGGGCGCTGGTGGCAGCGTTTTTCGCAGCGCCACCTGGACAGAGCCTGACGTCTGAAGGCTTATCGTGCCCCCACCAAGATGGCGGCCATCAGTATCATCTTTTGGGAGGCACGGCTTCACTTTTGAGGAAGAATATTTACTCCAGCAATTTTTTAAACCTCCTTGGTCTGCACAGCCCATAAATGCTTTGTTGCTGCAGGGCGAAGCTGGTTTTGCAAAGGGGCAACTTTTCCTCAAAGTAGCAAAAACGTAGAAACGTGCCCACAGACATAGATAGGGTTCTCCTCTCAGGGCAAGGTTCGTCACGTCGCTGCGACCAACGTTATTAGAAATAGTAACGTTGGCTGCAACCCCCTACCTAGTATCCTAGTATGTCAATGTGCAGGGCTGCCTTTGCGCCCCTTCCCCCCCCCCCCCCCCGTCGAGTCGCAGCGTCCCACTCCCTATTATACCTATGTTTCGGGCTGACTGCGCTTCCTCCCCCACTAACTTCATGCAATTCAACGACCTAGCGCGGATGAAGCTTCACCTAAAAGGTATAGCAGGTGCGGGACAACCGAACATGCACCGTTAGCAGTACGGAAACTCCCAAGCAGGCAGCAAGTGCTCCAATGCATCCTCACCATATACCCTTTGGCGAAACATTGACACTTGCCTTCCTCACCAGTGAAATATGCCACCATTTATTCACCAGCTTCAGCATGATTTTTAATATACGAAATGCACAAATACCACTGTGGTGTGCACTTGTACTGTCGCCTTCCACATGTTCTAGTGAAATCGGTAGTTTAAAAAATGTTGTAGTGCCCCATATATCACAAATAATCCGAGGACATAAACAGGTGCTAAACACTAGAACATTCATGCATTCTATACTTCCTACTGGCAACATAATTCACCACACAGAGAAAGCTAACAAGACGAGGAACGTTGATGAGAAAATGAATAGATGTAAGATGCAAATTATAAAATATTAGCAATGAGCTAATTAAGACAGAAAAAAGGTACGTAGCAACTACTTTAGGAAGTGCTCTATTCGTCATCAGAGAGATCACATCATTTTCCCTAACTGCACAGTAATAGACAGCCATGAGAGCAAAAGTGCTTACCTGAGCAGCAGTATGTACAGTGCAATGTGTAAACAGACACATGACTAAGCTAAAGTACGCTCAGATCTAACACACCTGAAAGTTTATAATGCGACATGTGCAGCAGGCATCCCTCCCTGGGTAAATCATCATCAGTGTGCTTCAGCATCATTTTTTTTTTTTAAGGGGCAAAGGCGTGGGTCTGTACATCCTCTGATGTTGTACGTAGCTACCCGTGGCACATACCCACTCTAGAGCGGGTCTGTTCCACAGAAGATGGAGATGGGATATGGCGGTACTTGGAGTTTTCACTAGATTGATGCTTGGACGGACGGACAGACAGACTAGCAGACGGATGGACAGACATGCGGAGCAGGTATGTGCCACAGGGTGGTCGCACAGACTGACGGAAGCAAGAATATAGGGACGAACGGAAGCAAGGACGCGCTGACGGCGCTTCGCCTCACCCATCATCATTCACTCCAGGGGTATGCTGTGTTTTTTTATGCTACCAAACAGATAAGCTATGTTTTAAGCGCTACAGTTTGATACAACTTTGGAAGGCTGAAGCATTTCCACCTTAACGATGGATGAATACGAGCCTGTGTAAAAGGACACACACTCTAGACTTGAACGGTGCGCCAGTGATCGTGCGGATGGAGAACATGTAAAAAAACATGAGCGGGGTCACTCCTTTTGTTGAAGAGGTAATCAGCTGCCATGTTTCGGCCATCAACTACAGGCAAACATTAAGTCTACATGGATTGCTGAAAAAGTTCTAAAAACCCCACTTTATGCCAAAAAAAATACTCATTTTGAAAGAACATGTTTGCAGTGGTCCACATGGTCAGCACAATTCAAACCGCCATCTTGTGACGTAGCATAAGTCATGCCTGCCTTGTCCTATTTGACAGCCGGTGCAGCAGTACACAGGCAGCAAAGTTCAGTCAGAGCCAGGCAAAGACAGAACTTACAAACTGCATTGTTAAAGTCATTTCCACAAATCAAATGGAGACCCACAAGTTGCTTTTATTCTCCATTGCAATGCACTACAGCAGTGGTTCTAAGCCATGGGTGTGTCGGGGAACCCTTGTGGACTGGTGGAAGTGATGGGGTACCCCTTGCAGCAGAGAGAGGGAGGGTACCTAGGTAAATTAACACAACTGGAGCGTGAAACATGTGCCTTTTAGTTCTACCAAAACATCAAACGTGCCACATCACTTCATTTTGGACAGTTAATCGATATGTAACACAGCCATGCTAAAGCGGGGTTTAAGCACGCATAAAAGAAAAAGCAGGTGAGGGTTTCCCGGGCCATAGAAATGGTTTCGCGGACTCCTATTTGAGAACCACTGCACTACCCTGCTCTTTTTATCATGGATAACTTTAGTACCAATGACTGACTATACAGAAGGCCTTCTACATCATTGGGCTATAGCACAACTATGTCCCACTGGTGGTGCAAACAATGTTTTACATTTCGTTTCTTGATTAGTATGCATTACATTAATGTTTTTGACTTCGACATAAATTATTTTTATTTAGTGTCCTTTCAATAAAATTCTGTTGTAAGTTCAGCGATTGTGTTTTTTTCTCATACGCTGAACACAAAAATGAAAATATAGTTCAAGCCTAAATTATTTAACACTGTTGCCTTTCAAAAATAAATGCCATCGAATATACGTACAAATCATGTATGCACAAACATATGTTCAACAGTAGCATATGTTTTATATAATCGGTTGTTTGCACTTGCACTACCATGCTAACAGGAATACGAGTATTAACACTAGAAGTGGTAAGCTGATATGCAATGTTTATGCTCGCGAGGATGGCAGCCCCGGACACTGCTACATAAATCAACTCGATGGCACCTAACTACGGGAGTTGCTCGGAGGGTTTCAAGCTGAACAGTTGTGCTGCCTGCGACCTCTGATGCAGCGCAACCTGGTTTGCCCTCCGCGATCTGCAGACGCTGTGCAGCTCTCACTGTGTGGTGCCCTGTCCTCGGACTTCTTCGGCCGGCTCTCAACTTTCCCCATCTATTTTTTTCTGTCGCTTGCCTGTCCTATATTTTTCCAGTATTCTTTTCATCTCTCCTTCCCCCTTCCCTTACTCGGCACTACGCCGGGTCTCCCAAAAGGCAGACAGAAATTAGGTGCCTTTTTCCTCTTCTCAAGAATCGCTCACCACTGCAATAACCCGACGAGCGATTGAACCATAGCAGTACATAAAAATATTTATAAAATTGGATAGTCAACATTGCAAGCACAACTGACATCTCACTATCATTGCACACAAAAACTATTTTCCAAAGCAGTATCGAGAGCTGGCATGGCTCTGTGATAGAATACTTGGGTGCCATGCGGATTTCTTGGATTCGGTTGCAGCTGGGGCCCCGATATTCATTCTTCGCATTCGTACGGTAAATGCTGCCAATGTCAGCTTTTTAAAATGTGAAGCATTTCTTAGCGAACTTCGGCGACTTCGACTTTGAGCGTATCTGTCTGCCTCTGTCCGTCTATCCATCTAGCCGCCTACTACTTTCAGCTCTTCTGGCCGTCTTGATAATGGTATCAATACCAAACTTGGTATGGCATAAAATGACTGTATGAGGGACATATGTGACTTGACTAGTCGTAACATGAAAATCATGACATGTATGTCATAATTTACATTTCATGGTCTCGCTGCTCTTGCAGTGGTTTTGTTCACGTGACATGTTGCAAAACTGGTATGGTATGACATGATTGCATAGCGAACACAAGTGACAGCCCTAACATGAAAATTGTGACATGCGTGTCATGTAACAACATGACTACATGCCACGCTCATGATGCGCTTGCGGCCATTTCGCTAGCGTCACATGCACAAAATTTGGTATTTTGGGACGTGAATGGATGACGAAGGTATGTGACTGGTGCAACATGATTATCATGAGATGCGTGCCATGTAACAACATGACTACATGTCACGCTCATGATATGCTGGCAGCCGTTTCGCTAGCTTCACTTATACCATATTTGGTATATTGGGACGTGAATGAATTACAAAGATATGAGATTGGTGCAAACATGATCGCCACCTCGTAAATCACCAAATCACCACCTCATAACATTGTGGCGATTTTAAAGTGACATATAAACCTTCCTCATTCGTGCTTCGCATATCGATTCCCACTGTACGTAAGATCTGCCAATTTTTCCTAATGCTGTTATCACTTTCCTGGGTAGACAAACTGTCAATGACCTCAGGCACATACCTGGTGGAGTGGAGTAGGTTAGACAACGTATGCGATGGGATTGCCACATTCATGTCATGACCAGTGCTTCATATTCATCATACCATCTTACTAACCTATACTGATTTTGCTTCACACGGAGGTGATCACAAGAGCACCCAGATGAGGGCAGCTAGATACATATATAGATGCCGAATGTGCTCACAGTACGCAAAGGAATGCTTTGCATTCAAAAATGCCCCATTTTTTCTGATGAAAGCATCAGGTGATAATCATGGTAAACACATTCAAGCTGTGAAAGAGGAACAATAGAGTGCTTTCTTTATTCAATATAAAAAGATACAAAAATATTTATTTACTGGTCATCATTCTCCTTGGCACCGTGTTTCAAGATGCGTGTGAATTCCAAGTAATTGAACATACCGTTCTTGTCAATAGGTGCTTCACGAAACATTTCATCAACCTGCAACAGATAAGATACAAGTCACTCAACTTACCTGCTATCATGACAGTCATAAAAGTTATATAAAAGTTATGTTCATGATCTCATTAAGAAGTTCTTCCTATTAAAACACTTATACAAAAGCAGTACAAAAAGGTTCAATATTTTGGGACTATAATTATGGTTGTCAAATGTCAAATGATAACAAGGGATTACCGAATTTATAAAATATAGCAGGCTGCACTGTACACAACCAAACACAGTCAGCATTTAATTCATTAATACATCAGCATTAATGTATGAAGCTAAATTTTTCGCTGCTGCAGAAATTCATGATCTAAAAAACATTTTCTGCATTTTTCTTTTTCCATTTTAAAACATGAATACTTCCTTGTAGTCTTTTCGGTATGGTGTGCTTTGTGTGCGATGCCTGTAGCCATATATGACCGAAGGGGTGTGAGTAACAACAAGCCTGAAGGAAGTGCAGAGCTAAGCAGCCTTCTCTCTTTTCTTTTTCTCCTTTTTCCCACTGGCTGAAATATATGTGCTTTTGCCTGCAACAGCCTATGCCCCCTTGTGCTTCACACTTTAAAAAATCATGGGATGGGGAAGATGGAAACTTGCGGTAAAAAAATCTGCTAATGTAGGATGCGTGCTAGAGCACACACCTCCTATTTATGGATTTTTTTTTAAATCAAAGGACTTGCAAGTGTCTCATGCGACATCTGCACTCTTTTTTCCCTCTATCTCTCCTGCTTATCAAATTATTACATTGTAAATGGTTAGTTAGACTGCTACAACCCGCTTAAACAACTGGTAAATAATTTTTCCAGCAACAATAAGGAGTAGTGTTCCAATCCAAACAACCTGCCCACTCCCATTGAAAAATCAGCCAATGGCAGCCCTCTGTGTGACTTGTGTTACAAGGGTGCCGAAAGTCCACCCAGTGCCTCTGCTTAAAAACAGTTTTACAGTGACAGCTGTTATGACATCGCAACTCAAGTCACGCGCAGTTGTCCGCCGCCTCCGGTGTCTGTAACTACATCGCGTGAAATTAGAAAAAAAAAAAACAACTAGCACCAATGACGCAGTGAGGCTCGTACCCGGGTCCGCTGAGCGCCAGCCCAGTATTCTACCACTGAGCCACACCAGTGCTTGAGACTTGTTGGCAAACTTGCATTAGGTAGGCTTGATGTCAAGAAAGCAATCGCATTAATACGACTTGTAAAGCACTTTAAAACAACGAAAAAACAACCAGTCGCACAATGCAAATAGCGTAACGAGTTGGCTGTCCCACCATAACAGTTTCTTCTTGTTCCTCTATTAAGTGCAGCGCATGCCCACTTCAGCCATAGTTCCTCATCTTCATCAGCTACTGCAAAAACAATTTGCGCAAAATTCCTTGCAAGTCTTAAGCGGATACAACGCTTCTCAGAAGAATGACGAAAAATAGCGTAGTGAATGCCGGCCTACTAGCCAAAAAATTTTATTATCAATGTCCTAGTGGGTATCAAGCAAGTGTCAATGTCCTAGTGGGTATCAAGCAAGTGGGCTTGCAGTAGTTACCCAATGAGTCTTTTGAAAGGCTCTGAAAGGCCGCTCTTCTAGCTTTCCCTGTGACTGTGCTGCGTCTTCCGCGCAGGCCTGGCATTTCTTTAGGAAGTAGTCTTTGAATTGCCCTTGTTTGCAAATCAGGTTTGCACTCCCCACAATAATACAAGAATGCCAATGACCCCTCGGAATTGTTTTGAAATAAATATCAGCGTCAAAAGGTGGCCCCATGGGGCACTCTGACAGGAAAATTTAGACCTTGCCTAATCACCGAACTGCAGACTCTCTGGGCCCAAAGTTGATGATGATACGATGAGCTTTTGGGGGCCAAGCTCCATTTTCATTCTGCAAGGTCGGTGTCCCCCATGTAATAAGGGACTCCCCAACAGCATGTGCCATAGACTGCACGTTTCCCCATAGAAATAGAGCGCTGCCCAGGTGGTGTGCCTAAAATTTATGCAATGCGCCACCCTGGCGAGCTGGCTGAGAATCAGCAAGTGGGACAGAGCCGCCGCGAGGTGTATTGCGGGCGTCGCGCGCAATGAAACGCATGATGAATGTCATGCGACACTACCCCCGGCTTTGCCCGATGTGCGTCGTGCTGTACCTATACTTTAGAACACGCAAGACCAGTGAAGATTGTGGGAATTGAGGCCGGCCCGCTGCCTTTGCGCGGGCTTTGCCGCCTCTTTCTCCGTTCTCATGTCCGGACATGTCTCCCCTCTTCCACTGTCTGCCGCGCTGGGGGAGCAGTGTGACGTTTAACCCCCTCACCCGGTAGCAGATGTTGACTATGGCGCCGCGCGCGGAGTCTCCCGAGAGGTTTTTGCGCGCTGCGTCGTAAGCGGGAGAGACCTTTCCGGGGACGACATTGGGTAAGCACGCCTTTCTTTTCCGTCCGTCAGCCCCCTGCAGGGCTCGTTCGGACTTCGCCAACAGCGCCTTGCGCCCGCGGCAAACGCTTACGCTTACCTTATGTCGCCCCCCCTTCCGAACGCTAGGCCGAAGGGTGGTACGGTGTCCTAGTGCGTGGCCTAGCTACGCCGACCCGTCTCCCTCCGAAGCCAACGCGAACGCCTTTGCCCTCGCTCGAGCAACCGGGCTTTGGTCCCGGTGTCTCCGTGGATCACCTTTACCGCAGAGACGTGCTCGTGGCACCCTGTGTAGTACTTTTATGCCTGTGGCGTGGATAAGCTTATTTGCTTTCCCGTCGCACCTTTGCAACGGGCTGTACTGCGTTTGGTGTTACCACAATAAAGTGTTGCGATTTTGAGCAGTATTGTGTTCTCGCCACGGCGACGGTTAACGCGTGCCCTGCGGCTCGCTAAGACCAGACCCATGCTGGTGGCCGTACTCCTTCGGGATACGTGTACACTACAGGATTTAGACACTTCACTGAAAACTGCGATGCAGCAGGCAAGCAGCAATTATTCACCGCTACGGTTTCAGCGATGTGGTGTGTACGACTGGATACTTTCGCGAGACTGTGCTTTCGAAAGGACGGACCCTGTACAATATGAAGTACGTCTACGACGCAGAAGAAACAGTGTGACTTTTCGACGCAGTGCCAAGAATCGTACAATATAAACTTACAGGTAAGTGTGTCCAAATAGCGCTTGCAAAGCTTGACGTTGAGTGAAGGTTGCTCATCATGTGCCTGCTTTGAAGTAAAATTAGTAGTTTATCAGGCAGCACTGAGGTAGCATTCGGCCTAGTGACAGCTGTTTTGAGCGAGAACATATGATTTACGTAGTTGGTAGTCGCAGCTCTTGCACTATATATTACAGAAGCTGTTTCGCTACACGCTTCTTTTACAGTATGTTTAACGGCTAAGGTGATCCCACAAAATGCTCGTATTGCAGTCTTTAAAGTTTTTGAAGCTGACGGAGAATCGTGATATGAATGTCTAAGGCAACCTTCACGTGAAAGGCCAGTGCAGAGCTGAGATTAGTGGTGTTAGTGGAAATGCAAACATGTTGCAGCGGTCGTGCATTAAGAAATTCGAACTCGTCGTCGTTCGAGCCCAATACATGAAAAATTCATTTGAACAGTCTAGTAATAATCGACTTTCTGGTGGTTCCATAGCTGCCATGCAGTGTGTAGTCAGGGATGGAACATGTGTGGATCATCACTGTTTTTTTGGGAGTCATTGTCTTGTAATCCGACTGGAGCTGTGCACGTGACAGTCAAATATAATGCTGTATTTACTTGTCTGTGACATTTTTTTTCATATATTTGCTACTAGAGTCGACGCTCTCATACCGAGTACCGAAATTAGATTATTTTTCTTCCTAGACATAATGAAATGTCATCCCCCGAGTTACAATCGTGGTCGTGTTACAATCGAATGAACACGGTGTGTGTAATATATGGAGCGATGCTTACGCAACCTAAGTTTTCATGTGCTTTCTTGAACGTTTTCAAGGCAAGCTTAATCAAAACACTTGCGATTTTTCTCAGAGCACCAACCCACATACATTGGTGGAAATAGGTGCCGGAGGGAGTCAACTATACATAAAATCTAGATTATTAAAGACTGTTTGTACATTTGTCTGTTTGTCCGCCCTAACGATACCTCAAACTGCATTGAACGGCCAGCCCCATCCGCAGCGCCCACCAATATTGCTCAAGCTTTAGCGTTGATAGTTGTGTGATTGTCAATTAAAAAGCAAATATTGCGCATACCTGAAGCGCCATAACGACACGTCTAGGTTTTGTATGTCTGCCTTTATACTAGAAGCAGCACACACAAGCAACTCTAAGGACTGTAGCGCTTATCGCGCTGCACTGACAGTGCAACGCGATGCTCGAAAAGGTAAGTGTTTCCAACGCTTTGCTACGACAACATGGTGGTGGCACCTGCCCGTCGCTTTGCGTTCTACACCTTATCACTTCCGAGACTGACGCGCATCTTTCTCCGCGGGTGTGCACGCCTTCGTTTTCAAAGATAACAGCCATATGATGCTCCTGTCTAACATGCCTTGATGCGCTCGTTCGCCTCTGCTACACGCTCGAGGCACTCTAATGCAGCGCCTTCAGAATAGCATTCACCGTTTTTCTTGCACAGAACATCAAATAAACCTTTTGATCACTCTCTCCAGACGCAAGACTATCGTCTTTCGATGACATTTACAGTGCGACATGTAGATTCAAGCCAATTTTTTTTCCTGTTATTAAAACTTTTTGTGCTTGCGGCATTTGTGAATACAACAATAACGCCGGTCTCAAAGCTTCTTTTTCCTCGTCTGATCATCACGCACGGCAGCATGGTTCATGTTAGTGTTTGTATGCCCAAATATTTCCAGTCGCGCTCGACAGGAAACATTTTCCTGTCGCGCTCGACAGGAAACGACAGGAAACTCCAGCACTGGTTCCTCATAGCAAGGGTACTGAGAGCACATGGGAAAAAGCAGTGCATGGACAAGAATCAGTCTAGAGCATCTTAAAGGTCTGGTGGTCTCGTGAGCTATTCGTGTGGCGTGTGAAATGCCCTCCTTTTCAGATAGAGGTGTTTTGTTAATTACAACTGAACAAAGTGCCTCGGAACGCTTAAACCCGAGAATATGACAAGGCTACTCCTGCCACACAAAAAGTTAGTATGTGTGCCTGGTTGTAGGTGATGTCATTCAGGTTGGTGAACCAGTCCAAATTTTGGGCCAAGTGAGCCGTGAACTAAGTGATCATCTGCATAGTTATTGCCCTGTCCTCAAGAACATAACGGGCCTCGTTTGCTAAGGAGACCAAAGCAAATGCCATGACCACTAATCTATAATCTCTCTGTGTGAGAGAAAAAAAGAGAGCAGATTTTTTTTTATATTATGGGGGTGCTGACATCCCCTGTAAAGTTGATTGTACCTCGTGGCACATGTGTTTTGCACATTGGCTGCATTTCGAGTTCACAACAACAGAGCGGTAGGTGGTGTGGTGCTTTTGAGCGTTTGTTGTCACCGCCATTATCATCATCATGGTTAGTGCGTAGCGACGGCAGTGACACCTCGCGGCAAGCCCTGGTGGCGGCACAGGAGAGATGAGCGTGTCTCTTTGGTGGGTGTCGCGAACGGTTGTCTCTAGCGGTAGGTCCCCGGTGCGCGGCACCGCGGATTGTGAGCCAGGGGTCCTCGTGGTAAGTCATGCGTTGGCGAAGCCACCTTGAGTGTATTCCGCTGTTTATTTAGTCATGTTGAGTGTAATGTAATATTGTGTAAGATTGTTTAGCGTGTGGATCACAATTGATTTATAATAATTTGGCTTGGTTCGTTTCGACCGCGTCTGCTGTGTCCATTCACTCCAAGAGCGTGACGCTCTCCATTTCAAGACTCCCCGCTGGCTGCCCAACATAGAGCTCTTGAAGCATCGGACGACAGTTCTCATGGTTCGGTAGAAGCTCTTGTTTGAGCCGGGGTAGAGTAGGCCTAGTGTGCCTAGGGAGACTTCCATATCTAGAGTCGACGGTGTGCTTTGTTGAGAGTGAGAAGATCGGTTGGTTGTTGTAACATATTTGAACTTGTCGGCACATTGAGTTTTTTTTCTGCTCACAAGTGTTTTTTTTTTTTGTGGTTGGCTTTCAATAACGTAGTCGAGTTGGTACGAGAGTCAGGTGCTCTGCCTCCTGGGGTGAGCAAAGCTTAGAGCACATGGATTGTAGGCCAAGCCCAAAGCGAGTCAGTACGGAAGCCTCATGGGTGGTCCGATTTTCTGTATATAGCTTCTTTTTGAGCTCAGGGAGCCTGGCGTCGTTGCTGGCTTGTCTTGAGCTCGATGCCGGGGCGTCGTGACACTGTACGGGACGGTGGGCACCGATCGCTCGGTAAGCTGCTTAGTGCGGCGAGCAAGTAAAGCCACCTTACAGAGTGGACATCTCCTTGTGGCTGCCTCTTCGGCACCTACGCTGGGTGCTGGGTGGATGCCAGTTGTTGTAAGGGACTTATTAAGCCTAGGCTCTGTGCAGCCACCTGTTGCACATGGCACAACTAGGTGGATCGTGGCGTTAATGTGTTGCACTCTGCTTGCCTCACTTTATTTTTTATTTTGCGATGCCCAAGTTAAGAAAAGTGACCTTTGTTTTATTTCAGCTGGGAGTCTCGGCCACCGCTGATGTATTTGCTAGCAGTACTGACCATCGTATCACGTGGGCAAGAAGCCCAAAGCTCTCTTCCCTTTGGCCTACTGCATTGTTCTGTCGAGTGTTTTGAGTGTACACAGCAGGAGTGATGTAACCCGTAGCTGGCCGTCTTCCAGACATCGTCTTGGCCGTTGGCCAGGAATGCTGTCGTGAGATCGGGCGATGGACATGCCTGGGACCTGCGCAACTGCCTTGCAGTCCGGAGCCCTCGTGAGTGCTGGTCGCAACCAGAAAACGTGTCGGCGCGAGTTACGATTCCTCGCGCCATCGGCAACAATGCCATTGCAGAACTGTTACTGAGGGGAAGTTGTCAAGCTGGACAGCGCAGCAGTGTCGACCGGCGGTGGTGTCGTTGTGCACGGACATTCTTTAGGGACATGAGTTGTCACCTATGTTAGAGCTTGTGTAGCTGTTTTCTTCAAGATGTGGTTTGAATTAAAGCTGGGGGATGTGGGAGTGCTAACACCCCCTTTTAAGTTGTTTGCACCTTGCGGGGCATGTGTTTTGCGCATTGGCTGCATTTCGGGTTCACAATTACCACGCGGTAGGTGGCATTGTGCTCACGAGCGTTTGTTATCACCATTATAATCATCATCATCATCATGGTTAGTGCGTAGCGCAGGTGGTGACGCCTGGCGGCAAGCATTGGTGGCGACACGGGAGAGATGAGCTGGTCTCTTTTGGCCGTTGGCAGCATATTTGAAGCATCACAGTCAGACTGTTTATCAACAAATACGTAACTTAAGCCTGGAACATATGCAGAGTTTTTTCGCATTTGGTACACCGGCATCCCTCAGTGTGGACGTCGTCTGTGACGGTGGCTGAAATGTCCAGTTCTGGACGATTCAGATATCAGCAGCATTACGCACCGAGTACGGAAGCGAGCGACGAATGGAGAACCATATACTTAGAAATTTGGCGCAACCTCGACTCACGCAAACACTCACACAAGCACACACACTTACACCAGAGCAACACACACGACACGCAGCGCTCACTACCAACTGTTTATTGCTCCTATCTGCGTGTCGTGTGTGTTGCTCTGGTGTAAGTGTGTGTGCTTGTGTGAGTGTTTGCGTGAGTCGAGGTTGCGCCAAATTTCTAAGTATATGATGTATAACCAACTAGCCCAACAACAAGTTTTATGGAGAACCAATCAGTGCACGGCTGCCAGCGACTTCTGTTACCTAACAGCATTGTTGCCGCTGTCAAAATGGCTGCTGCCTGCCTCGGATCTATTAAGTCGTAATAGTGCAAGTACCAACGATGCAGTCATAATCACTAATACATGGGATTACAACTACATCACGAGGCAATGAATCAGAGCAAAAACCAAATCTAGAACGCTGGCAGAAGAATGACTTTGTATCGTGCCCTCAGAAATGAATTGGGTGAGATCATTAGTCATGACAAGCTCCAAGAAAAAACAGATTAGTGAAGTAGAGCCAGAGAACTCAGGTTTATCATTTTTCAAAGCTACTAGAGGCATATTAAGATCTCCTCTAAGAATAAAGACAGTTTATAGAATTAAGAAATTGTGATAATTCATCAAATAATTCAGGGTTGGTTGAGCTGGGAGGTCGGTAAAGCGAACCAACTGCAAAGCACTTTCAATTGCTCAAACGGACCTTGCACCAAATGGACTCGCAATGATGAAAAGTAGCGGACATTTCGCCGCTCTAGAGAAAATCATTAATGAAAATGAAAACTCCTCCACCTTGTGTGTTTCTATCAGATTAGTAAACATCATAACCACACGGGAAAACTTCCAAATTAGAAATGATCACTATCTTAGTGAGTCACGACACATGCATAACTTAAGTCATGCACTTGAAAGGGTTAATTTCTGCGAATGTGCTGTGCCACTTAATCGATCTGTCTGACAATGTTAAGAGATGTCTTTTTATCACTTTTTCAGCCTTTAACACAAACTATCATTAGTAATGTGAACGATGTGAGCAGATCGCACAGCACGATTCGTGCCTCTTCAACGAAATTCTGCTGTTACGTATTTTCGCAGAACCTACGAAAACCTTTGGAGTCTTCCCTGTTAGCTGAAAAAAGAAATTGTCACAGCTTGTCGCTTGAACAATGAACAACGCTAATGTCTGTTGCGACTGAACCTGATGAGAGCCACACCATATGCCGATCACCAGGTGCCTGCTATAGATCCCGCAACATTGAACACCACATAACGCACTTTTGAGACATTCCTGCTAATGTATTAAACCTTCACGATTACCTACAGAGAAAACCTAGTCGTTCTCGTCATTGCATTTTCAAGCAACTCAGTTATTGCACGGATAGCTGCTGCACATGCTACGTTCGCTCACATTTCATTATCTGCTAAGAGCAGCCTCTTGCTGCAGTAGCACCACCTGGAGCGGAAGTAAGTTTTGTCTCACTTTCAACGTATGGCAGAGGCGGAGAGTTTGGCAACTGAACAGGTTCTATAAACGTTGTTACGTGCGGCTTATCGCGTCAAACCAATCAAATTGCATGTCCTATATTGTCACGCCCACATGATGAAGTGTCACTTCCGATCACAAAAATATCTGCTGTGTGTCGCTCTAGTCTGAAAACATTGTGGTTTATTTGTAGAAATATAATTATAACAGCTTCTCTTTGTTTGGCGATGCCACTTGGAGAATGGTATCAGGGAATTTGAGAGAAAGCAATAAAAAGAACGTGCTTAATTTGTGTCGCAGGGCCCCTTTACCTTAACGTCATTAAAATTGCCCATGTTTTCAATAATAAAATCAGGAAATTACTTGTGAAGATCTTTTTTTAAAAAAAATCCCAATCTATTCATTAAGGAAAGATGCCTAAATTTAAGGGCTCATTTTCTTTGGCAGACAATATTAATGAGAACTAACAGACAATGATGCCAAAGAAAGTATACGGAATGTTAATAATAATGTATCTATGAAGAAAGAAAAGTGGGCAAACTGGCTGACAGCAGGGGCCAAACCTTGTGACCAGGTACGTCCTAGGCAGGTACCGTAGAACGGACAGTTTCACAATGATGATCGGAAAACAGTCTCACTTCTCAGATAGAAGGTATTCAAAACAGAGCAGCCAGGTACGTTTTGGGTAGGTACCGTAGAACGGACAGTGTCACAATGATGAAACAAGAATTGAATTGGGAATCGTCGTTGCGACGACGGAAGTTAAGGCTGAAACTGTTTCTTCAAATATATAACACGGTAGGCATAAGCAAAGATAAGTATTTAAATACACCTTTTTATATTTTTATGCGTAATGTACACAAACACAAAATCCGTAAATACCGGCCCAGGATGTGGATATTTGTGAATTCGTTTTTTCCGAAGTGTGTAACCGAATGAAACAAGCTTGCTGAAAAAACAGTATCTTGTGCAAACGAAGACCTATTTGTATATCTGTTGTAAACACCTCTGCTGTAATGCCCAAGGGCAATGCGAGGCAATTCATGAATAAAAAAAAAAAGACTTTCGAATAATGCGTCCAATGCTCTACAGACTGAGCTATGGCGACGGTCACTCCTCCATCCACTGTATAGGGTATATATGTGCATTTAAAAGTGGGAGTGTCAGTCAGCGCTGCCAGTAGCCACGACAGTGAGTGTGGAACACTCTTGTACAGCCTATTGGCGTCACGTAGATCATGATCTTATCACGAGCTGGCAGATCACCAGTATACATTTAGTCCCATGGTCAAAAGAAAAATACTATTAGGAGGCATGGCTCCAGTGCCATATTACTGTGCTGCACGACAGATGGGCTATCTAAACAGTAATTAAGCTTCTGTTCAAGACATTAACAGTGCATTATTGTCTCATGCAGAGACTACCAACTTGTCCAAACACGCACAATGATAGCTTATGCTCAGAAGCAAGTCGCTCCAGTGACAAAAAGATCACTTACGCCAATTGGGAGTTCAGCACAAATGAGTGGATGCATTCTTTATGGTTAAGGTTAACAGCGCGAAAATAACCCACGGCGGTCAGGAAACAGACTGTACAAGTGCTGTCCGGTCCGCCGTGTGTTATTTTCGAGCTCTTACTTCAAGTATGCGCAACCAGCCCAGTCAGCCACTTTAAGGTATTGCTGAAATTCGGGGCGCAATCAGAGGCATATGACGCTTAAACCGTTCAAACTAAATTTAGCCGTGACTCGCACATTTTAGGATCTCAAATACCTGCATATGCACTGCGATAGATCAGATTATGCTTCGAGGTAAAACATTTGCACTTGCTGCATATAAAACTGAGCATCAAATTCATTGCAACCATCGCATGTAAACGAATGATTCACAAACTAACGAGAAACCACGCAGCATGGGCGCGGCGTACTTCCTGCGTTGACAAAACTGCTCCACGGGAGGGAGTCGTCGAAAATCACTCACATCTTCGTCGGTGAAGCGGTCGCCCATGCTGGTGAGAAGCTCGCGAAGCCGTTCCTCGTGTATGCGGCCGACGTTCTCTTCGTCGAAGCAGGCGAAAGCATTCTTAATGACATCCTCGGGGTCGGTGCCTTGCAGCCGCTCCCCGAAGAGGGTCAAGAACATCGTGAAATTAATGGGGCCCGGAGCCTCGTTCATCATGCTGTCCAGGTACGGGTCCGCTGGATCCTTGCCTGTGAAGGGAATCCACCGCATTACAAAAAGCATCCCTCGCGCTACCCAGTGCGGCACTCACCGAGCGAGGCCAGCATATCATGCAAGTCCTCCTTGTCAATGAAACCATCCCTGTTCTGATCAATCATGTTAAACGCTTCCTTGAACTCTTGTATCTGCGCTTGGTCGAACATAGCGAACACATTGGATGTGGCTCGCTGGGCCCGTTTCTTCGTGGGGCCCCTGCCTTTGGTCTTCCGGCTCGACATGTTTCTGCAGAGGCAGCAAGCGTTCGCTCAACTCCAGCGGCTAACGACTGGCCAAGACAACCGGCAAAATGAACTCAATATTATACTTCATCGCTTACCTAGCGAGCCGAAGGCGTCGGATGAAGTTATCTTTCAGGTGAGCCTCTGACAGTCACGCAGAGCTGACAACGCCCTGCTCTTACCCTAAATCAGGATGAAGCACACTCACCCGCAGCCCCGCAGGAAGTGGAAACCGGTAAACATTGCATTACGACTGTCCAATTCTGTAGTGAGTCATAAGAGCGAACGTAAGATTACATAAAGAGACCAAAATAAAATCAAATTAGGGTATATAAAGACGTGCGCGCCACCTGCACATTCAACTATGCACTTTTGTTTTTAATGTGTAGATTTTAGTTATAATGCAAAGTTTGTCTAAATAATATTTTAATGCCGTTCTGTAGTTCATGTTTTTGTAAATATGAAAGTCTTTTAGAAATAATTTATACAAGTTTTATTTATGTTTCAAGCTACTATTTATCAGAAGCATTACGTCACGCCAGAGAACACCCGCGTGTGCTTTCGCGCAACGTGAAACCAGCGCACGGTGAACCAACAGCGATATGCTAGATCACCGGGGTCACCGTAGTATGGTTACAGTGGCTAGAATATTCTAGCCACTGTAGTATGGTCCCTATAATATCAACGCCACCTCTAGAAAGATGCCTGAGGAATGGCTCGCGCTCCCAGCAAAGTTGGCCTGCCTTCAGTTTTAAACAAGCTCCGCGCAGTAGCGCTCGCGACCAACACTATCATCACGGTGGCGGGCGGTACCAGCAAAACGTTTTTCATCTTTGGCCTATAGGGGCGCGTCATTCGAGAGTTAATTGAGACCTGCAACTGTGCATCGCTAATTCGGAGCATGACCTACTACACTCCTGACCTGTTCAGATAGCGGGGTTCCTATGGGAGCGCGTGTCCCCGCTCTCGTTCAATCGCTCGCCGTAGGTGGCGCTACCTATAACCTGTTCGTCTGCTACTTTACGGCTGTTTGGACGGCGCTAGAGTAAGAACGGCTGCATTCCGTGATGAACAGCCGGCATATATGTGACTATTTTTTCACTTAGATGACTGGTCAAGTAAGCTGTTCAGTGTGACGAAAAATTTATTGCACACTGGTGGACAAATGCGAGAATCCGTAGACTTACATAGTGTAGGACAGCATATGTGATGTTGCGTCCATTTAATTGCAAAGAATTTGTGAATGACTTTTGAAATATTTGTTTCAAAATTATTTTTCATTAGTGCATAATAATTACGCAATATGAGTGCTCTGTTGGCCGAAATATGACCACGAACACTCAAGCTGACGTCAGCGAACAGGTGCTGACTAGCGCCACAGTGCTCCTAAGTTACGGCCCTAGCGGCAGAAGGTATGAACTAGAACGTGGGCGCTGGAAGAGGTGCTCTCTGGGCAGGTCAGGAGTGTAGTAGGTCATGATTCGGAGGCTATGCAAAGTGTTGAGTTGTTTCACCGTCTGCCACAAGTGACGCTAGCGACCAAGAACATTTTCAAAATAAAGGAGAGAAAGGGTGTGGCAGCTGTTTTTCTTCTCATGCGGCAGGCATCTTTCTAGAAGAGGCGTTGATAATATACACTACTATAAATAAATGGATTGATGAATTGATATGGTTGTACCCTTTAAATTGGGCAGCGGCTAACGCCATCTAGCCGTAATACTTAGTGAACCAAAAACTAGATTTATCTTTTTTTTTTTCCTTTAAATAGTGAAGCTGAGGATTGGTACTTTGGAAAAAAAGGGTTCAATTTTTCCTCGTGTCTTGTCTTTAGCCGCTAATCAGATAACCTTCTTCTATTTAGTTCTACCCGCTCAAAATCTATTTTGCCCTCCCTGTCCCTAAACCCCAGTGCTTTGAAGATCTCTGCGCCATCATCCTGAACTACAGCATGAAGCCCTTTACAGAACATTATCAAGTGTTCGGCAGTTTTCTACTCCTCTCCACACGCACTGCATACCGTGTCTACCCCTTCGTATTTGGCCCGATATGTCTTGGTTAGCAATACTCCCGTCCTGGCCTCAAACAGTAGAGAACTACCCCGAGTATTATCATAGATCCTTTCCTTGGAAATTTCCTACTTAAAAGTTTGATAGATCTCTAGTGCGGACTTCTTAATAATGCCACTTCTCCACATATCGGCCTCCGCTTCCTTCACCTTCTTCTTAACCAATAGTTCCTAATGGTTTGACCACCTACTCTTTTCTAAGTATTTACCCGTCAATTTTCTGGTTCGTTTCCTCCATTTTGTATCGACATTTTTCATGTACAAGTAGCTGAAAACCTTCCTAGCCCAACGCTCCTCCACCATTTCTCTCAATCGCTTCTAAACTTTTATTTTGCTGCTAGCTTCCCTGCTCTCAAATGATGTCCAACCCATATCACCTTGTACTCCTTGATTTAGTGTATTCCCGCGAGCCTTACCTATTCTACGTTGCTTAATTTCTAATCTTGCTTGAACCTCTGATCTCGTGCACAAGACCACATTGCCAAAAATAAGACCAGGAGCCATGACATCTTTCCGAATTCCTTTTAAAACATCGCACCTATTGTAATTCCTCAGTGCCCTATTTTTCATCCCCGCTGAATTGCTGTTTATTTTAGTCGCTACGTATATTTTGTTTCCTTAGGTGCTCAGTCCCATTGCTTATTCATACGCCCATATATTTGTATTTATTAGTTATTTATAGTGTGACCTCCTGTATTGTAAGCTCACTACCTTCATTATCATTAAAAAACATGACTGATTTTTCCTTACTGAATCTCAAATGTAACTTATCTCCCTCATTACTGCAAATGTCCATCAATATCTGCAAATCTTACTTGCTGTTGGCCATTAGCACTGTATCATCTGCATACATCAAGGCTGGTAGTGCCTGTTCAAAGAGTTTTCCTTGTTTGACGAAAGAGAGGTTGAAGCCAAGTGCACTCCCCTCTAATTTGGCCTCTAATCCTTGTAGGTACATCATGAATAACAAGAGTGACAGAGGACACCCGTGCCTAAGCCCCCATTTTATTTCTGTGGGCTCCAATACCCGTTTTTTCTCATTTTATAACTACTTAGTTACTTTTATAGATATCCTTTAAGAGCTTAGTGACTCCATCCTCCACACCTAGTGTGTCCAGTATTCCCCACAAGACCTCTCGAACCACGCTATCATACGCTCCCTTGATATCCGTAAATGCTAGCCACAGGGGCCTGTGTTCCTTTTCTGCTATTTCAATACACTGCATCAATGAAAAGAGATTGTACACCAACCTCCTTCGTTTACGGAACCCATTTTGCAGTTCCCCCAGCACCTCCTGATCTTCTATCCATGCCTGCAGTCCTTACTTTATAATCTGCATCATCGACCTATAAACCACTGATGTCACTTTTACAAAGCGGTAGTTGTTTATGTCCGTTTTGTCCCCCTTTCTTTTATAGATCATGCTCATCCTGCTAACTTTCCTTCTGTCGGGGACTTCACCATCGATTATCGTTTTGCTCGCTGCCTCTCTCAAAGTCTGCTTAGACTTGGGACCCAATGCCTTTATCAGCATAATTGGGATGCCATGAGGGCCTGTTGATGTACTACTAGGAAACCTCTTCCCAGCCCTTTCCCACTCTCATTGTGAAAATGGAGCCATTGTGCCACTTGATCCATCCCTGTCTATTGTGGTGTTGAAACTTTTCTGTCACCCTTGTTCTTATATATTCAATAGCTTCGTCCCTTTCTAGCCTAGCACCTTGATCTGTAGTTATAAACCTCTGCTCTAGGTTTGTTTCATTTCTTAGGGAGTTTAGATGATTCCAAAATTTCGCAGCTGCTTTTCTGTCCTTTTTATGTACTTCTGCCAGCCACTGAGCCCCCTTTATTCTAATATTTTCATTGATCAAAGGGATGCTTCCCTTCTACAACTTAAAAGAAAGATGTCCCATTTTCTTTCAACCTCATCTGTCGGTTCACCCTGCTGCTTAGCATGTCTGTATTCCCTAGAGGCTTCCAGACGTTTTGCTATGGCCCTCTTAACTTCCTGATCCCACCAACTTTTGGGCGTATGTCTCCTTTTACAGGATGACTTGTCACTTGCCTTAGCAAGGTCTATCTCAAACAGTCTAGGGTAATTAGATTTGTGTACGTCCACACTGTTTTATTATCCTCAATGATTACTTTCTAAATTTGTTTAGTACCTATTTTTTGCCTTTCTGAATGAAAATTCCACTGTAGTTGCTCATCTTGTCTCCTTCCCACTTTCATTGCTCTTCCAAAATTTAGCTTGATACGTTTGTGATCACTACCCAGACTTCTGGAGCTACATTCATGTATGTGCATTCCCTTGAGTCTATCATACATCCTATATGACATCAGTGCATAATCTATCGTTGACTGCAGCCTTCCTACCTCCCATGTTAATTGCCCTTCACACTTCTCGGTACTGTTGTAAATGATCAAATAATGCTTTTCACACATATCCATGATAGAGTGGATAGGTGGTGCCATCTAGTGAGACCAAAATGAACCAGGCAATCACAAAATTGTTTTTGCAGAAACATTGTGCATTGTACATCTGGTGTAAAAACCACGCAGTGTTGTTATCATGAATGAGTTACCTTTTTAATCATTTTCACCACAAAAACATTATGCGTAAGTCAACGTGTTCATAACTGTACGTGTTTGCATGAAGTGTCATAAGATGTCGACACCATTGTGTCGGTAACCTTGTATCTCATCTTTTTGCACATACGAGGATAATGTACATGACTAAAAACAGCTCGCGATTTTGCCACAGCGGTGATCCAAGCCTATCTAAGTTCAATATAATTTAAATGCAGTTAGCATCACCATTTATGGTTTGCAAAAACGTGAAGGTATATGTTTACATCCATGCATAAACATTTACATGGGGAGCTAAAATGCTGAAAAACTTGAGTTCCGGTAAGACGGTAAATGCAAGCCGGTATTAAGTGCCTGAATTGAGCGTGTTTTCGAATTAACAGAACATACAAAAAGTGGGACACAAGGAACTTAGAGCTATTCAAAGTAATCGGTGCTCGTCGTTTGCTGTGCCGGCTAGCTTGGGGCTCCAAAGATTATGTTTTCTAGCAATACCTGGTCTTTATTTTGCCGCAAACATGGAGGAACCGTGGGCTTCACTGCTGTCACCAAAAAATATTAAAAAAAGGAAAGAAAACGCGGTCGTAATCGACTAAAATGTGCGCCTGCAGAAAACAAGACATCTTCACTGCAACACAGTAGTGACACGCGGGCAGCATGTCACCTGCGTCAGCACGTCATGATGCGACCATTCACACATTCTTTCTATTATAATTATGAATTTAATAATGATGAGTATGACGAAGCTCACGATGTGTTTTGCCTGGAAAAAATGATCTTTGAAACTTTTGAACTTGGTTTTGTAAGTAGGTGTTGCTGGCAAGAACTCCGCCAGCAGTGCAAAGACGCAGATTGCTGGAGCAACCAGCAATCAGAGGTTCCCATACATCGCGATTTCCACTAAACTGTCCTTTATTTCTTTCTTTACAATCCCATAAAGAATGGGTAAACCATGACCCAATGATGTTGCGAGAAACGCGCAATAAGCTGCCCGCTTGTCACTTCTGTGTTGCAGTGAAGCAAGGCTCGTTTTCTGCAGGCGCAACGTTTTGGTTGAGCATGAGACAGTTTCTTTTTTTTTTGCGCCGGAAGTAGCAAGACTGAGGCGATTCAGCTGTCACTCATTAGTATGGATACTTTGCATTGCCTTGTGGCAATTAATGGCCGTCGTTTCCGCGGATTCGTGGCGAAATCAGAATCTGGAACTGGCACATGGCACCCAAAGTTTCGAATTAACTGGACTGGTGCCGGCCGCCGCTTCAAATTATCCACTCAAAGTTACATGGCAAAATATGGGACCATAGGAATCCTTCGAATTAAGCGGGATTTCAAAATAACAGAGTTCAAATTAATGAGGTTTTACAGTACCATGTTTCAGCAGTCCCCTAAGGAAGCATCAGTTTAAGCACTTCAAGTACTTTTTGAAAAATGTACCACTACTCAGCAGAACAATAACAGCCATTATGGATTTCTTACCAATATTTCTAGCCTAAGGCTAAAAATTACCAGCATAATAATCCAAGATAAAGCAAACCCCTGACGGTGATCACATGAACCGACAAGTGCTGCTGTTCAGTGGTCATTTAGTGGTAACAAAGAGATTTCATCATTCTAGTAAATCATGTTTACTACATAAAGGAAGTTTGAAAAGGCTTCTTTTAAATATGCAGAGTATATCTGGAAAATTTATTGCAATTTACTTTATTGATGAAAAACTGTATTCGGTATATAGAGTTCTCCATATAAAGCGAGCAGTAAGGCAAGAGAACTTTTTACTTTGTTCTTAAGGACCTGTACATGATCATCGGAAATTACTAGGGCCATATGAAGCAATATTTATTATGTAAGCAAGATTGCTAATATCAGGATGCCGATTACGGCAAAATGTTTGTACATTCTACAGCAAAAGTGAATCTGTTGAATGAAAGTTTTCATATGAGAGCAGGTTGTAGACCTTTTGAAATTGACAGACGATCGTGGTTTTTTTTTTGTTTATTGAGAAGCACAAGCACTCTTGGGTGCCATAAAAGGTGTGGAGACCCAACAATCAGATACTACAGGCACATGTAATGTATATAGTCTCTTTATTCATACCTATATTAAACACAACAGCTGCGATTTGGTTAATGCAATAGACCAAGGGTGCAAAGGTCTAGGTTCTAAAAAATAATAAAAAAAGCATTAAGTTTCTGAGCCTATGCATGCTCACACAATGGGAAATGCAAATGGCCGGAGCCTTGACTGAGGTCGAGCGGCACAAAGCCCCAGTGGTGGCACCTAACACAATCCTTTGGTGGGCAAACAGTCTGAATAAAACCAGGGTTTTGTGGCAAACAAAAAGAAAGCTGTATGTTGTATTAGTATATGCATACTATGAGGCTTTTAGTGAGAGAGCATAGCATGACAAAAAAAAAAAAGATATCGTTGCTGGAATGTTCTGGACAGCTGTTTGTTGCTTGACAGGAAACCACGATGCAATCACATCCGCAAGACAAAATATTAGTTGGACTAGTGCAGCAGCAACATGATCTCGCATCACGGCAATATTATGTACAAGTACTACAATGCGCACCTGTGCGATCTTGCACGGCGCAAAGCCTTTTAGAAAAAGCTGTGGCAGGATTAAAAAGCACAAAACAATGTTAACAACAGACTTCTATAAAGCCAGTGTCAACAACAACAACGAAAAAAGAACATAAGTAGTGTGGCGGACCCTGCTGCGGGTTTCTGCGGAAAGCATTTCACTTCCATCGCTCGCGCTGTTGCTTGACTTCAGAATCCTTTGTGCTTGACGTTGGCCGTCTTGGGGTGGGAATCTTGGTCTGAGATGATCCGCTGGGTGTGCGTTGGCGCGTTGCCGATGGCGTCCTTCTCTGGCTGTGGTAACCATCAATGCTGTCCGCGGACAGGTCGCTGTTGGCCCGACTTGGCGGCCTGCTTGACGGTCGGCTTGATGGCCGGCTTGAAGGTCGGCTTCTGGGTGTTGCTATGCACAAGAAAGAGCACAAGTTGGCCTAAGTAAGCCTCTAGTAGAGAGAGAAAATAAAACATTTATTGGTATTAAATAAGTCGCTATAGTGGTTGGACCTCCTAGTCCGGAAGACCATTGGCTCTTGTCGCTGCACAGGGTCGCCTCTCACTCGACTATTGTAGGATTATAATTGGCCCATATAATAGGATTATTTTGGCACTCCCAGGCCATATGAAATAAAGTGGCCGTCTGGGGAGAGAACTCACACTTCGGATTGTACATCAAATAGTCTATCTTGGACAATACAACTTTACTACAGAATTCGCCAGAGTAGCTGAGACAGCTCGACAGAACTGGCTAGTGCACCCAGGCCACCCAGGCCACCCAGGACATGCTTAGGCATCATGTGCTAATTTCACTGCGCCACTGTAGTTTACCCAAACTTGCGAGATTTGAGAAACTGAAGTGATGAGCTACATTAGAAACCAATGAATGCACTTATTTTGCTTTAAAAGCTGAATGAAGCTGTTTGCTGTAAGGGGAGACATGGCACTTGAAAAAGGTTTCCATTTCTTGATAGAATTTGATGGAACTGACCAAGTATATGTTTACTTGTGTGCCGATTTCAAGTATGCAATTATTTTTCTAGCATACTGTCTGGTTTTTGAAACACAAAATATTTAATGTGTCTCTCAGGGAGGAAGATTTTTCTAAACTGAGTGAGTTGCTAACTAAATCAGCACATCACGATAATTTGGAATAAGAAATGTGTGCAGTGCAACATGTTCTCGAACCATTAGAACAAAAGTTACGGTATGTTGAACATTCCTGAGTGAGTCAATATAAAGCTGCAATTTCACTTGTGAACATTTATAACTTTTATTCAAATGTGTTTGGAAGATCCATTTTTATTGCACTGCCCACAATTCTGATTTCAGATTGTTTTGATATGCTGATTTACTTTATTCCCCTCACCTCACTCAGCACTAAATAAAGCACAACAATTAACGCTTCGACTGCTGCAAACGCACAGTTACCCCAGCCCCTATATCTGCAGCAAATACCTACCGGATATAAGGCCAGAATGCCCCAAATTCCAAAATTCAAGGTGCGATTTAAGTCACATGCTGTGGCAGTGTCCCGTGCTAAACGCTAGCTTCGGGTCACCTGCCACCGAGGACGACTGGTTCAACCACCTCAGGAGCCCCGACAGGGCCCTTCAACACCAGGCCGTCCAGAAGGCCCAAAAGGTGGCTGGCGAGCTCCGGCTCCCAGTCCCCACATGAGCGGAGCCACCGGGCTGGCCCCCGTACGAGGTGCCCAGGCCCCTTCAGGACCTTTATTAAAGTTAATTCTCTCTCTGATTTACTTTATATAACGCACTCAGTTCAGATAAAATCTTGCTCCCTAGAAGGCACATGAAATATTTTGTATAACAGAAACTAGACATTATACAGAAAAATAGTCACCAACATTCATTAAAATGGATGAAAAAAATAAAAGAAAGAGAGCTGTCTATAAGAATTATGATGATTGATAAGTGGGGTTTAACATCCCAAAACCACCCTATGATTATGAGAGACGGCATAGTGGAAGACTCCGGAAATTTCGACAACTTGGGGTTCTTTAACGTGTGCCCTAATCTGCGCACGCGCCTACAGCATTTTCGCCTTCATCGGAAATGCAGCCTTCGCAGCCGGGATTCGATCGCGCGACCTCCGGGTCGGCAGCCGAGTACCTTAGCCACTAGACCACCGCGGCGGGGCACCGTGTGTAGCAAGACATGTGACGAGAATTTAGGGCACCAGGCCTAGTGCTTACCAAGACGGGTGACCCGCAGCTGGCCCGAACCATCACTGAGCTCGTCGTCGGCAACAATGCGCTGTTGCTGCTGCTGGCTCAGGGGGACGCTGCGTTCCGTCTTTTCTCGCACCTGCGCCCACCAGTGGTCAATAAGCGAGGACAACAGAAATGGCAGAGAGGCCACATTGCGTGCCCAGGAGGCAAACCCCATGCGCTCAGTTACAGGCAAAGATCAGCAGACAGTCGTCTCCACTCTAAGCATGTAACACGTTTAATAATGACTCTGCATTAAACTGCTAATCACGATTTGTAGAAAAATATACATACATGAAAAAAAATGTAAAAAAAATATTGCCGTCGTAGGACACAAATCTACAGAGCACGGTGTGGACGCCCGAAGCATTGAGTGTGCACCAGATTAAACAACCTCGCACAACATCAGTTACTACTTTTAAAAACATTAAAAACTTGGCTGCAAAATATTTAGGGAGCTTGTGCAGCTTTCGAAGAAGTTCAAACTAATAAATGTGATGCGCACATTTTTCCAAGTCTGTGAAATATGTTTGTTCCAGAGTGCATATTTATCTTTATTTTTAATATTCATGAGTAAGCAATTCATCTGTACCTGTAGACTTTTTTGTCACTTGATGGTTTATGTCTAAAAAAAAATCGCGAAAACTTCAAAATCGGGTGCTCTGAACAATATGAGGGAAAAAGTAAAAAACAAAATAAAAATGAAATTAACACTGTGAGCTGATACTTGAAGGAAAAATTCATCTCTCAAAGGTGCACTAAAAAAAAGCACCCTGATTAAATCAAAATTGTTATGTGCCTGTTTTCAAGATTTTTCAGAGGGGGGAAGCCACTTATGACGTTTTGACTAAATGTGGGGAATGCCCAGTAAATAAAAAAAATGGGGGATGAATTGCACTACCATTGTAGAAATGCTTTACAAAGCGCACAAATGCAAGAGATATACCCTTAAAAGGGTCTTGTGCTTGAGGCAGATGCTGCTGTCAACGCCTCAGCCAAATCTTGCAGATGCGCATGGCAAGCAAAGTCCACAAGTGGAGTTGAAGTTGCCGATTCCTCCAGTGTCCACAATTCATGTAAAAATCGCCTATATTCCCCCCAAGCCACCCCCCTACTGTGTAGCTTCCAGTGCGGTCACGAGACGAAAGGCAAGCTGTTCTAACGGTGTCCACCTCAGCCTCCACTGATTAGTTATAGCTCGGTGACCAGTGCACCGTCTGGTTCCGTTCTTTTTTCCGCGAGGTCATTTTGATGCCATGCAACCTTCACAACTCTTGACATAATGCGTTTCACCACAAGGAATGCCGCCTCCAGAGATGTGCTTTTCGACGCAAGTCTCTGAGGCTGTGCATGAACTCTAATCACGTGAGCCCTTGAATTAGGTTTAATGCAGCCCCCTGCTTGACGCCCCTGGAAGTTCAGTACGCATTCCCTGCATCACTCTTCAAACATCTCAACATGTTTGTGCGAAAGTTTAGACCTGTCAAGCTTGTTTAAAATTCCTATTGCTGTAAATTTCGCAAACCTTCTTTCTCTTTACGCTGGAGATGTGCTGGCGGTTTCGGTACAACGGCCAAGAGTGCCATGACAGCACAACTCGCAGTTTTTTTTTTTTTTGTAATTGAACGCGATTCGCCGAAGTGGACACCACAAGAATTGTGCCAAAGAAGTGCAAAAGTGCTTAAGCATGCGACAAAACCCTGCAACTCCACTTGTTCAGGAAAAATTTACAGCAACCTTACATCTTACTATCTTTACAGCAATCAAGTGGCAAGGCAATAAACTTGACACTGAAGTCGATTGATTACTTGGAAAAGTGGTTTAAGGTGCTTTTAAAGACATGTATTAATACAAGCAACTTTAGGTAGGTCACCACCTTTGAAAAAAAAAAATTGTTTCAGTCCAAAATTTAAGATAAAAATGATGATATAGCTAGAAATGTTATGAAAAATTAAGTTTATAAGGATAAAAAATGTGCCAAAATGTGCATGTTGTGCCAACAGTGACAACTTGTGATGCGACTTGGCAGCTACGTAGAGAGGACAACACCTTGTGCATCCAACCTCCCCTATCACCGTATCTCAAATGTTAAGTGCGTTCTCATAATGAAAAAGTTGATATTTAGCAGTTTTGGTTAGCTTTAGTCATAGTACAAAAGGTTACTGCTTGATTTCAATAATTCTGCTTTAATGCACAGTACCCCTTATAAAGAAACAGCACATAAAGTTTTATTTGAAAATATAGGTTAGAAGAAGAGCTATCATTGTTCAGGTAACTCTAGTATGCAAAAAATCACGCTTGGAGAAAAATGGCTTTAAAGATTGGAACCGAATATCCATGTGACAGAGAAGCATTTAATATGCCTGAAATTCATCAGGCGTATAGCTTGGGACCTCTTTTGAAGGGGCACAAGGTTTTTTTTTTGTTTTTGAGGAAGACGACGCACAATTTTTTCTTAGCTCGTTTTGCATCACCAGCTGACGCATCCTTGTGCTCCACAGTGGGTCCACGATTTTGAATTCTTAATTTGCATTTATGCTTTTTTTTCGTCATGTACTTCGTCGTGTTTCATGAAGTACCACAGCTTTCTCCTTGAAAAGCCAGGACTAAGTCCAAGAACTCTATATGGCATACAAAACAACACTGACTGCAGAACGAAAGTGTGAGCAACTTAACCAATGGAGTGCCACAGGCGAGTAGTAGAAATTTTAAATTAATTTGAATACAGTATGTTTTGCAAGCTTTAGAACGTACTTTGATAACTTAGGATTACGTAATATGTATATTAAAAATATTTATGATGATTTGGTCAGTGTTGTCAAACTGGAAACATTCAGTTTTAGTTTGGGATGCACCCAGCAGGTGTTAAAAAAATGGTGATAATTTTTAATGGCTCAAGATAACAATATAATTTTATTTCTAAGTGTCCTGGAATAAACAGGAAGCTTGTGGAAATAATAAATTTCAACCAATAGACTTAAAAAAAAATGCATTTTTGTAGGTGGTGACCTACCTTAAAATTTTATTGTAATAGCTGTGAACAAACACTTTCACTGAAAACAGCATTATGGTTCTCCATACCCACACATTTTTTAAATTATTTTTAGAACAATAATTGCTTTCCCATTTGCCTAATGCATAGAATGTGACCTTATCATTGCAATGCAGCCATTCGCACAGTGACGCACTACCCTACACCATATTACAAAACGTTCACAAATTTGGCTAGTGGCACATGGTGATGCACCTGCCGTTGATGGGCTGCCTCGAAATGATCATTCAATATCTGATTACCTCTGGCTGATAACAGCATTGCACTCTGACAGCTGATGTACCTGCTACCATAAATCTTCTTGCTAGCATTTCTTTAAAAAATAGACACGAAAGGTTTCTCTTCAGACTATTCCTTGAAACTGTGTGTCGGTAATGAAGTCTTGACATCTGTGGTTTGAACGACAATTATTTGAGTTAGTAGGGATTCATCATACAAGAACGTAAGGCACAAAAACGTGGACATGACAACACAAACACCGACTATCAATTCACAGGGTGCACAGCAGAAAAAAAAAGTACCCAAAAAAACTTATTGGTGTATGCACAGGCATGGTTGTGCCACCTGTCACATTGAAAAAATGAGTCTAAATGATAGGCGTGATCCAAAAGCATGCATCGAGTCTCCAGGTCTGAGCTGGCGAAATATGCCTTCCACTGCTCCTTTCTAAGGCCTGTACTATTGTTTAGAAATTTATCCAAAGCTACTAGTTCCAGTGCACACTTCCATGAGATGTGGAAGAGTTGGCCTGTCACCACATTACAGACAGACATACTGGTACAGCGTTGGGTGTACTTTGTGCAATACCATTGGACTGTGCCAGGCAGCCTTCAATAAAGTTGTAAAGAAACGAAATGCATGAATCTGTTAATAATTAAGAATGTTTGACCTTCCAAAACCATGATATAGTTATAAGAGTGGAGGGCTTTGGAAATTTTGACTACTTGGTGTTCTTGATGAGCACCTAAATTCAAGTACATGGTCTTCATGCATTTTCGCAGTTATCAAAGAGGTGGCCACCATGGCTATCTGTAGTGTACGCATACATGACTAGCTTTCTTTTCGACCGCCGAGCACCCTTTCAGTTGACAGTCGGATCTTGTGTTGTCTTGTTCACTGCTCTTGTGTCCATGCTTTACCTTTTGTTAAGAAGCCATTGGTTCGCATCACATTAAGTCAAAGTTAACTAGTATGAAACCAATCATATTAAGGGAAGTTGTTCCATTTAATCATCAATTATGCTATCCCAATGTCTGCTGCAACTTCATGCCTACTGAACACCATTTATATTTTACCTGAGCATAATCCTAGGGCCTCTGCTTTTTCTAATATTTATCAATCATATAACTGAGGACTTGTCTTGCCGTGTGAGCCTACATGCAAATGATAGCAGTACTTATCGCAAAGTTTCATGTGAATCAGACACACTCAGACCTCATTATAACAAAGTCACACCTGCCACGAAGATATTTCGTTATATCTGAAAATTCACCATAAACGATTATATATAACACTATCTATGGCAAAGCTGTTGGTCACTTTGTTATAACCGGTCATTCGTTATCTCGAGGTTTGAATGTTCTGAACAGCTAAAAAGTAATCTGAACAAATTTATCATGTTTTGTGTTAAACTTGGAACATGACACTTAGCCTGTCCAAATGCAACCTTTCAAAACTCGCAAACAAAATTCACCCCCTGATCGCAAGCTATGTCATGAACACAACACAGCTGTCTCTTGTGGCGATCAATAAAATCGCCCCATTTGGTTATTTCATTGTTTCTGTATGGCTAGCAACCTGAACAGATGTAGAGGCAGAAGCACCGAAGAAATCGATTAACGTCCACAAAAGAAATCTTGGGTGACTAATATAAAGCATGACGCAGCTTGTTTTGGGCAATCACCAAGCTTGCCTTCTAAAAGTCCTGGCAACAACGAAGAAAAAGATAAATTCTCAGTGGCAGCAATCATTATTAAAAGACAAATTTTGATTAAAATGTTTTTTCAGAGTGTGCTGCAAGTTTTGGGCTGCCAACAGATTTTCAGAGCTGCCTGCAGTTACCTGCCACACAACTACCAACTCCAAGATATTATGCGGGTGTTGTGCAACAAAATCTGTCACGTCATGTCCAGCCTTGCAAAGCAGAAAATACAGCCAGAATAAACAAAGCTGCCATAGCTCAACACATCGCCTCGCTGTAATGAAGTTTAAAAAAGAAACAGAGGTTTCTACTTTTGATTTGTAGCATGGATATATTGCTCACCACTAAGCACATATTGCAATAGTTGAATGGGAACTACAGCTATGCTTCAAGCGATTGTCACAATGTGCTCGGGCCTGCGATTCTTTCAGCTTTGCATGTGCCGTTAGGGCACCGTGAGGAGGACCTGACTGACCTGACAGTATCGAGGTTTAAAAACGAACCTCGGTGTAGGTACAGGCACACGCATTCGCTTAACTGCACATTGACAAGGTTTTGTTATGAAGCGAAATAATGCATGCAGACACGGACACTAGAGAAAATGAGACAGCACAAAGTTTGTGTACTCTTGTTTTCGCATTCTTTTACGATGAATCCCTACTTCCTGTCGTTCAAAAAACAAACATTCACTTGCTGCTATACTAAGGTACTATCGGTGTCACTACTGAGCCCCAATATTTAAGGGATGACATAAAAACGAAATGGCTACATAGTCAGCCAGTACTTCACCTAAGTTGCTGCTTTCAACGTCCGTACTCATTCCCATCCCCAGGAAATGTGAGGTGAAGAAGTGGGGGCCAGGGTAGGGGGTGAGTGGCAGTGACATTTTGTCGTCTGGGGGGAACCCTCAGCCCAGACATGCAAAGGAGCACCCCATTACCCAGTCGTAGACGGGAATCTTAGAGCCCTCTTCAGCCGGCACAGGTCGGTAAAAGGACGGACTGAAGCCCTGCACTGGCAGGCACGGCATCATGGACTGGAATGGAGCTGCTGCAAGGGTCCCCAGAAGAAACTATCTATCAGATGAGTGGGGTCGGAAGAGAGAAAAAGACGGCAACAGCTCTATGCAAGGCCGCGCCAGGAGGGAGAGGCAGTGTGCTGGCGTCCCCCGAACAAGTCTCTCCTGGGCTGCTGTGCCCAACGAGGGAGCGCAATGTGTCAGGAGAGGAAGGGAGGTGCTTGCTTCCCCCCGCCACGTCTCGTGAAAGCATGCACGCACCTTGGTGATTGGTCCCGCCCGCGAGAAGGTCTTGGGCTTGAAGGGCGTCATGGACTGGCTGACGCCCTCGGCCAGAATGAACTGTTCGCGCAGCTCCAGGTTGGTGCGCCCCTTGGCTGGTGGTGGTGGTGGTGGTACGTGACGGTGGTGGTGGGAAGGGGTGCAGCAGCAGGAGGGGGCACACGCGCATGCGTCCAACAGACAGGTCAGCCACGTGCACACACACACACAACCACACGCAGGGGAGCACATGGTACAACACACTCTAAACGCTGGCCAACACGCACACAGACAACAACAGCAGGCACAACCAACCCCATCCATCATGCATGGGAACACTTGGCCAACAGTAATGACGACAGTTAGCTTGGCCAGCGTGGCTCTGGTGTCAGGAAACCTTAAGTTTTGACATCCAGTTGACCTCAACATACTTATGTGCAGGCTTTCAGCTCATTTACATTGGCGTACATGATGTATTTTACTGATGCTTAAAAAAGAACAAAACAAAGAAAATTACAGTACAGCTTTGTTCTGTGACCACTAAATGCTTTGCAAGACCACTAAGCTGTGCAACCAGCATAACAATGAGATCTACAAGTCACATGGAAGTAGATTACATCAATGCAACATTTGTTGCATTGGAACTGTACCGTTTTGGGAAACTCGGTTCAGTTTTTCACACTGCAGCTCATATTTGTCAAGCTCACCAATTTTCCTTATGCTCACTTTTAATAGTGGCTACTGAACTTGCATTTGTTCTAGCTGTGCTATACTGCTTTTTTTTCTTTGTCTCACATCAGTATCGTATCATCACAGTGACTACACAGTGGGCAAACAAAGACAAAGTGCGTCAGACATGGCTGTTCACCACACAAAAGAAAGCTTTACACACCTCTCTTGCACAGTGTTCAATGACCCACAGCAATGCATTACCTGGAATGCATGTTGATGCACATAAGCCCTGTGGCATGCCATGAATAGAGATGGGGTATAAGGTTTTCATTACATTAGAAGTTATATATGGAGGCTTGTAACTGCTCGACGTGCACTACAAGTGCTTTGAACAAGCGGACGCACAAAACAGCTGTGCAATGTGGCAGAGCCTGTTGATGAGGGGAGGCATGTGCAAGAGATCAGTTGTATAAATGCTTGTGGGACATTATGGTCAACATCCATGAAGCTAGTGCGCGGTTATTGTTAAAACCATGGCGCATATTTTGCAAAGAGCTGAAAGCCTGTAGTTAGGTTGGGACATTACAATGCTTCTAAGAGAGAAAATCTTGAAATTAAATTAAGAGCACGATCATGAATTCTCAAGTAGCCCCTAAAACCAGGAAGACATTTGCCAGTAAAAAGAAAATCATATGCAGCTACACAGAATCTGGTCAAAGTTTAATTACAGATGGTATATACAAGGCATCTCACACATAGAGGACATACCCCAGACACTACAGTAGACAAGTCTTTTGTGCAACCCAGGAAAGAAAGAGAAAAAAAAAAAGCCTTCCATCACATTATAACAGAGTAACCAAACACTGCTACAGGTAAGATGTCTGCTCATTAGCTGCATTGGTTGTATGCTCAAGATAAGGCAGGTATGGTCAAACGGAAGTGTTCAACAAGCCACAGGACAGCTCGAAATCTGTCATTCATGAGTCGCACCTAAAGAAGACTTTTGAACCATGGTACACTGGCTGCCTCTTCGATAACTCAGAATGGCAGGTGACTGCGTTGCCACAAGTTGTTTCATTTTATGGATGCCGGCATATATAGGCGGGTGACTTGCAGCTCGGTCCAGTAGACCATGCTGCAAACAGAGCATAGAAGAGCTACGTGCTGCTCAGTATGGCTGCTCAGGTTGCTCAAGTCAGTTTGACCATTCCTGTGACAGAGAATTAAGTAGAGCCGAAGAGAGAAAGCAGTCAGCATGCAAGGAAGGCATGCAATGAGCATTCACAGGCAGGCCCATTTATATGTACAACGCATTCCAAGTCCCAGCAAGGCACAGCCGCGCGAGAAGAAGAGGGGGTTAGGGGTAAGTAGGCGCCATTTGCACTGCAAACTGTTTCGACTGGCTACGTCGGTACTGCTCGATTATTAGCCGTGTTAGCAACAATGCTTCTTCTCTCCCTCCTGCCACAGAAGAGAACAAAAAAAAGAAAGAGAAGAGAAAAAAATGTGGCAGGAAAAGCACCGTTCTTCCTCGTTAATAAGGACAGAAAAGAAGAGAGATAGAGAATCAAAGCTTTTTCTCTGGCTTGAAGAAGAAACGCTGACTTCGCAGCATGATAAACATGGAGCGCAGGTGCACTGCCACCTGCTTACCTCGGCAGGGATCGTTTTTGACGAGGAATTCGTCGAGGGCCACCCAGCCGCCACCTACACGCACCATGACCGTGCTACGCAAGATGCGCACCAGGCGCAGCTTCTGAGATTCACCAAACTGGAACGGACACAATACATTAGTGCAAGTAGAGGCCTCACTGGTCGTGGTTCATAAAATCAGGCACCACTGACAAAATAACACTATTCAGATAAAAGAAAAAGAATGCTTAGCCTTGCAGATTCATAATTACCGTTTATAAAGTACTCTATTGTAAGCAGGTACAATAAATGAAATGGACATAGCCAGTGATGTCAATTCAACTTTGGTTATTCAATTTTTTTTGGTTAACTTGTTCCTAATCAAACACCTTGAACAGTGCCCCTACGTTTCTATGAGACCAAACTATAACTTTCATCCTAAAGGTTGCCTTAGCTGAATTATATGTGAAGCCAGACCCTAATGGTAACGTTCGTAATGGCTCCAATAGCACCAGTGTCTGTCCTAGGAATTTTTAGGGCACAGTGAATGCATCAAGCATACCCGACCTTCCATCTCCAGCCAGCTTCAAGAAGGTTACAATGAGAGGACGAGTAGCTCACAAAAAGAAATAGTTACTTTTTATAATATGTTTTTTTTGCATACTAGGCTCTTCCTGATAAAATTGCACGTGCATCTGATTTCTGTTTGGTTTAGGAGCTCCAATGCCCTTAAGACAGTTTTCTACTTTGAATCTATAAAAGCACTAAATTCAAAGCTCTTTAAAAGTAAGGCCAAATGCTGCCAAATAAACAGTGTAATGTCTTTTTCTGCCTCTTTCTTGATTAAACCAGTCTGATAATTAATTTAATAGATCCTATGATCCATCCCCGAGTTTGCTCTTGATTATCTAAAGAAACGATTAGTCTAGATTTGAATAAATATAATATTAATTTTATAGAAAGAACAATGTCACCTCAAAAATGCCACAGATTGCTGTAATATAAAATACAGATGAGATCTTTTAATCCTGTGCACTTACCCGGTATTTACCCTCGCCCACTTGGAACACTTTGAAGCGGTGAACACAGGTGCACTTGGCGACCTGTCGCTGCACTTCGTCCTGGATTTTCTCGGCCTCGGTAAGGGGCTTGTTCTGCAAACAAAGGAGCATCACGCTGCTTTTACACACACTGCCTCAAAGCATGCATCAACGTTGAGCTATATATACGTCAAACATGTTAGTGACTAAGTCATGCCACAGAACATTTCCTCAAACCTGCATACACTATGCTAGGCTGCAGGCACACCAACACTGTATGGCAAGCTCGTAACAGGGCTGTGAGTACAGTTAGCATGTTGAGATGGCACTCACCTGCTTCGCACCATGAACCAAGCACTGCAGCACAGGATGTTGTGTTTAGTGTTTGTTGAGACAGAGAAGAGAGAAAAGCCATGTTAGAAAGGTTAGCACCAAGCTCGTGAGTCTACAACTGAGCCACCCAGGCATCATTGCAAGCCTACTAGTACAGTCATTAGAGAGCACAGCATCGAGCCGCGGCGACTCACATCTCGATCAGGACGAAGGGTGTCGATGTACTCCTTGTGATCAATGTAGCCGTCGCCGTTTCGATCAAAAATGTCAGCCACCCTTTCCATCTCGAGTCTGCTTGTGGGGAATTCTGAAACATGAATGAGACCACCCAGAAATGCAGGGCGCACGAAAATGAGTTACAACTCTGCACCAAGTGACATACAGTTGGTGCAGTCAAGATTACACAGTGTTCCTACACTTATGATAAGCCTCATTAGTAGCAGTGGGACCATAATAAGTTCCTTTAGCTCCTCTTGACATAGTGCATGCTCTTTAGCTTTGCTTCTGTCATGCCGGCCTTTTATTCAAAGCCACGTTTGCCTGAGACATATTACAAAATTCGGATAAAAGTAGGCAGCCAAGAGCCACCGTGCCATTGCTATAGCTGGACAAGTCATGAGAAGTTGACAATGCTAAATCCAAAAGATAGCGTACATAAGTAACCAACGAAAGACTCCGTGATTTTGTACACATGCACTTTTTGTGTCGGCCATTTGACAGCTTATTCAGAAGCTTTGCAGGCACCACACTGCCTAAAGGGCATGAGACTTACTTGACTTGAGGATTCCTTCAATGAACTCCTCCTTGGTCACTTTCCCGTCATTGTCTTTGTCGATCTTGCGGAACAGGTCCATCACGCGAGACTTCTTGTTGTTCATCCACCCTAGGAACTGAAGGAGGACGACATCATTAACAAATCCGACTACAGGGTCACACTCGAATTTTACAACAAGACCACTTACCCTCCTGCGCCACTCATCAAAGTCGAAGTTCTTGATACTCTCCAACTGAAACAGCGAGATGAATCGGCACACATAGAGCTCACTCATCACAATGCACCGCATGAACCACAAGGTAGTGCACCTTATGAGCTCTGATAACATGCACAGCCTGTGCTGACCAACTTTTATAGCAAACGTGAGTTGCAGTTCACAGCACATAAACGAGACAAGAACCATTCTTGTATACACTTATTCTTTTCTCGTGCATGTGCTAGAAACTTCAATAGAACACTAACATGCCCATACCTATGTAATTTCAAAATATGAAGCTGAAAAGCAATATGTTGCAATAAATTACTGCAGGAATTCATTCATTCCAAAAACATAAACCAACATATTTCCTCATGTTAATTAGTATTCGTAATTTGCACAGCCAAAGAAGCAGATGCATGTTGTCTGGGTGAACTAACACATCATATTTGATCGAATATAGTCTCTCATAATTGCTTCAATTTATGAATGCCTGGCTTTCCAAGAATTTTCAGCATATATTTTCCAATGTTCCAGATGCCTGAAGAGGTGGGTTTTCATGATGGCATGGCCATGAAGCTGCCCATTCAGGCACAACTCGTGCATGCCGTGAAGCATGCCATAAAGCATGCCATGAAGCATCCCTTCAAGGGGAAGTTTGAATTTTATCCACACTTAGAATCATTATGTTTTAGAAGTATTAGAATGATTACATGGGCAAACTATGGTAACCTTCATAATCTATCGTATTTCATTACATATATATCACACCTAAACTACAACTCGCCGAAAAAAAAAAAAAAAAATCGTGTATGTAACTCGGCTACATAACAACATGCAGTTATATCTTAATAAGTAAACCTTAAAAATAAGCTCGTTGTGTAGATTACATTTTTTTATTGTGATGGCAATTATATGAGCACTCTTGGCTGGATTTTGCCACTGACGATGGCTTCAGCCTCGCTGTCATTCACCGTAGATGTATACATATTTATATATATATGAAAACGCAAGAAAGAAAAATAATCGGGAAAAAACTCTGGAGCGCGGAATTTTTCGTTCGTGAGTGCTTAACTAAGCCATGAAGGAGCACCTCTTTGAACGTTGAAACGACAACCTATTTATATCTACCACGAGAAAAAGGCCTGTTTTCAGCATTACGGGCGAGATTGCACGATGAGTACACTCGGAGCAAGGGTCGGCGCCCAGCTCGTCGCGATGCGCGCTCACCTACCACGCGTGCTTTGCTCCACAGAAGAGAGGGGCCGTATGCGTGCACTTATCCTGAGGTGAGGGATAATCGCGCACCTTCGGCTTTGACCAGAACGATTGCGTTTAGTTGCCGGGTACACAAAGATCACTTCGCTCGCGGGACAGGCTTTGTTTGCAAAAAGGGCGCGCTTTTCAAACACAGCGAAGTAACAACTGGGAGACTTGTTAGTTGGCACTCGTATCTGTACCTGTGATTACGTTATGTGAGTCATTTTTTTTAGACAGCACTAAGCGTCTAGCTGTGAGCTTAGTTGGCTCTCGCCCTGTGTGTGTTGTTTTGTGTTGTCATTTCTGTGTGAGCCGCACGCTGCACGCTTCGATCTGCTTGTTGTTCTCAGTGTTACATTTCAAGTTGTTGCTAACGCATTTATTGCTTCGACCTTGCAGCAAAAATGGGACTATTTTTGCTAGTTGGGAACCAACTTTTTTTTTTAAATGTGTCAACAAAGGGCACTTGTATTCAGGTTTTATTCAAGCTCACTATACAAACAATTGGGTTCAAAACTATTCTACACTGGTTGCAGTAGTTACTATTTGCTTTGAAACAAATATCTACACACAAGCCCGAAGTATCCAAGCCTAGTTAATTATTGATACCAGGTTATGTAACTTAATGTATACATAATCATAAACACAAGTAAAATGTATCATGCTCACCTCTTGCAAGTACTTGAGGTGCTCCAGCAGTCGGCGCTGGCGTTCCATGGCCAGCAGCCAGACGTGCTGCCACTTCTCCACCAACTCGCGGGCACGAGGATGCCTGATTTCGGGCTCTGTGGCAGCATGTCCACGCCTGCACACACATACATACCAGATCAACCGAATGCAGTAATACCTCGTTATCTCAAACTCTCATATCTAAAAAAATCAGCCAACTCAAAATTTTTCATGGCCCTGAACAGTTTACTATACATCCCATGTATATTTTTCCCTTTATCTTGAAATATTTTTGTGTTGGATTGCAGATAACTCGAAATCTTGATTGGGAGTAAACGAAAATTCCACCACCGAACCAGTTCACAAGATTCGCGCGATGATGCCACACCTGAAGTCCGTTGATCTTTTTTTTTTTTTCTTATTTAGCCACACCTGCCACTAGGTCGGTGCTTTTCGTAAACGTGAAGTCCCAGCCCAGAGACATATCAACTTTGTCAAGCAACCCTGCGGCATGTTATGTGACACATGCGCTGAGCAGGGAGGCCCTCTGGCCACGCTTGGCGTAGTTTGTCTCGTTCATTTTGTGCAGTGCACATGATTTTTCCTGAGGTGTGATTTTCGTTCATCTGCGCAAGCCACACGGTACGAATTTTTCGCTGACTGTGAGTGCAAGGCTGGTGATTTTCCCCGAGGTGCGATTTCTGGTCATCTGCGCAAACCTAGCGGTATGAATTTTTTGCTGACTGTAAGGAGCAGCAACTTAGCATGAGCGCAGCAAGCATGGCGTCAAAGCAGTGCAAGTCGCTAATGCTAGAAAAAAAGGTTGCCCTAATTAAGAAAGTCAAGATAGGAGGCCGTACGAATTCGAGCATCACGCAGGCATTCGTACGGCCTCCTTTCTCTAAGCTTCTGACGGTGCTGAAAAAGAAGCAGAAGGTGTAGGGAGGATTTCAGCAGAGCTTCTCCAGCCAGCGGAAATGGTTTAGAGGGTCGAAGTTCCCAGACGTTAAAGCGGCGTTGATGGTATGGCTTCGAAATAAGGTCGAGTGCAGCAGGGGGGGAGGATCAACTGATGCGATGCGTCAAGCAGCTGGAGGATGCCTTCTTAGGCTCGAGTACAACCGCAAGGCAGACCAGCATTAGGTAGCTTTTCTAAGCTAAATAAAATGACAGTGCGGCGAAACGCAGCTGTTCAAAGTCTTTTGTATGTTAATTTTTTCTTTTTCAAACCTGCACAAGAAGAAAGATGAGAAACTGCCGTTGAAGAGCCGGTAAGTAGTATTGATTTTTCTGAAAAGCACTCATTTTTCCCGACGATTAGCGCATCTTTACTTATCTCGAATATCAATTTATCTCGAAACTGTCGCTGGTTTTTACGACTTTGAGTTAATGAGGTATTACATGGCCAATCACTTCTACACATGGTGCGGAGTCTGATAAGCTGCAATATATGGCTTAAAAAACGCATTAAAGTTAGCTGGAAGCATACATAGAAAAACTGCTTTGCTCTCTTAGAGAGGCATCTATCTGCGCCCCATTCGACAGCTGCCCACGCATGGTCTCATTAAGCTCCTAAAGATGTGAGCACCTTATGGGCTCTCAGCTATGCTAATCAGCAGGGCTGTAGATGGTCAGTACAGAGACAAAATTACTGCCTGAATTATTCAATTGAGAAAAAATCAGAGCTACTCGACAGTTCAGTAGCTCTCATTTCATTTCAATTCCATGCACATTTACCTTCCAAATCATTGTTGTGAAACCACGGTCACCAGTAACAGAAAACCGAGCTCAGTAGCAGAAATCCATGGATAGAGCCAAATGCATGATAAACTACAAGCCTTATTTAGATGGTATTGCACACACACCCCAACAGTCTAGCCTAATGCAATGCGCATTTCAATTCTTGAAATTGCAGTGCCACATAGGCCACCAATCCACAAAAAGCCGAAGTCTGCCAGAGCACTCACGTAGGCGTGGATGTCCGGGGCGTACTCTGAGAAGCTGCGTGGGGCATGCGTCGGTCGTGTCGTTGCTGCGACGGGCGGTCCTTCGTTCCACCAGCCGCGGCCGAACCAGCGGCCGGCTGGCGCTTATTGGCAAAGGCCTTGGAGATGCGATCCACATCAGCCTGTCGTTGGGACATGTCGTCCATGAAGCGCCGATGGTCGTCAAGAAGGCGCTCTGCATGGAGTTCATCCCCCAAAATGTTGTCAGATCCCTCTTATATCCACTACAACAACAGTACACATACCATGAAGTTGCTAAGGTACAAATCATCAGTCAAATTTTCGAACAAAAACTGTTCTTCAAGAATAACATAGCAGTCAAGGTTCCACACGAGAGCAACCCTGTTCTCCTAGAGGAAAACACACTGATATTACAAGACTATCCTTGAAGTACAATAAGGGCTCAATAATTTGGACATCAAGAAATCAGAAAAAATGACTTTTAATCAAAATGCCTCATCCTCAAAGGATCAAGAAAACAAAAAAACGTCTCTGACATCAATACACTTTCATTTTCTAGACGAATACATAAATCCTGCACTTATTTTGCACATGCACAATATCTTTGTAAATGTCACAGTTTTATCCTCTGCACAACTTTGTTCACAAAGCGACCGCAGCTCAAGACCTTTGTGTCTCAACCCAAATGTAACCTCTCTTATTACGTACTAAAACCACCAGCACGTGCATGTGTGTACTTCTCTTGCCAGCAAAATGGTCAGCATTTTATTCCATCACGATGTGGTGAACGTGTTTTATGTCGCCACATAGACTATGGCTGAGAGCTTTTCAACAGATTTCCCAATGTGAGTTCTGCGACACTGTGCTCACATTGCAAATTCAAAATGCAGCTATCGGGTGCTGTATCAGCACGATGCATTGCTCTTCACTGGAAGTGCTTACATGCACTTTCAGGCGCGAGTCTCAAGTTTGCAAAGGAAAAAAAAAATCACCTGTGGCAGCCACGTCGTCTGGCAGTGGTTGGGCCTCCAAGGTCATGAGACTGGCCTCGGCTGCCAGCAGCCAGCGCATCAGTTCCTCTAGGAGCTCGAGCACGTCGCGCAACGAGCGCAGGTGCTCGGCGAGCTTCTGCTCACGCTGGCGTGCCCAGAGGGACACCTCTTCCCACCGTGACTGGATGATAGTGACCCAGTGGCGAATCACTGTCACGGCATCCGGGTGACACCGAGACAAAATCTCCTGTGCCAGTGCTATCGTGCTCTCCTGCAAACAACGCAGCCTTGGGATCAGGATTATCACTCGTGGTTGTGCCAAAATGTTGTAGCTCTTGATGATGATGATTATTACTTTGGAACTGTTAATTGCTACAGATTGCAGGTTGCAATTTTTCTATCATAAACATACTGCACACATATCCAAATATGTATCAAAACTGGGAGCAAGGTGAGTTGCTATGTATACACATTGTTACTAAAAAATGCAGCACAAAGAAAAGAAAAGAAGACAGATCAGATATTGAAATGCTGAAGCCTCGTGTTTCATGTATCTAGGAGATGCCACTGTGCGTGCGCACCTTGTTGTGCTCCTGCTGCTCCATCTCCCGCATGAACTGCTGGTGCTCCTCCATCTGTTGCCGAGTAGTCGCTTCATCCTCGGGCAGTGGGCCCGCAAATCGCAGCTTCATCTCTGCATCAGAGAGCCACTCCAGCAGCATGTGCACCGCTTTGTGCAGTTGCTCTGCCTGCACACACACAGAGGAAGAATTATTATTACCACAACTATAACCAAACTTTCCAGGAACCACACTCGCCTAAACGAACAGCAAGGCCCTCAATCCAAATAGTATCTAAACCCTAAGAGAGTGCAGCTGATTGTTTACTAAGCTTGTATGAATAGTAAATTTTAGGTTTGAAGTGAACTCAAAGTGAACTACGGTTTGGTCAATAATTTTGAATCGAATTTGAATGGTATGCATGAAGCAATATTGCATATTATAAAAAAATTAAAAAAAAACCATATTTGTCATGAGCAACTAACCAGCACATTATCTTTTAAAAGATGAAACCAGGAATGTACAAACGTCATTCTTTTTTGTTCAAAGGAAGTGGAAGAACCTTTGAATAGTAGCAGAATTTGACTTTTGCTAGGATGCAAGCAATAACCTGTATATTATGCTACATCTTAATATTTGATATACTTAGAGCATGTAAGCCAGTATAACAAGCTTCTAAACTAAAAAAAAAAAATGATGAATTGATGCGAGGCTAATATGCCCATTTAACCTTGAACTGAGGCTTTGCGGCAGTGCGGATTGCCCCTGAATAGGTGTACTCGCAGTATAGCACCTCTTTATTTAAGTGAAACCACCACTACAGGGGTGTTACATGCAGACTAATGAACACCTATCTCGATACAATGAATTTCTAAAACTGCTAAAAATAATTCGTTACTTCGAGAAGTTCCTGTAGTGAAAGTATTAAAAATTTGTGCAAAAATTGAAAATGCAAACACCTGTGCATATATGCATTTCTGACCACATTTTGTTCGCATAGGCACAAAAAAAACAAACAAACAAAATATTACGGAACCTGTTCATGTCTATTTGAGGAAGGGGCAATTTATCCTGTAGTGGGGAGTTGGACGACTGAGAGTCGAACTCTTCAGCGAGCACATCCTTTTTTGCGCGGTGCGAAGCATCAGTGTTAAATACCAATACAGTGAAACCTGCATATAACAAAATTGATAACTTCCTGGAAATATTCGTTATAAAGAGGATTTCATTATATGCAGGTTGGGTACAAAAATTCGTAAAATAAACACGCAAAATTAAACAAAAGGGGAACTGAAGACACAGCTAACCCAAAACACTTATTTTACAGTAAAAAACTGCGTCATTATTGCGATAGCAATTATATGGACACTCTCGGCGGGTTATTGTCATTGCCGCCATGTTTCATAACAAGTCCAAATTGATAACATGCCCCCACACATCGCAACTTTCACGAGCGGGTAAAAGCATGCGAGCGCTTCTGAAGCAGAGATTGAGCGAGTCTGCCCATTCCTATCACCTGGAAAGTGCATAAGATTACATTTTCCGCGTGTTAGAGCTGCCGTCGAATGCTAAACAGAAAGTAAACCACCCGTCTTGACCGAGCAAGAAACAATGCAAGGAGGGGGGAGGGGATCACTCAAGTAGCAATAATGAACTTGGATTTTAATGGCGGTCGATCGCTCGCGCACTTGCCATCTTGGCAAGTATCAGTGCGGTTTCAACACGAAGGGACTGTGTGAAAAGAGCACTTCTCCCTGGAGCGGCTGTATTTGCTTACACCAGTGTTTTGTAGGAGTTTCGCAATATCGGATTCAAAAGAGTTGGCTGCCATCCTTACTTTTTATAACATTACAATTATTTGCTATCACGTTCATTGCATTGCATTCAACGCGCTGTTGTGTTACCAGAACTAAACGGCTAATTTTGTTCACAAAAGCTACCAGCCTGCAAACTCGCGGCGCGGCGCAATACGGAAGTGCGTGACAAGTCAACCTCCGAAAATCCGTTGTCACTGTGGTTTCGGAGAGTTTCCATTAGGGCCTAATCTAACATCTCCCGGTGGTGACAACATGGTTGTCCGAAAGTAAGAAAAGTCAGTTTCACCGCAAGGATAAAGCAATGAATGCGATAGTAACAACTTGGAATGTAACGCTGAGAATGGCAAGCAGATCGATACGTGCAGCACGCTGCTCACGCACAAATGACGCACGAAAACAACATACACAGGACAAGAGCGAACTAACGTCATTTACTGCTCAACAGTTAATCCGCTGTTTAAACGAAAACGCGGCACGAAACGAAATCACAGGTACAGATATGAGTGCGAACTAACAAGTGCCCTAGTTGTTACTTTGCTGTGCTTGGAAAGCCCACTCTTTTCGCAAACTGCGACTCTCCAGCGAGCGAAGTAATGTTTGTGCACACGGCAACTAAACGCAATCCTTCCGGTCAAAGTCGAAGGCGCGCGATCTTCCTCATTGTACGACAGGCGCACGTCGATGCATCACGACGAGCTGGACGCCGAGCGCTGGTGGTTTTTTTTCTTTCTTTCTTTCTCGCGTTTTCATTATATAGATACGTATATATATATACGGTGAGTGATGACTGTGGCGGCGACAACGAGGAAAAAAAAAAAAACAGCTGAGACTTTCCATATAATTGCTATCACAATAAAAAAAAAAGCAAAGTTGAACATCGTCGGGGGCCACACCATCGAAAATGAAGAGTGAGCGAGGCAAACACAGACACGAATACCGCAGAAAACTATTCGGTAAAGTGCCCTCTATATCCAGCGTGGCCCCACATATGTGATGCTAACTAAAAGCGTGGCACTGCCAACATGCAAAGGTAGTTTTTTTTTATTTTTGCATTAGAGTGGGGGGGGGGGGGGGGGGGGGGGGCACACCTGTGCATGCGCCCGCGTGGCGAAAACGGCAGCAACGGGAGCTCATGGGGTGCAGGCCCGCTTGCCCGCCTCGCGCTCACTCACACCCAATAATGAGCGCTCGCTCTCGCGTGGTGCGCCTTGCACGCCGCTGCCGCTTCGCACTTCGTCGGCGACGGGGAAGTCGCAGAAGATGCATACTCGTACCAAAATGTCAAAATGCGAAGAAAAATTCCTAGATTGTCCATGAAGAAAATGTTATATCAAGGTTGTCTTCCGCTGTTACTCTATTACATAGAGGTCGCCAATACATGTGCTTTTATGGAGAAACGACAGGGAATAGGAAAACTTCGTTATATCAAGGAATTCCTTATATGGAGGTTCGTTATAACCAGGTTTAACTGTACTTCATGTCGGTTCTCCCGCACTGTTTCAACGTCGTCTTCACTCTTGTCATTGTTTCCTTATTGCAACAAATGGTATGTTGAGAATTGCGAAGGCCTCTGCATGCCTTCCCGCCATACAGACGCCGCAAAAAAAAGTTCATCATCGCCACCTTTTACACAGGTTGTGAGGGGGGCCGCCAACACAAAGTCGATGGAATCAAAGGGGGTTTCACCCGCACCTTTCCCGCAGCAGCCTTCGTGGAACCGGCTCTGAACTTCTTCTTCTTGCTATTCTCCCTTTCTGTTTCCTTTCTAACCCTCCAGTCGCCTTCAGTAAAAACTAGTCTTGAAACTTATACCAACGAGTCGAGTCACTTTTTTCGAGGCTCCTGCGCGCACGGCCCAAGCTGCCCTGCTAGTTATTGCGCAGCGAAGAAGTTTTATGTTGTTTAGCATTTAGTCAGCTTATAATGGATAGGATGCAAGCAATTATTTTAATGGTATCAGTGCGTGCTTCATCATCATACAGTGCGTAGTGTTCGAGCATTAGTGAAGCATGCACGGGTAATCATCGGCGATTTCATTCTATAGGCCCCTTGTGTTGCATTTTTCACTGTTGCAGCATTCCTTTCGTACTGCTTCCAGAGCTCATCTTGAACGTTCAACCACCGACCAAAAGGCTAGAACTAGAAAAATGTCATGTAACAAGTGCTAAAGCCAAGCTGCCCGATGTAAAAAACAAGTACCAGGCGATGATGATGGCAATAGGGCTGTTGCGCATTTGAATAGGGTGGGCAACTAGAGAAATACGCAGACGTTTTAATGATCATGATGTGGCACCTATGGAGCTGGGCATTATTTTTACAGCCAAAAGTAACTTCTTGAAATCGCTATTCGTTATTATGAAGCGTCGTGAAGATATAAAGGGGACGAAATTCCATACGTTATTCTGAAACAATCGGTATTCTGAAATTCATAGAAGTGAAATATTTTTACATTAAACCAATCGACATTTGAAGGGAGACTAAAAAAAAATCATTATACTGAAGTTCACTACAAATCTGACTGTAGAATGCATTGCTGCACGAGTTGGCGCATTGTCTGAAAATGAAAGCAGAGTGCAAAAAGACGACACACAAGAGACAAGAAGACGGGACTGGCGCTTGTTCAGTCTTTTTGCCTTTTGTGTCCAGTCTTTCTGCACTGTGCTTTCATTTTCAGATATTATTTACCTATTAGTTCATTTCGAATACTTTGAAATACTCAATGACTAAAATTTTAATCTAGGTGAATTCAAATACATTCATTAATATTCATTCAAATATTCAAAGTGCTCAAATCTTCAGACAAGCCTAGTGTTTATCATTGGAAAGGCACTCGAGAGTTATAAACAAGTGCAGGCAGGCAAAATGAGAGGGTGCCTTGCGCAACTTGCCTGTCGAAGAGCCTCTTCAAGCTTTCGCTGCTTGGTGTCCGAGAGCTTGGAGACAGCTTCCCACTTCGACTCGAGCGATGACATCTGGCTGCGGATGCTGGCCGCATCGTCGGCACTAGCTGTCTTGAGCAGCTCACTGGCTGTGCGCTGCACTGACTCCAGATTGGCCGAGCGGCTCTTCAGCTCCGTCTGAAAACTCTGCGCAGCAACAAAAGAGCATTAGGATAGTAATAAGGAGAGAGAAAATGAATTGGTCCCGTTTCTGACTGTGTCACTGCAAATGTCGTTACGGCATTTGAAGTCTGGAGAGAGTCAATAAAGCGTTCCTTTGATGTTCTGTGCGAGAAAATCGGTGAATGGGATTATGGAGGTGCTGCGTTAGACATGAGCACCATCTGGCAATAATCTTGGAAAACGAAAGGATGGCCTCCAATATAGCAAGTGCGTTCTCGGAGGCCATAATTTGTATAATGCAAGGCCAAGGGTAGTTGGCAGCACTGTATCGTCTCAGCAAAGCGTAAGAAACACCTGCTTTTTTGTGCATAGCGTCACATTGTCAGCTCAGCACGATAAACGCTACAGTCCTTAGAATTACTTATGTATGCCTTTTCTAGTACAAAAAAACACGCCACAAAATATTGAAGTGTTGATATTGTGCCTCACATATGCACAAAATTTGCTTTTTAATCGACAATGCACCCAAGTATAAACGCAGAAACCAGATCAAGATAGGCGAGCGATGAGGAAGCGGTTGAACTTAAATCGTTTCGATTGCCTGGCAGACAAGTCGACAGACGAACAGATAGACCAAAATTTTTTAGTTGAAGTATCCCACGAAAAACTATTGTCTGTAAGAACACAGCCTGTTTTTGCCAAGTATAATTCAACAACACACAAAATGGTTTGTTTGTACTAACGATAAAGAAAAAGGCACAAAAGCAAAAGAAAAATGAGGCAGCAATGCACTAAACTGAAGGGTGATGAATATATATATATATATTGTGAGGGTGGCCGAGAGAGGGCGTTACGTGGCGGCATCATCATTATCATTGGGACTTGGCCGAGAGAGGGCACTACATGATGGCACCATCATCACCATTAGGACTGGGAGTTGGGGGAGTTGCGTGTGTGGGGAAGAGGGGGGTCGGCCTGGTTGGGAAGAGTGGCAAGACGTAGCGGTGTGTTGTGCGCGATTTAGGGTTAGCGCGTGACAATATATATATATATATATATATATATATATATATATATATATATATATATATATATATATATATATATATATATATATATATATATATATATGCACACAGTCTGCACCCAACTTTTTAAACTCCCAAAAGTACGCAAAATTGTCCGGAAAAATTGGTCAGTCTGAAAAAACAAACACACCCTTGCTTTATTTTGCTGAAGCAGCCAAATCGCCACAATTCCGCGAGTACATTTGATTAGGCATCTCGGAACTTGTGCAGTAGCCACTTTTGCACATGTAAAGTAGCTGGGAATGCTTCTGTAAACTATGCATAAAATTTGCTGCACTGACTCTACCATAAGCCAATGTGCACAGTTTACATTTATGCCACAAAGTGTAATTGCAGAACACACAAAACGATTGACATACCATTCAACCATTCAACATTTTCATTGTCACATTTTGAAGATTAGTTCATTCAAAATGGTTACGTATTAATGATGTTTTACTAAAGGTAGACAGCGGGTGCATGTGTGTATAATTAGGGAGCACATACTTTGTCCCATGACAATAGCTTCCACGATTCTGTATATGCTTCCGTGCAACTTTGTGTGCCTCTTTTACCATACCACATCTTTGCATTGTGGCGAAGCTAGCTTTTGGAAGAGGAAGGGGAGAAATTAAAGGTAGGGAGGTCAATCAGACGCGCATCCGGTTTGCTACCGTGCACTGGAGGCACTGGGCTAGTTTTTGGAAATTACTAAGGCAGTAAATAGACTGATGCAGGAGAGAACTACTTCGAGTTGTCAAGGCCCCAAGATTATACAAAAATGGATAATACAGAAGTGCAAAGTGTCAAATTCCAAAGAGTTTCAGGCTGCGAAATAGTATAGTGCAGTCAGATGAAAATGTTCCAATCATCAGTTATGTCTGAAAAATTTCGCATTTGTTGTACGTCAGATTTCGTTGCACTGTACGATACACATTGACTACCATCACCCTAGATTCTGAGTGAAAGTTAACGAGAAGGGGCAAAGAGAGCTCACGCAAGAGCTTGCTACATGAGTAGCTCTTGTAAAGTGAATTTCACTAGCAGATACAGTGTTACCTCGATATAATGAATTTCTGGATATAACAAATTATTAATTGTCTATAGCCAAAAATAGTATTGCAAATATGTGGTTATAACTCATTTCTAGATGTAATGAAGCCATTTCAAAGTGCAACATCATTATAATGACATCTGACTGCATATAGCAGTGTTGGTTAAAAGTTTGCCATCCCAGTAGTCTATGTTACAAGAGGGGAGCAAAAGGGGGCACACATACTCGGTGCTGTTCGACGAGGTTGTTGACCGTGTCGAGGTCTCCGTGCAAAAGCTGGTCTGCTTGCAGGGAGGTCAGGGCGCGGTCCAGCCAGTCGATGAGCGCCTGCACTGCATCCTTGAACTGGCCCGAGAAGAGCAGCGCTTCCTCCAACTTGCGTTGCCTACAAAGCACAGACACCGGCAATGCAAATAGGGAACCACAACCACGTCACTACGAGGATTTGTGTATATGTATTAAAAATCTTCAAGTTCACTGTTTGTGACAAGACTTTGCCATTCTGCCCAGAGAGTGAAAGATAATGTTTAAGCTTTGTTGATGATCTGATAGTTCTCGAAATTTGGCCACATTTCATTCAGTCAGTCTTGTTTCCTACTCCTTCACACTACTGACATACCATTCTAGGCACTCTAAATTACCAAACTTTTCAAAGGGCACTTACACCCAGTTTGGAGATATGAAACTGGAGGCTTCAATAATTACTATTAAAAGTGAATAGTCGTGACATGCCAGTGAAAGTCCCATGCAAGAAGACAGCACCGTAGTATAAGTACATCAAACTCCCATTTAACAACACATTTGATACACAAAATGCTGCGCTGCAACTTCCAAGGGTGTTTTCTCTAAACAAGTCCCCAATCACTTCTCACATCACTGAAAATGTATGTGCCAATGAAACGGCACAATTTGGGAAAATTCTACCAAACAGGACATTGAATCTGGTAGCTACTGCAACTCATAAAAAAATAAAGCAAGGTACATGTTTGAAAGTATGGATAGTGCATGAAGCAGGAATTTTCATTTCATAATGATAAATTTGTTTTCAACTTCATAGCACCACTGCATAATATGGGGAATAATCATGTTGGAAAAAGAACTATCATATTTACTCGCATATTGACCGGACTTTTTTTCTCGAAAAATCGAAGCAAAGTTGAGGGACGCATTTATTACGCGGGGTAAATTTTATGAAAACTTTTCGGGAAGAATAAAAAGAGCAGTAATACAAAAAAAAAGTTTGGTCGCTTAGCCTCTCGCAATTCACATACGAATACACTGTTTGGAAACAGCTTCTTTGTTGCACTTTGGTGGTTGATGGTGCTATATTCTGGAAGCTGTCCCCAGGCCACCCGCGCATGCCATAAAAATGTTTTGCGGCTATCTTTTCTCGCAATCGTTTAAAAGCAACAGTTACAGTGGTATCTGCTGTGATCTCGCGGGGCACCCAAAAGCTTGCGCTACGACACTAGGACGCACTTTGGCAACCTCACGGCAACCTAGCTAGCATGCGACCGTGACGACATCGTTAATATTGTAGCAAGTTCGACGATGTCGTGGTAGCAAGTAACCAACATTGCAGCAAGCTACCCCCAAAGCATCAAAACCAACTGTCAATAACAAGATTAACGACAAAATATGGTCGCCGCCTCGTTCTACATGAGAAGTGCCTCTTGCGCATAGTGCCTCTACACAAGCGAAGCAAGAATTAACCAGGGGTGCCACCATGTTGCGGAAATCGTCCCGATCTTCCCTGGATGACAAGTGATTTTGTTTGTGTGTGTGTGATTCTTTAAAAGAAGGTGAAAAGGTAAGAAAAAGAAGTGTGCAGTGCACAATAACTGTCAACTGTCTCTCATGTGTGGACACCTCAACTGATACCTACACTCACGGGAATGGGGAATGAAGGGCCAGTTAAAAAAGAAAGTAGGCTGAAAAGAAAGGAGTGGGGGGTAGCAGGAAGTCTGTTGGCGTGGGCAGTTTGGTGACCTTCTGCTGGCTGTGTGCTTATCAGCTGGGATGTCTCTACACTTGCAGCCTGGTGAACCTCACTGTAACTCACAGATAAGACCAGGGACCTGTGGGGGGGGGGGGGGCATAGATAGAAAGAAAAGCAATAGGCACGCAGCAACAGGCAAAGGGGGGAGGGAGCGAGCCGAGGTGGTTGATGGGGGGTCGGCAAAGTAATAAATAATGGAAGAAATCCAAAGGATGAGGAGGCACCAGGTGTCAGTCAGCGGGACTGCAGCGGATGAATGTAGGGGGTGCGTTTATTCCAGATAAAAAGAAAAGTGTGCCAACAGGCGAGGGGGGGGGGGGGAGCTGAGGCGGTTTAAGGGGGTATGCAAAGTAATAAAAAACGAAAAAGATCCAATGGGTGAGGAGGCGCCAGGTGTCAGTTAGCAGGACCGCTGCGAATGAATGTAGGGGGTGCGTTTATTACGTGGGAAAAAAAAAATCAAAAATTGATTACTGAAGTTGGGGGTGCATTTATTATCCGAGTGCGTTCATTACGCGAGTAAATACAGTAATTCCCATGCAGTGAAGCATATGGCCTGCAGCAATTCTGTATTAGAAGAAGGGCAGTCGCACTCCTTAAAGAGACACTAAAGAGAAACAATGACTTGATTTAGATTGACAAACTGTACTCCGAGAACTTTAATGCTACATGTTTCACTATCATAAGCTCATTATTAGCAAGGAAACTTGGGAGGACATCCATCGGTATTGATGGGAGGGTACGCGGCATCCCCTGGACGAGCGGACATCTGACCTGTGTGGTGAGTGTGTGAGCGGATGGTGTTGTGCTAGGACGTACGAAGTTGCGGAAACTAGCGAGTGAGGCCTAACAAGCAAGACAAACTCGAATATGAAGCGTCATTTTTTAATTTTGCACAGAAATCTACGTGCGTGACATCAAAAATTTTGAAACGTATTTTCCATATTTTCGTGACATTGGCTAGATGAAATTTTCCGAAACTTCGTATGCTAGGTCTATGGCACCCATGGATGACAAGGTGTTCCATTTTTATAGGTTAGTAGCTACGTAGGACGCAGTAGACTCCTTCAAATTGTATGACGTCATGGTGTTTTGGTGCAGGAATCTCGAGGAGGCATCTCCACCGTTTTTTTTTTTTTTCTCGTCTGTTCTCGTTCACCAAGCATCGTGTCTGAGTAAGAGTGGTGTTTTAAATGTTGTGAAATTGTACTTTAATAATACATAAAAAATCGTTTTCCTTTTCAGTGTCCCTACCATGAAAAAGGCCTCTTGGTTTGACGATTGTCTTGCACAAGAAGGCACGTAGATGAAAAATACTGTATTTACTCGCATATTTTGTGCACTTTTTTTCGCGACTTTGGGGCTCCGAGAAGAGGGTGCACGAATTATGCGGAGATTTTGCAAATGCACACGAAATAATGTGCACGCGCCGTATATGCATTAAATAAAATAAAATAAATTAGAGCACAAACGAAGTATACTTGTTTATTTAACAAAATTTGCACGTATTTTAACCAGTCAGATCCGGTCACGTGCGGTCTAGTCGGAATCACTGATTGAGAAGTCCGATTGAGAATCAACGTCGCGACTGCTGACACTATCCTCTTAAAGCGCATCGTCCCAAGTTTTGTCGAGTGCGTTCGAATGCCCCCCTTTTCTCGAAGCTTCTCTCGACAATGCTGGAAGAAACTAGGTCCTATGACACGGTGATACCGGAAGACCACAGCGTTCGCACATAATTGAAAATAAAAAAAGGCCTTCCTCAGTGGCAGGAAACCTGTATTAACAAGCACGCACTCTTCTGCTTTCTCCCGTACCGATCCCGCCCATCGCCACACATTGTAACATCTTCACGCTGAAGTGCTTGGCAGTGGCATGATTCCCGTTTTCTTCAACAAACTTCATAACAGCGAGCTTGAATTTTTCCATATATATAGCTACTGTAGCCCTTTGCAAGGGACCAGTAAAAACGCAACGGACGAATGGCAAAATCTAAACTGCCAAAATCAACTGACCGTGCGTTGCAGAGTGGACGCAGATAAGGAGGAGAACAGTTGGCATAATAGGCCCAACAGGCCTTCACACGTCTCCAGCGCCAAAGTTGTCCAAGCCGTGACATCAGCGTGCATTCTCACGGTGGTAGAGATGGAGAGATAGAGGGGGGCAAATTCTCTAGCAGTTCCAGTGACCAGCCAATAAGTTTGAGTGTTCGTGCATGGTATTCTGGGGAAGTCCTTAGAACAAGGGACTTCGTATTGCAGCCCGTTTGACTGCGCTCGCCTGATCAGCGGGGCACACATCCAGCATGCCCCACCTCAAATTTTGAAAGTTTCTAAAAGAGGTCGCTAGGGCTTCAAGGAGATAGAATTGTCCCTAGCTCGACTGAAAAGGCACTAAATTTAGCGACTTTCTCGCTAAGCTACGCCACTGGTTTTTGGACAGTCACATAGGTGAAACCCGCCGCATGCATGCGTACCTGTCAACCGACTTGTTGCACAGGGCATTCCACTTGGCCTTAAGCTCGTCGCTCATGCGCTGCAGGACTGGCTGATCAGCCTTGGGGCAGCGCTCGCGCAAGAGCCGCCCCTGGCGCAAGCAGGCATCGTACGCCGGCTGCTTGGCCCCCAGGGTGCGTTGGAACTCTCGGTGGCGCGCTAGCAGGCGCCGAATTTTCTCGGGGTCATTGCCTGCCGGTGGCTGCTCGTCAAGGCTCTGGTCCGCCTCTGTCAACCATCGGTCCAGTTCAGTCCACGCGTCGTGGAACTGCGACAAAGCCAAAAACATCAATGCTTGGATGCAGTAGCACGGAAAGAGAAAAGACATACAGATGGTGTGTTCCATAGTTGAGGAAGGTTTACCTTTGCCGATTTGACGAACATTGAAAGATGTAGAAACAACAAGATGCACCAGGTAAATGTTTGTTTGAAACAATGCTTTGACCAAGGCATCTGCAGGTGCAAGATCTGTGTTTCTCTTTTTTTTTTACGAAAGTGTGTGCATGCATCTCTTCAGTTCACTTGTATTAAATTTTATGCATCAAAATAAATAATAAACTCCGCAAACAATTTTTTTCCTTCTTACAAATAGAAAATCTGGCCCTACATGATACACCAGCTGGCAGCCCTAAGTATCACAGAAAGAGTGGATAACCAGGCTGAACTGAGTGAGCCCAAGATTTTTCAAAGCTTAGTACTACATGATTCAGTGTTCATACGAGAGCACACACCTCTTTGGCCTCTTTGTATCCGTGATCCAGAGCACGAGTGCGTTCTGCTGCCTTGGAGACAACGCGCTCCCAGCGATGTTGCACCGAGATGAGCAGGTTCTTGATGAGAATCACGTCTTGCTTCTGGCTGAAGTATTTGAGGTGCGTGCCCTTCTTGTCCAGTTGCAGCATCGTTTCCCGATGGGCGCCCACATCTTTCTGGAAGCTCTGCATGGGACATTAACACAGCTATTCAGCAAACCAACCTTATCCCCTTCAGTCATGAATCATGATGCAGCGTCAGAAATGGGTCAAAGTCGCGTGGCATAATTCCAAGGCACTCAGTATGACATTTTAAGTAAGAAAATGAAGGAAAGCGTTGTTCAGTGTGAGTTTTGATAAACAAAGCTAATGAGTGTGTAACTAATTATCTCATTATTATGCCACCAGTCCGATTTAGTACTTGCATAAAAAGAATCCACTAATAGGCCCGAAACACATGCACAATTTGTTCTTTAGTTGTAGACTCTCGATAATTCATACTTTCAGTTATTTCAAACAAAATTCAATTTTTTGGTTGGCCTTTTATACTTTCAATGCATTTAAAAGCCTGTTAATTCAAACACATAATTTGGCTAATTCATACTTTTTGCAGTTCTATGCCAAAAAATATCTGCTGCTTTCCCACTAATATTTGAAAATTTGCATGCTTAGGCTTTGCTAGTAAAGAAATGTTTTAAATTAAGCACACACACAGTAAACCGTGATGCTTCTCAACTCGTATAGAGAGGTTTGTGTTGAAGGCACATATAGCAAACAAGCAGTTGGAAATTCACTATTTCTTCAAAAAGGTCTTACACCTCTGCTTTTAGAGTGAAAGCTGTTATGAGATCACAAGGGTCACGTGCGCTGTAGTTGTCCACCACCGGTGTCTATAACCACTATTGCACTGAATAAAAAAAAAACTTGGTAAATAAAAAACACAACGGACACAATGGGATTCGAACCCGAGTCCCCTGCGTGCCAGCGCACTACTTTACCACTGAACCATGCCGCCGCTCGGACCTCCTTTGAAGACTAGCCTTAGCCAGGCTTGATGATGGGAAAGAATTGCATTGATATAAAGCGTTCAGCAAAGGAACAGCAAAGCGAACAGCAAAGCGAACAGCAAAGCGAACAGCAAAGCGAACAGCAAAGCGAACAGCAAAGCGAACAGCAAAGGAACAACCAGGCGTCACAGAAGGCGAATTGCGTAACGAGTGGGTCATCGAATGTTCCAACCCATTACAAAAGCTTCAGGCACAATTCTTCATCGTCGTCAGCCACAGCATCCAAAAATTGCACAAATATTTATTGCAAGTGTGTAGCAGGTACCACGCTTCTCTGAAGAATGACGAAGGATGGGATAGCAAATGCCTGGCCAATCCCCCACAGAGGGTATGAGCCACAAGAGAAAGTGAACAAGAATGCCTGCATACTACACAAAAGTTGCCAATATTTAAGGTGTAGTGGATTCCTTGCAAGTGAGCTTGTAGCAGCTACCCAAAGAGTGTTAAAAGGCTCTGAAAGGCCGCTCTTTTAGTTTTGGCTGTGACAGTGCTGCACCTCCCACGCAAGCCTGGAGTTTTTTTTGAGTGCAGTTAGGGTTTAAAAACACTTTTAAAAATTTTAAATGTGATAACATCGATTATTAATCATAATGTGTGGTGTCACCAAGCCTAGATTCATATATCTGAGAACTTTGAATAATTTAAACTTCTTGATAATTAAAACCAGATTCAGAGGTCCCTTCGAGCTTGAATTAACGAGAGTCGACAATATTTGTTTTTGTGCGAAAAAAAAAAAAAAACTTTTCACATTGGCCCAGGAATGCGTCACATCGAACAATCATCGAACATGGTAATGCATGCATCAATGTGATCCTCTGCAGCAATACGCAGCATAATGAAGTTAAATGATCACCAGTTGTCCACTCAGGAGGCCTGCACGAATGTGCACACCAAGTTTCAAGCTATTTGATGAAACGCGCGGTGCGTGACGTGCTTTTGAAATTGGCATCTCCATCCGTGCACATTGCGACTGAAAAGGGTTTACAAGTGCAGCACAAGGTATCTCGACATTGCAAATGCCAGTTATGCTGCAGCTCAAGTCAATTAGCCAACACAAGATTTTCTCAAAGATATAAAATTTACAGTAAGCAGGTCTTGCTATGATAAAGAACATAAATGTGGCGAGCTAATTCCATTTCCTCTATCCTCCTTCTATATAAGCACTATCTCTCAAAGTCACTTCAAATGCTTATGTTGCATCAACAAACAACTCATTTTCATATGCACTAACTGGGCTGACATGGGGGCATGCAAGAAACATTTTTTTTATGGTAAGCCAATGAATGGCAGGTTTAATATTTGTTATTCTATGTGACCAAGACTACCAGATAGCGTACAAAAGACGAGCAAATCAAGATGCGTCCAATAGAGCACATGTGAATGGTCAAGCCTACTAAATTAGAACAAAAAGAAAAGTGTTTCGCATATGTGTTTACAGCACTTGCCTTATGCTCTTCGATCTGGCTTAGCACATTCTCCAAGACTCGGCTCACAGGCCGTAGGCTTGCCAAAGACTTCTCTGCATGAGTGAGCCATTCCACAAACTCCTGAAGCGATTCGTGGAATTCTGTAGCCTCCTTGAGTGCAATCTCCAACTTGATCTGCAAGAAGTGGGTCATACGACGTGTAAACTGCAACTTTTAACACTATTCACTAAATACATTGACTTGACACATATTGTAGCTGTTAGTGAACCAGTTTGTAACTGTTGGCTAATTATTTGAATATGCATAGTACGATTCTACAAACTTTTCAGTAACTAAAATCAACATGAAAAAAACACTACAGTGCCACAACAACAGCAGCAAGAAAAATTAAGAACGCTTTGGGATATGCTAGCCTGATTTCTTATCCATCTTTTTATAATCATCTTATCGTGTTCATTAGATACTTCAGCAAATTGGTCTACCAATTATGGACTCCAGTTGGTTAAACACTGGTCTAAGGTTATCTTAAGGTAAAACAATGGTCTAAGGTTGGTCTAAGATTGGTCTGAGGTAGGTAGAAATGCTTTGAAATATGATGGTCGAATTTCTTATCCACATTTTTATTCATCTTGTCCATCATGTATTCGTGCTAACTGTGGTACACAATGGATGGACTCCAGTTGGTTAAACACAGGTCTAAAGTTGGTCTAAGGCTGGTTTAAGGTAGGTCCACAGTAGTAGCAACTTGATGGCTGACAGACTGCACCCACCTTGCGGTCATTGGCTCGGTTGAGAACATTGTCCCATCGTTGTTTGAGTGTGCGCAGACTGTGCTGCAGACCCGTTGAGCCCTCGGCTGCACGCGTGTACTCCTGGCCTTGCTGCAACACAGACTCCACCCTGTGTCTATTGCTGTCCAGTTCATTGTACAGCTCCTGCAAAACACCCAGCCACCCGCTCAGGTGAGATCACTGTACTTCTCCAGTCCTGGCAAATGTACAAAAGGCCCTAAAGAGAGTGATTCAAGCACTGACAAGAAAAAAAAAAAAGCTTACAAACCAGGGCCTACCGAAATTGCTGAAAATGTGACATTAGGCGTAAGCCATCTAAAGATGATTACATTACAGTAAGAGTTAAAGATGAACATGCTTAAGACAAATGCTGCTGGCATGCTTATGACAGCTGCCTATCCCACTTTTGAGGGCAATTCACTGCCGAGGAGTGGAGTGAAAAAGCCACAGCTGAGCCGTTATCCCTCTCTTGACATCACCCAGTAATGTGGAATACTCCACCACTAAATTGTTTTGTGGTAATTTGATGCGTATTTGTTGCTATTGGCAGTACATATCTGAGGTGAATAACCACCTTCAGTCAAGGACTTGCCTCGGTTCCCGATACCCACTGCCATTACAACTCTGTAAAGTGTACAATAGGGGAGGGGGGGGGGTGTCACAGCTCTGACTGTTGGGGCTGCTGAGGTAGTTCTAGCGAAAGTGGCTGCCACTTCTCTGGCACATGGTGTTACCCGTAAGAAGCGACAGGTTCAGGTCCACATACGCAGATTTGCGAGTGCACATTGGTAATGACCCACTAAAATAGTGAAATACTGAACGAACTATACTCTTAATAGATGCAACAATTGCAGGAAAAGGAAAACAAACAACAGGGGTGATTAATAAAATCAGAATGGCAAAGGGCTATACCTACCATGAAACGGTTGAGCTGTTCCCTCGCAGTTTCAGGTAGCCCACCAACAGGCTTGGATGATGCTAGCTGACCATCAATGTCACCGAGCCACATCAGCAAGTCTTGTATCTCTTGGTTGAAGGCTTGAGCTTCTCGCAGGGCGGCCTCCAACTGCTGCTGGCGCTCGGCTGCCTTGTCCTGCAAGGCCTTCCATCGTCGGTTGAGGTCGGCCAACTTGGTCTGCGTAACACTGGCGTCCTCGCTGTGCCGGTCTGCTTCAATCAGCTGATGACCAGCCCGGTTCAGCGTGTCCACACTGCTTTGGTGTGCTTGAATGTCATTCATTAGCACCTGAAACAGAATGAACCTCGTAAGCCACCTTGTGACCAGCTTATATACTGGGAAGGATTGCTGCCCCTTAGGTGCATTCTGTGGAGATGCTGACACCCCTTGTAGAGTTGTTTGCGCCTCGCGACGCACGTGTCTCGCGCAGAAGCTGCATTCAGGGGTCGCAACTATCATGCGATAGGTGGCGTTGTGTTCGAGAGAGTTGACCACCACTATCATCATCATCATGGTTATTAAAGGGGTAGCGCCGGCGGTGACCCCTGAGGGCAGGCATGCCTTGGTGGCGGGAGAAAGAGTTGAGCGAGCCTCTTTCTCTGGTGGCGTTTGGCACGAACGGTTGTCTCACGCGGCGGGTTCCCGGTGCACGGCACCGCGGCCCGTCTGCCGGGGGCCCACGTGGTGAGTCAGGCGTTAGCGACACCACCTTGTTTGTGATGTTGTAAGGATGTCTTGGGGTGTTGATCAAGATTGATGTTATAATAATTCGGCTGACGATATCATTGTTTCTAAAGTAGTTAAATAAATGGTGGGTGTTGTTTGGTTTGTTCCGACCGTGTCTACTCTGTTCGTGTGAATTGTGGGGTCTCACAACGAGACCCCACAATTCACACTTAAGAAACAAAAAGCGCGAAAATGCCAGAGCTAGCAGAAAAAAGGTTTTAGAGTAGTGCCAGTAGATACACAAACACAAGGTACAGAAGCTCACTTAAGAAGGTACTTGTTCACATCAGATTATTGCAAACAGGGCTCTCGTTCTGGGTGCTGAAATGTCAATCAATAAAATTTTTCTCTAGTGGCCGACGCCCTCGTCTTTTCATTCAATAAAGACACGTCAGCAGTGGTCGCAGCAGATTCACACAACCGCACAAAAGCAAGCTATGTTAAAGCATGCCGATTTGATGCTGCTGCATTTTCTTCTAGCTCAAGCTATCTGATTCCGAATCAGGCTCTTAAGGATTGTGTTTTTGTGGAGGCTGTGAGCTATGTCATGCAGCACAGGTAGTTCGCGACCGAGCCAATGAGAATCAGCGCAGTTTCCTCAGTCGCCATTTCAAATTTGCCACATCCCATGGTTTATAAGCTAGTGCAGTAGAAGTACAGATTCCTGTGGAGTGGAAGGGTGTTCCACTAAAGAGTGAAAAAAAAAGTTTTCAATAGATTTTTTTTTGCATTGGGCTCACCGAGTGGTTTTCTGACCACTAAGGCCGTGAATCAAGCACTTTTGTGGTGAGTTTTGCCACTTCCGCCCTTTTCAGGGCGAAGTGTGAACGCAACTGTCGTATTGTGTTCTGCTCACGACTTTAGCAGAGTGAACACAAACACAAGAGTTAATCAGGAATATCTACTGAAGCATAACCGTGATTTGGGAGAGTTGGTTAAAGAATAGAGTAGCATATACTTCTTATCTCTCTTTTTTTTTTCAACCGCAGTAAGCATTGGGGAACTGCAAGCTTATATTTCAATGAATATAAGAAGCTCTCAAACGGAAAGGCAAATAACATGATTGAGTGAAGGAAGCCTAAAAGTAATTTTGCTTATTGGAGACACGACAGTAGCAAATGCCCACCTTGTGCTTGGCCAACTCGACCTCGATGACTTGCGCATCACCGGCCACCGGTCGGCACTCGTCGAGTGCACGCTCAGTGCGCGACATCCACACCAGCAGCTCTCCCAATGCATGCTGGAACTGGCCCAGCCGCAAGAGAGCATTCTCCAGCTCGCGCTGCCTGTCCACCAGGCCTCGGAGCAAAGCGGTCCAGCGCCGGTTGATCTCGTCTAGGGGCTGCCGTAAGGCACGTGCCTGCTCGGATGAAGTCTGCTCCGAGAGTTCTTTGGCTTGTCGGTTGAGTGACTCCACCTCCACCATGTGCGGGTCCACCTCCCGCTTGAAGTCCTGCAAGGGCATGGTCAACTGAATGTGAGCACCACTTCTCAACAGTCTAATGCTCAGCGAGTTTCAAGTGTAGGTCTGGCTACGATGTCACGACACCGAGTTCCTCCCATGGCTGCACTGGTGTTGATTCAAGTAGTCGTACTCTATGCTTCTGTTTCGCACTTTTTTTTTTTTTTTTTTCACAAGTGAGCTTGGACTAGTATCTGCCATACGAAACAAAAATGAATGAGTTGATCAGGGGTTCGAATGAGGACTTGTGAAGCATACCTCTTCAAACTCTTCGTGAATCTTAAAAAATAACCACACTGAGCCACAGATCATGTCAAAAAAGCTTGATTCATGGGTGCCAATATCAGGACAAGCTCTCATATGTTGAATTGAATGGAGTTTATTTGCACCAAGGTTGTGAGGATCACCAGGCAAAAAGATGCAATGAGCAGCTTGGTGTAGCGAGGGTTTGCTTCCCTTAAAACAAATTCTGTGAACTAGCTTCTATTACTAAATGGACAAACTAAGAAATTTCATGGCAAAGGCAAGCAGCAGTACTTCCGCGAAAGTCCAATTGAAAATTTTGCTAGTTAGTACAAATACCGTGGCAAAAAAAAGGACAATGCACTTGCCCTAAGCTGTCCAATCTGTGCTTTGACAGCATCAATGTCAGCTGCCACAGGTCCGAGGCTGCCAAACTTCTGCTCAGCTGTGTCCAAGAACTCCAGCAAGCTATGAAGAGTGTCGTGAAAGCCCATAGCTTTGTCCAGGGCATCAATAAGGTTTTGCTCCCGCTTGGCATACAGGGTCGTCACATTCTCCCAGGCCGTGTCCAGGTCTTCGATGTGGCGCTTGACTTCTGGTCGGTCAGGCTCCCCACACAGCTGCATGAGGTCCTGACCTGCCTGGCGGCACTGGTCCACTTCTGGCCGGGTCTGTTCCATCTCCTGCTTGATCTCGTGCAGCACCTACAACCGGGTCGACAAAGCCGAACACATCAGCCATTGGACCATACCTGGCAGTTTGCTAAGCTGCACAATTAGTATAATAATGTATGTCTCGATTTCAGACATTGATTAAAGGGTGAATAAACAGGCTACAAAATCTTTTTACACGCCCCCAAATCAAACTCGCCAATTCCTACAGTAGACCACTGTGATCACATTTTCCGCATATTACAGCGCTGCATGACACACAAACCTTCCATAACAGAGAACAATTACCGTGCCTGACCAATCTCGCTTGTATGTACAGTGATGCAAACTGGCCCATCTGCAACTTGATGAATCACTGAACTTGTCGATTGGTCTTTTGCCCCCAGAAACGGAGCCTTGGCCCTGCGGTGATGCTATTTCGACCGCCCAGTCCGCATTTTTAGGCTTATGTGAATATTAAAATGCTTTGAATATTTGAATGAATAGTTGAGTATTGGAATTCGCTTCGATTCGAATTTAAACTATCGAGTATTTTCGAAGTATTCGCAATGAACTAATAAACAAATATTATTCCGCATGTCACTGCCTGTAAAGGTGGTTTCACTGAAATGTAGAAATGCTAAACCGTGAAAACACTTGTAAAAAAATTGCTTTGCCATGAAGCCCCCTTTCAAATTTAAAGGGGCCCTGCAACACTTACTGAACATGATCAGAAAACGCTGCTGATCGGTAGTTGAGGTTACTAAGAACACGTGAGGCGAATATTGTAGTGCAGAACGTAGCCTGTAATTCACAATAAGTTTTCAAAGCTAAAAATTGCTTTCTTTCCTCGGCAAATTATACTACAAGCTCAGAAATCACTTGTCACAGCCAAGAAGAAATATAAGGCTCTAGTCACAGACATTGACTGATTTGAACATGGCGCGCTCGTCGTTACCGGGGCCGCTGCTTGTCCACGAGTATGTGCGCAATCGCACTGAAAACCCGCACATTCGAAGAAAAAAGAAAAGAGGTGCTCAAAGTTATGGGCTGCGTGTGAAGCATTTTCTTTCGCCGAGCCATTCCTCCCTGCTTACCTTCCACCTATTTCGTCCAGACGAGAAGAGAGAATGCAATGGCATTGTGGGACAAATTTTTGGAACTCCGCTTGTACTGGACAGATTCTAGAAACTTTGCGACGGTAAATTTGTGAGGCAACAAGCATGCTTAATGGCTCCATGGCTAATTGAAAAAGAGTTGCAGGGCTCCTTTAAAAGAACATGTTACGCTCAAATAAATTCTTTATTTAATTAAGCTTGTTATGACGGCTTATATACTTCAAGTATAATAAATTTTAAGACGTTAAGTATCTTATCACTCGCATCCTACCGAAACTACTACTAAAGATTGTTTCGACTTCCTTTGAACGAAAAAAAATTAAAATGGCATTTGCATAGAGCCCCTATTTCAATTTAAAAGAAATATTGTACAGGTTAGTTAAGTCGTGATAAATATTCCTTTTTTTTATATGTCATACATACCATTCGAATTCGATTTAAAATTATTCGATAAAAATTACAATTCGCTTCGAACCTAAAATTCACTATTCGCACAAGCCTACACATTTTCATTTTCCTGTGCTGCCCTCTGTCGTTTTGTAGAGACCGAGACTACCGAGAGAAGCGGTGCTGCCAAAACAAAGGCCTCTGGGATAAAGAGGTGCCTTGCTACTTTACTGCCGAGGGAAGGGTGCTGCTCGCACCACACTTTCTTCCCACGCCACTATGACACGTGCTCATTAGGGAAAAGCCCTACTCGGTCGTTAGCTGCGCGCCGATGACGTATCGGCAATGTCATCTCCTATTGCTAAAGTGGGCAGAGTCACGATGACGGGCATCGGCTTACCCCTCCCTATGGCGGAGAAGAGTGGTGAGGCCGTGCGAAAACTTTGAACCAGCTGAAACGGGTGTTCCAACCCTAGTAACTTCTTTAATATAGCACGATTTCTCAAACTGCGGCTGCACGTTCATATAACTAAAGTGTGCATATTCTTCTTCATTACAATGTTTGGACCGAAGGTGGCTTACTGGCCTTTTAAGGTTATTATGTTGCAAATAGTTCGCCATAGTGCTTCTCGCACACTGGAGCAAGGTTTCAGTCATGGACCAAGCCAACTCACTGCGATACTAACTTATGCTGAAATTTATGGTTTCTTGTGTCAATATGCTTGCTATATTGACAGAAACAAATGTGAACAACTTTCTCAGTTCCCAGTGTCCATCAACATTAACTGGAAGATAAAATTATTGACCAGAAGCATCTCCTACTACTTCTTGTTAAGTAATGTTGCAGTGCTGTTAAATGCGTAGGAATGCTGAAAAGCGGGAGCTTTTGAGAAGTAATGATACTACTCCTTCAGGCCTAATGTTTGCAAGAAAGTGCTCCAGAGGGCTGTTCCGCAAGTCCAGAAAGCTCTAGATTGGGAAGTTTCCACTCCAGCATGCATTAATTGGATAGAGCTCTAACATCAGTGGCCAGGTAGAAATCATCATTGCCGTCCACTCAGTGGATGCTAATGCAATACCTGCTCTCGTTAATACCCTGGCATGATATGCTAAAAGACTGCAGCGATTTGTAGATCAGCTCGAAATTGGGGACTGGGAGACAGAAGGCATGACAATGCAAGGGCTTATGTCTTACCTTCCAAGTTAGCGCTATTACACTTATGGTATGAATTCAGAAACCCCCTTTTCTCATGAATCTCACCTCCTGTTGCTGGTGGATGGCCTGCGGCTCGACAGCTGGCGGTTCCTGGCTGTCCAGGTTCTCCTGGAGGTCGCGAAGCGCCCGCATGACGGCGTTCAGTTCCTCCCAGAAGCGCTCCGCCACGGCCAATGCACTCTCCAGAGACTGGCCTCGCGTGCGCGCTGCCTGCTGGACTGCCTCCCACAAGCCATTGAGCCGCTCCAGCTTTTGCCGGATGTCTGTGTAAAAAAACACGAGGATAAGTTTCGAGATTCACGAGCACCGAAAACTGAGCGCCCAATGGCTCAAGGTCTCAGCACGAGTGTGTGATTACATGCGCGAGCATGCGGCAGTTTGTGGCTTCCTGACAATGGAGAGCAGCTAGAAGAACAGAGCCCTCTTGGTAACAATACCCTTTCTTGAAAACACTCCGCTTTACTCAACATTACAAAGAATTTTGATGTGCCCACAAATGTGTGCAACATCAAGCAAGCTCACTACAAAATCTTGTAGATATGTTGAATAAATGCTCTCCCAGTCCCACAAAACTGATTAACAGTTGCAAAATAAGGCATGTTAATTTACGCTGACACTGATAACTAAAATTGCATGAGGTAGTTTCCACATAATTAGTTGCTTTACATATTCAACTGCAAAATTCATAACTCTAGTGACTTTTCTTTCAATTTACTATGCCTAAGCTCAGTGAATGGCACAGTGCTCGATTATAATAATAGCAAGGAAAAATTGGCTGATAGTGATTGCTAGGCTTGTACAAATGGTGAATATTAGGTTTGAAGTGTGGGGGGTGCTAAGACCCCCCGTAAAGTTGTTTGAGGCGCACGTGTCTCGCGCATAAGCCGCATTCAGGCGTAACAGCTACTGTGCGGTAGAGGGCGTAGCGCCTGCGAGCGTTTGTTATTGCCACCATCATCATCATGGTTAGTGCCTAGCACCGAAAGTGATGTGTGACGCCTGGTGGCAGGCCTGGGCGGCGGCGCCCGAGATGTGAGCGGTCCTTTTTGTAGGTGGCGGTTTGTGCGAACGGTTGTCTGTAGAGGTGGGTCTCGGTGCGCGGCACCGCGAGTTGTGCGCCGGGGGCCCTCGTGGTAAGTCAAACGTTGGCGAGGCCGCCTTGAGTGTGTTCTTGAGTTTGTTTTCTTATGTTGAGTGTTGTGTAATATTGTGTAGAGTTGTTTAGCGTGTGGATCACAATTGATGTTATGATAACTCGGCTGACGATATTGTCGTTTTGAAGGTAGTTAAATAAATGTGTGTTGTTTGATTTGTTCCGACAGTGTCTACTATGTCCGTTCACACTAAGAGCATGGTGCTCTCCACATCGAGGCCCCACAAAAGTGAATTCGAAGCGAATAGTAACTTTGGTCAAATAATTTGGAATCGAAATCCAATAGTATGTATGACATATAAAAAATGGGAATGTTTATCACGACTACCTCACCTGCACATTATGTTTTTTTTTTCCATTGAAGTAGGGGCTCTATGGAAATGCCATTTTTTGTTTTTTCGTTCAAAGGGATTCAAAACTACTTTGAGTAGTAGCGGGATTTGAGTTTCAGACAGATGCAAGTGATAAGCTGTAAAATACGCAACATTATCAAATTTGCTACACTTAGAGCATATAGGCTGCATAACGAGCTTTTAAGCTTGATAAGATCATGAATTTGTTTGAGAGTAATATGTTCATTCAAAGGGGCCTTGCAACACTTTTTCAAGTAGCCATAGAATGAAATCACCAAGAAGCTTATTGCCTCACGAATTCACCGCCGCAAAATTTTTAGAATCTGTCCAGTACGAGCAGAGTAGGAAAAATTTGTCGCATACTGCGATTGAATTCTCTCTTCTCTCGTACTGATGAAAGAGGTGGAAGCAAAGCAGGGAGGGATAGCACGGGAAAAGGAAATGTGTCACATGTGCCTCCTAACTTTGAGCACTTTTTCTCTTCTTTTTTTTCCCCCCGAATACACAGCCTTTCAGTGCAAGCGCGCATATGCATGGACAAGTGATGGCTTCCCATGGCGACCCCAGTAACGACCGAGCGCTTCATGTCAAATCAGCCAATGGCTGTGACAAGTGATTTTTGAGCTTGTGTCATTTGCCGAGAAAATACAACAATTTTTAGCCAACTTTGGGAATTTATTGTGAATCGCAGGCCGCGTGCGGCGCTATAATGTTTGACTCGTGTGTTCTCGGTAGCCTCAACTACCGATCGGCAGCGTTGCCTGACCACGCTCAATAAGTGTTGCAGGGCATTTTTAAATTTGAAGGGGGACTTTACGACAAAACAAATTTTCTTTGTATAAATGCTTTCAAAGCATAGCACTCCTACACTGCAGTAAAACCACTTTTACATGCGGTTTAACATACACTTCTTCGTTCATTGCGAATACTTCGAAATTTTCAGTAATTTAAAATCGAATCAAAGCGAATTCGGATACTCTGGTATTCGAAGCATTTGAATATTCGCACAAGCCTGGTGGTTGCATGTGCCACCGTATGACTTAAGCCAGCAAGGATGGGAGTGATCAACAATGTACGAATTCGACATTCCCTCATATTTGGAACATGGGATTGGCATTCTGACATTACCTGTTTGATGCTAATACTCCCTTGTAAAATTTGCTCTAATTACACAACTACATTCATTTAAAACTTAATCTTGTTAGGTTTCTCAGAGCACTGCCAAAAAAGCAAATTGTTTGGAACGTGAAAAAACATTCATGCTCGGTCAGCTTTTCTTTTTTTTTTTTTTTCTCTCAAAAGATGTACCAACCCCAGGCATGCACACAGCAGTGTGTTATATATTTGTGCAGGTGAAAATTGCACTACTAAATAAATCAATAATATATATGAACCTGCTTTACATAAATGTCGAGAAGCTATAGTGCAACACAATCTAGTCACAAAGAGGATAGGACAGTGATAGGACAGGATAGGACAGCTACGTCAGTGAACAGTTGCCAAACTGTAAAAAATATCTATGTGCTAGCCATGTCTGCCAAGGTGGCTGAATAACAAGAGTGCAGATCATTGTTACTGTATTTACACGACTGCAAGCAGACTCAAATGCAGGTCGACCCTCCCTAAAACTACACAAAAAAAAGGGGGGCACAAGCACATTTCACAAAAAAAAAACTTATACACATTATTTTTGAAGAAAACAAAATTGAATTCTGGTGGACCAACATGGCTTTACTGCAGTGCTTAAAAGCTGTGAAAAAAGCTAGCTTCAAAGAATAAATAGGGATCATTTTTAGAAAGACTTTACAACTGAAACTAGTTTTCGATTCCAAATCAACCCCCTAACTTTGGTTTTCAAATTTTGACAAAATAGGTCGAACTACAATCATGTAAATATGGTAGTATAAACTGCAGTTACATTGGAGTTGTCTCGCTCACCTCGCACACTGGGCTCTTGGTCTCCACCCGCTTTGGCAATGACCTCACGGGCCGCCTTCTGCACAGCCTCCAAGGCAGGCGACTTCTTTCCCAGGTCGCTCACCACAGCTTGGTTGTCGTTGATTTGCTCTTGGATGCGCTCAGGGTGTGCAGAGATGGGTTCTGCATTGTTCAGCTGATCCGCTGTCGAAGCCAGTGCACTCAGCATACCGTCCAACTTGTCAGCAAACTGCAGGCAACAGCGCAGGACTTTTCAGACTTTGTGCAACCAGGCTTTCCAAACTTGATGCATAACCTCGACTGAACATAGCTCTCAGATAAAAGACATTCCAATTAAACATAACAGTTGACATTGATTGTGAACAGAGTAACATCACAAGAAATAACCTGGGAGGTGGACTGCATGGCCTCCTCAAGGAGATTTTGCTGGTCACGCAGTAGCTTCCGAAGCGCGTTGTAGCGCTCGTTGTCCGAGCTGAGCAGTCGCTGCACCTTCTGAGCATCGGGTGGTCGGCACAGCTTTGCGAGTGCTGTGCCCGCCTTGTTGAGCCGGTCAAGCAGAGGCTTATGCTCGGACAGCGCTTGCAGCAGGGCGCGGTTACGCTCCTGCTGCCTCTGGATGTGAGCCGGGTGTGGGGCTGCAGGGGCAGCAAGTCTTTCAGCCTCGGACTCGGCCTCGTCCAGCCATGCAACAAGCTCGCTGTGGGCCTCAAGCAGGTGCTCGGCGAGTGGCAGGGCCTGTTCCAGTGCTGCCAGCCGCTCGGCACATGCCTCTGCCACGCGGGTCGACAGCGCCCGCAGCTCCTCCGCTCGGTCCCGTACGGCTGCCTGATCTTCGGCCGGCCATTCCCGCGCAACCTTCTTGGCTGCCGACAAGACGTCTCTCACGCGGCCCTTCTGACTGCTCACCTCTTCACTCAGGGCCTGCACGAATCAATGTATGACCTACTTGAGCACTATGTCCACACTCATCTACACAAGATACTTAAGCTGTAGCATGGGACTTTGGCATGCCAAGCGATGCCACAGCGAAGTGCGCCATGATATGCTAGCACTCCAGTTTTTTTCGGCACTGGTGCTAAATGATGCTGTAACAAATGTTGCCTTTTTTAGCTTGCACTTATATTTAAGTAAAAATAGCTATCAATGCTAGAAATTTGCACTTCTATCAATACTAATCGCACGTTCCTTGGAGAAAAAAGAGCTGGCAAGAAAAGAGTGACAATAATGACGGTGTCTACCAAAAGAAGAAAAAGAAAAACCCTTCTCAGCCCTCAACACATCTTGCTCCATCTCTGTCACTCGTGCTGCAACAGTAACTGTGCTATGATTTCACTAGAATCGTGAAGCAGAGAGAGTTGTGACCAGGGCTCACCTTCTGCTCCCGGAGCATGGCAGCCAGTGTGTCTGGCTCGGCTACAATGGGCTGAGCATCAGCCAGCTGGCGCTCCACTTCGTGGAACCAGTCGAGCAGGTCTTCTAGGTCACCGGTTACTTCAAGACTGCGCTGACGCGACAGCTCAAGGCGCTCAGCACGTCGCTGGATCTGTTCGCATATGGCGTCAAAGCGGCGGTTGGCACGAGACACCATAGATTCAACCACACCTGCACCCTCTCCGGGTGATCGCTGGCACAGCTGTGGGCCCAGATGGTTCACGACTTCCAACACACTGCGCATCTCTTGCAGCTCCTGCTCGAGACGCTGAAACACCAAGAGAAAAAGGTATTTTGCATAAAGAAAACCTGTGCAGCAGTGCTCATCTTTTGTCGCTACTTTTTTTTTACCAGTGCAGTTAGAGGCAATTATATGTAATACCATTATCATAGAATTTTTCATTTACACTCTCGGTGTACTTGGTGTAACCTCATATCCTGTTTTTATCTCGTATGAAATCAGCAGTGTTCCAAAATAATGAAGATAGAGACTGCACAAAAACCTAAGTCAAACCACACCAACTGCCATAGCTCTTCTCACTACCATCACACTTTACTGAACCAGAATAAGAATGTTGCTTCCTTATTAGTAGAGAATGTTCCTACTTGAACTGAGGTTGGCCTAAGCACAAGTGTGATGAAAGCGGCTATGAAGTACCATAGAAACCGAGTAATTGGCATACCAAGCCATATCACACAGCCTGTGAGAACATGAAACAATATTGTGCCTTTGTTTCTGTCTTTCAAAGAAGCCACCACACCTGCTCATCTTGCAAGCACCCATGTCTCAAAATAAGAAAACCCCAGAAGTCAATCAGAGAGTTTTGCACACAGCTACCGATAACCAACAGATGAAAGCATCAAAACCACAAAGCTATTCACCTGCATGGTACTCTCTTGGGCAGTGAGGGCTGCCGCCTCGAGAGACCGCAGCTGTGCTTCAGCATCGTCCATCCACCGGGTGAGACGCTCGTGGGCAGTGTGGAAGTTTTGAGCAACGGGCAGGGCCTCACGAGCCTGTCGCAGGCGCTCTGCCGCACGCTGCGCCAGGTCTGTGTAACGCAATTGCAGAGAATCTAGTCGGTCTTTCAGCTGGATGGCATCGTTGCCCGACGCATGCCGCATCAGCTCCTGCCCAGACCCACTCAGGTCGTCGACCTGCTTCTGGTGATCGGACACTTCCTCACTCAGTTCCTGTAAGAAAAGCATCTACACTCAAACACGACATATTGCGACCAATCTGGCTGGCTATCGTACACATACGGCTATTACATGCAAAAGTGCATAAAATATTCCACATTATTCCCTAAAGAGCCTAATAATTTGGCAAGCGGGGCACACTCACGTTCAGCTCGTCAAACTGCTCCTGCAGCTTCTCAACGTAGACGCTGAGCACTTGGTAGCGTGCAAGGCGAGACTCCATTTCACCAATCCAGACAAGCAGGTCTTCGAAAGCGAGTGCAAAAGCACCAGCGCCTGCACGTGCCTCTGTCAAAAGCTGCTCCAGATGCTCACTGTCCCCAACCAGGCGAGCATAGCGGTCCGTCAACTCTTGAAGCGAGTCGACTACAGCCTGGGCCTCATCGTCACCCACCAGAGACATGAGCTGCTGGGCCGTCTCAGTGAGGGCTTCAAAGGCTCGCTTGTGTCCCAGCACGTCACGATGGAGTTCACGGTGTTCTTGTGCCCGCTGCGCGAGACGGTCGGCATCCGTTGGCAAGGTGGACATGGCCGTGAGCCGTCGTTCTGTTTGCTCCAGCCACTCGACAAGCGGTGACAGCTGCTCCTGGAAGGACCGGGCCACGGGCAGTGTCCTCTCTAAGGCTGCCGTGCGTTCTTGTGCACCTCGCACTAACCGATCGAATCGCTGCATAAACGGGAAACAAATGGAGTGAAGTACAATGGAGTGACAAAGCAAAGTAGAGGACTTAAACAAGATGTTGATTACAAGACGCTGCATAGAGCAAGCAACCAGTAAAAAACTTTTTTACTGCACTGCAGCGCAATAATTCATTGACCTTACTTATTGACCGAAACTACAGACAGATGATCAAAATCTATATGACAATATGTCTCAAAAGAAAGATAGTTTGGCTCTCTAAAGCAAAAACTTCAAAGTGCCTTTCATTTCTTGTCACCAATCTATGCCATCAACCTTGATGCCCATACAGAATAGCCACAGATGAGTGCCGATGCCTCTGCTTAGAACACTTTCTTCTAGCTTCACAGCGGCAAATGAGCCTCTTTTGCACATTGCTTCTATGTGTCAAAAATTGCAGCAATGAGAAGGGGAATCAAGAGCAGTTCATGAGTGTCTTAACATGAAAACTGCAGAGATGAGCAAGGCTTTTCCTTCAACATGGTACAAGGTGAAAACTAGAGATGTGCGAATACTCGAAATTTTGAAGATTTATTTTTAATAGTGTTTGCCATTCGATTCGCACTGAAATTTTCACCATTTGAACCTCCCAAAGACAAATGTAGTCAATGTCCGAATAAAAATGACCCCTTCAAATTTTTAATATGCTTTACCTTATTCTATTCTCGTCTTGCAGCAAGCCTGCCTTTCAGGCTTCACTACAGACGAAAATGTATTGACTCGTGAAAACGTTGGTTCCAACATGGAGATGATAGACCCGGCAGAGGTGGGGGTTGAATTAATGTTGTTTTGGACTTTTTGCTGAAACCCAGCAAGAAGTCCAAAAAGTCCAGCGTTTCTTTTTGCTGGAATCCAGCAAGAAAAAAACGCTTTCATGTGGCTATATCTCACCAAAATATACTTAAAAATCCTCTTCAACTTTTTTTCCACATTATTTCACTTTGAACCCCTAAAGAATATTATAGAAATAACCGAGAAGTATTGAAAAATATTCTATTTGATTCGCACTGACACTTCAATATTCAAATTCAATTCGCATAAAAAAAAATTGCTATTTGCACAGCTCTAGTAAAAACGCAAAATACAGACAGACAAAAGGCTCGACACACACGCGCACTCGTTCGTGTTATCTATTCTCTGTCTTCGCCTTGTAAGGACTGTGTGGCGAAAGCGGCAACCGTAAGGCCGAGAGGTGGCACCACAGTTAGTGCCATCATCATCATAATTATGGACACTGGGAATAGGGTAGCGAGGGTAGCGGCAGTGCGGAAGCTAGGGCAGACGTCGGCGAGGGCTGCGGCATGGGCGCTGCCCTTGCCACAGCCTTCCCAGGCGATGACTGCAGCTGTGCAACCGTGACTGCGATGGTCATCACCAGTTACCGCAGATGTGAGATGACTTGCTCGCGCTAGATTGCCAATCCATCTGTTTAGATGATAAGATAGTGTATGACTTACGATTGCCACCTCTGCCACACAGTCCTTACAATCTTTTGTGCTTTTGCCCTGAACCATGCCAAGCAAACAAGCCCAAGCTTCTCTTGTGAGCCTCTATTCAACATCCTCCAGCAGAAGAAGCAAACGTATTTGTGCTTGAAAGACAGCTAGGCTCTCACCTGGCTGAGGTCGTGCAGTTGTGCCTGCACGTGGGCCTTGTCGGCTGACGACAGGTGCCGCATGACCTCGGTGCCCATGGCCTGCAGCGAGTTCATGCTGCCTTGCCGGTCGAGCAGCAGTTTGTTGAGGAACTTCTGCTCCTGCAGCTGTGCCTTGAGCACTTTGTAGTCAGCCGACGGAGCACGCTGGTTGGCCACGAGCTCTTCCGTATCTTCCAGCCAGCGTGCCACCCCTGCCAGGGCTTCCTGGAACTTGCCTGACTGCAGCAGCGCTGCCTCGAGCAGACGCTCGCGTTCTCCAACCTGTCGGGTGTCAAAAAAAGCTCTAGATGCACACGGCTTTGTCCTGGCAGAATGAATTCACTTCACACAATCAAAAGCAAAGCCCTTTATGCTGCTAAAACAACTCTTTTCATTATTCATGGAAGAAAATTTTTTGTCTATCTTCAAAGCATGGGCAGTCAGATACTACATTATTTCACATGAATCTTCATTCAATCAACGGTCAAGTGCAAACATCAATTTCCTGCAAAGTTGATTCGCAGTTTCATTGTTTAATGGACGTTAGCAGTTTTGGCTGCCAGGCTTAAATGCACGGGAAACAAAAACATAGGGTCCCTTAATAGACTACCAGCGTAACCTGAAAGGCAGCTTCAAAAACCGCTATAGCCTAAAAGGATAAAAATTGCTTTTGAACAAGCAACAAGATAGCCTCAAAAAAACCAACAAAAACTTAAAATAAAAAGAAACTAATCTTTCATAAAAAAACTATGACCAAACTTTTCCTTCACAGCTATTTCAAGATAAGTTGGGGTAACGGTTTACAAAAAGTAGACATGCTTTTCAACGATACCTTTTGTAGGCAGAAAGAAATGGCACATCATTGAGCAGCAATCGCACCAGGAAAACTAACTTAGCCAAGCATTTATACGGGGCCTACCTTCTCCTTCAGCTGGTTCCACTCGTCGTTGAGTTTGTCAATGTCGCGTTCCAGGAGAGTGGTGTTGACACCTGGCGATGCTGACTGGATCAGCGCGTTGCCAGCTCGATTCGCATTGTCAACTTCCCGACCCAGTGGCTCCACATGAGACTTGCGGAATTGCTGCAGTTGCCAGAAATGCCGGAGTGTTTGGCAACATACACTCTAGGTGTAAAGTATAATAATAAAAACTGTGGCACTACAACAGAATCCAATTCTGATTTCCCGTGATGGAGAGAAATGTCTGAAATAACCAAATTTGGTGAACTTGGCTACCAAGGTTAGTGTCTACGCCCTTTAAACTAAACCGTTTAATGCCTATTAATGCCTATCATCATTAGGATATATGCAGTAGTTGATGGCAACATAAAATTGAATACATATTATGGGCCCCGCTCATATTTTTGTTTAAAGCTTAACAATAGTCAAACTATTATACGTAACCACGGCATTCACATAGTGTGAGCCAGGTGACCAACAGCAAGTTGGGAGCGCTGAGCCCTATGCACACAAAGCTCACACCACCCGTAAGCGAAACAAGGCTTGCGCAAATATTCAAAGGCTTTGAACATTTGAACGAATACTACAGTATTCGAATTCACTTCAAGTCGAATGTATAGACAATTTCAAAGTATTCGAAACAAACAAATAAATCTAACTAGTTCACATGTAACCTTCTATAAAAGTGGTTTTACTGCTGTAGAAGAATGCTAAGCCGTGAAAGAACTTATTTAAATGTATATATAGACAATTTCAAAGTATTCGAAACAAACAAATAAATCTAACTAGTTCACATGTAACCTTCTATAAAAGTGGTTTTACTGCAGTAGAAGAATGCTAAGCCGTGAAAGCACTTATTTAAATGTATATTCGTCTGTGTGTAAACCTTTCTAAAAGTGGTTTCACTGAGGTAAAGGAGTGCTAAACCTTGAAAACACCTATTAAAAAAAAATTCGCACAGTCACGAAGCCCCACTTCAAAGTTACATGGACATATTGCCCTCACACTGACTCATTTTTTTTTTTTTTTTTCACTTCAGAAGCTTGTTATACTGGCTTATATATTATAAGTACAGTAAATTTTAAAACATAATTTACAGGTTATCATTCACATTTTACTGAAAGTTAATCCTGCTACCATCTTCAAAGTTGTTACCGATTTCTCAGAACCAAAAAATGGCATTTGCACAGGCCTTGTTAAAATTTTTTTAAAAATATTGCGCAGGTTAGTTAGGTCATAATAAATATACCCATTTATCTACATACTACTGAAATTCGATGAGAAAGTATTCAACTAAAATCACTATCTGCTTCAAGATCGCTTCGAACCTAAAATTCGCTATTCGCACAAGCCTAGAGGACAAGAACTGCCTCTACAGGTGCGAGCGGCGTACTAGCTCGAGCCCATATGTTGCAGAGAGGGCTACATCTACGAGGGCATGTTTGCCAACTCTTAGCAGCTGCTGCTGCTTTTGACTAGGGACCTTATATTCCCAGTAAGACTAAAATGTTGCGTTTTGTACGAATAATACATTTTATTAGAAAATGCTTTCTTTTTTCCAGTGTTCCCTTCAGAAACTTAGCAGCCAAACAGCATCGAAACGAAAATTCTTTCAGCAGGATAAAAATACTGATTCCTGCTCGGAGAATAAAGGTGACATTAACGAAATATAGAAAGAAGCATACCGTTAAGGAAGAAAATTAAAGACAGAACACAAAGCGTGCCACCTTTAACCCACAGTGAGAAAACCACCCAGTATCCAATTTGCAGCATTTGACACGCAAACAGTCTTGAAGAAAGCAAATCTGTCGCCACATCTCCAATTTCCGAATCCGGCAAATCTTTCTTCAGTGGCCCAGTGATGGCCTGACACACCCAAACAAAGTTTGCACTTTAGAAGGTATCACCCCATTGTTGATGCGAAACACCAAGTATCTTGCATGGCACTTAAAAAAGGCAATATGCACAACTAGCAGCAATGGCTCCGTATAAGAAAAACAGCTGACCTTAAACTGCTCCTGCTGACTACGCAAGCTCTCCACGTCAGCAGCCACGGGCCGGAAGGTGTGCTCCTCTCCCAAGGCGCTTTCAACACGCCTCTGAGTTGTGTGTAGGTCCTCATAGAACTTCTCCAGTTTGGCCAGCATGGCCTCCAGGGAGCTGTGGCGGCCACGCGCCCGCTCCTCCAGTCTGTTGAGCTGCCTACGCAGCGTCTCCACCTGACAAAGTGAACACCTCCATTGTCACGCTGCTCTCCAGCGTGCTTGTAGGCCAGCTGGCCCTACAACCTTAACAATTAGGTGGTTCCGATTTTAGCAGTACTCTTGGTTAATGAGGCACAATTATTTACACTAAAAAGCTAAGTCTCTGCAATGTAACAATCATGTATTGTAAAATTATATTAAAAATGTATTGTACAGTGTAGACTGCTTATAACGCAAGTCACGGGGGTCGCGAATATCCGCACCATAAGTGGTACTGCACTATAACCAAAACAACCTTATTCAAGAGCCGCACTTCTGCAAAGCGTGTTGTGCATGCAGCTTTGCATGTCCGAGAATCGAAACATGCGATGCTTGCTTGCTAACATTTAAATTTCTAAATGTTAATAGAATTTAACGTCCAAAAACATGCGTTGCCAATAAAATGAACGCGAAAATGGGAAGAGGGGGTGTCTAACAAATGAAAGCACCATCGCGGACATTCGCCGACTACCGGATCGCCTCAACTATGCGCATTACACAGAAACTATGTCGAATCATGTCCAGAACTTGACGCATTGAAAGACACCAACCCTTCCATTTCAAGGGCGCGCTCCCTATTTAAGACATCACATCCGAATCGCGAACCACTATTGGAGCACTAAACGTGCCACCCTCGTTTTCATTAACGATATATCTCCCTTCTCGTCAAGTGCGACCGCCGCAAAGAGTTTCGTTGATTCGGTACCAAACCGCAACTTAGATGCACGCGTCCGTTACCGATCCAAGCACAACCAACGCACGCCGATTACGCCTAGCTTGCCGTTTGGTATGTTGACGCGGAAAGCTTGTTCAAAACATGAGGATTTGTCGTCAAAAAGATCGCACTAGCAGTGAACCAAGAACTGCGTGCATGATATGAAGTTCGCGTTCCCGGCGGAGAGATCAGCAACACGGTCAACAACTTTCCACGCTTACGTACGACAGCGCATTGGCAGCACAAGTGAAAGCTCACGTCATAAAACTGTAATAGGTTTTCAATATACAGACGAGGAAGCAAATGCGATGTTTGTTGCAAGCGCGATAACGACGACGTCTTTCCAGACAGGAAACTTAAGCGCATGTAGTTGATAAGGACGGGATCACACATGCCACGTTGAGCAGTTTGCAACCGAAGCTGGGCAAGCTACGTAGTGGGCTGTAGCCGCGTATGCGCTAGTGCAAAGGTTTATTGGTCACCGAGGCAACCGTCCTCACCCCTCACTCGGTGAGGCTACGCAATGCTTGCGGTCATTTTTTTATTTTCTTTTTCTTCTCTCCGCCCTTCGTACTCCGTCTCCCCTCCTCCTCCATAACGACCTCATCTTCGCTTCCCAGTGGTGCCCCCAGCGCAACTCGCTACCACGTTTGTCACAATATTCAGCAACCGCATTATAACCGGTCTTTCTTCCTGGGGGACTGCACAATAAACGGTATGCGTATACATGGGATTCTATGGGAGGGTAAACGGGAGTAGAAAAAAGACCGCATTATAAGCGGTTCTGCACTATAAGCGATTACGTTATAAGTGGTCTGCACTGTATACAGGCGCAAATTGACATTTCAAACATCTTTGAAAACTGAGACAGCATTACAGGAGTGAAATATGATGTGACGTGCAATGACAACAGATATTAGACACCAAAAAAAAGGCCATTAAGTGTTGCAAATAGAAAAGATGTTCTTCAGCCAAAACAAATAAGCCAATGGAAGCCCCTATGCAACATCGCAATGCTTCCTTAAAATGTTCTATGCTGTGCTCACCTGTGCTCGGGCACCCTTGGCATCCTGAGTGTATCCCTGAGAAATGAGCTCCTGGCATTCTTGCTCTGCCTTGTCGACCTCACGAGCAGCAGATGAGAGACGTTCCTGGAAACTCTGCAAAGCAAAGATGCAATCTCCGTTACCAAACTGCAATCACAGGGGCCAGCAAGCTCACCTTCACTTGATCGATTTGGCTTCGAACCGTCTTTATGTCTCGTCCGATAGGGCCCATGCTCTCCAACTCTTCTTCTAAGTTGCTCAAGTCTTGTTGGGCAGTCTTTACCTTGGCCTATAGCGTAGGTAAAAAAGGGAAATATACAGAAAAAGGGTAAGACTTGCACAGGCTGAAATGTCTTGCCCCTGCAACTTTGACTAAACACTGCCCTTGGTCAGCCAGAAACAACATCTGTTCTTAATGTTAGGACTACTGCAAGCAGTACTACTGTTCAGGTTTCAAATAATTATTTTTCATTACATGTTTACCATTTCAAAGCACAAAAGATGGCACAAATGAGCTGCAATAAAAAGGTTGTACTTAAACATCCTAAAACCTCCATCATTTTTGTGCTCTTAACGCTGAAACCTAACAAATTACAGGTACGTCCTCTATTCTTAACACAGAATGTACACCATGTACTCACATGGTACTGGGCCACTACCGTTCCTGCTTCTTCAAGCTGTCCACAGCGGTCCTGCAGGTCGTGTGCCAGTTGCTGGTGCCGACGAACCAGTGCATCAAGCTGGCTGCGGATGTGTGACGTGTCACAATCTGGCGAGGCCGAGGCCAACCATGTGTCGGTGAATGCACGCAATCGATCCAGGCCACGGCGCAGCTCATCAGCTTCGCGTGCCATGCCCTGCAGGCGGTCGAGGAGGCGAGGGTTGCGTGCCGCCTCACCAAGAGCATCGTGGGACGCGAGTTTGTCCTCGAGTCGCTGCAGGCCATGGCCCAACTCGCCAGCCTTCTCCTGGAACTCGCACAGCTTGCTTGAAACCTCGTCCAACTGACGGCTTCTTTCGGTCACACCTGCACCAGTTGCAGGGACAACCAATGGCAAATCACATCCCCTTTTCCACAGAAGATAAGGCAAAACATGATAGCAGTCTGTTTCGGATACGTAACACTGTTTCGGTTTTATATCTGCTTGCACCATAGAGGCATTCTTCACAAAAGGTGATAAATGTTGATTGTTCTATGCATTTGTATCCGAAGATCTGTCAAGATGAATGCTGCAACTGAAGAGGTCACTACTATTACCATAAGGGTAAAGCACACGTTTGCTGGTTAGTGAAGTAGTTTGAATAATCTATTGACACGTGCTAAGGTAGAAATAATGAATGCTTGAGTCTATAAAAAGGTATACATGCACTGACTGCGAAATTGAAGCCTAAATGGATATAACCAGTTAAGAAATAACAATGTCTACTATAGCAGGCTATGAAGCTGCATTGCACCATGAGACAGATTTCTTTTCTTTTTAAACAACATCTGTCAACTACACTGACAGCAAGTTCATTTGAAATGTAGACCGCGCTCAAGAAAAAAGAATCATATCAGCTATTTTAAAATCAAACAAATGCCCACAACACAGCGACAAAAAAAAGGGTGCTTGCAAAAGATTTCAAGAATTCCCTAGCTCACAGGGCAATAAAATAGGCTTGCTCACCGTGGTTCAGTTTCTCCCAGCGGGTGCGAAGCATGTCCAAGTCCTTTTTGACGCCCTCCTTGTCAACGTCGCAGCCCGCAAGGAATGTTTCGCCCAGGTTGCGTACACTGTCATACTCTTGGCTGTGCCTTGACAAATCATTTTTGAAGGCCTGAAAGAGGTTGATGGCATGAGCCACCCAAACCACACTTTCCCTCATCTACACTGCATGTACTACCAGAAACAGAAAAAAATAAAGGTCACTCACTACAGTTGAGTTATACAGTGCAGTAGAAAATGTAGCAGAATGTAATGACAAAAGTACTTGGCCAATGTATACAAATGAGAACTAAGACTGCTGATGGACTCAATTTGTGCTAGAACCGCATGAACCCTGCAAGCTTTGAGAAGTACTAATCAAGGCTTATCTTAATAATAAACCACAGGTTTAACACCAAGCAAGATTTATTTGCAAACACTAAAGCCACTGTCTCAAGGGTCTTTGCGTGGATGCACTTTGATGTAATGCAGGTGCGCAACAGCCAAAATAGAATTTGGAGCAATTTTTGGAGCAGCAAAATGCTACTTTTTGGAGCGCTGAAATCCAAATTTAGAGCAAGCTATGGGAAAAAAAATTTCTTATGAAAGACCAAATTTGATGCAGTATAAAAAAGAAGGCTTACATTTAAAGAAATATATGTACAAAACATTCAACCCACCTTAATGGTACATAGTGAATATGAGCACTGCTATTTCAAAAAAAGTAGAATTTTAAATTACTGCACTGAGTAAACAATGAAGTCCAGATTAGCATTTGTCGTGCCTGCGGAATCTTTTTACAGACCCTTTGAACTCAAATGTGGCTCTGCCAAGCTGATGACCTTGAAATTCAGGAGATTCGTAAAACAAAGGAGTGGAGATGGCAAAAGAAAAACTGTTGCACAAGATTTTCTTTTTTTTGGGGGGGGGGGGGGGGGGGGGGGCGCACAGAAGTGTCGTTCGCTTCTCCAAATGATTGCCGGCAACTCTTTTAGATGCCACCGGTGCATAAATGCATAAGTAATTAAAAAACTCCAGGCTTGCGCGGAAGGCGCAGCACAGTCACAGGGAAAGCTAGAAGAGTGGCCTTTCAAAGCCTTTTCAAAAGACTCATTGGGTGACTACTGCAAGCACACTTGCTTGATACCCACTAGGGCATTAATAATAAAATTTTTTGGGGTAGTAGGCCGGCATTTGCTATGCTACTTTTCGACATTTTTCTGAGAAGCGTGGTATCCGCTAAACACTTGCAAAGAATTTCGTGCCAATTGTTCATGCAGTGGCTGATGACGACGAGGAATTATGGCTGAAGTGAGTATGCGCCAAAGTTAATACGGCAACAAGAACGAGCTTTTGTAATGGGTTGTAGCATTGGATGGCCTTTGTTAGGCTATTTGCATTGTGCGACGACGACTGGTTGTTCTTTCACTGTAATGAAACGCTTTATAAGTCATATTAACAAGATTGCTTTCCCGACATCAAGCCTGCCTAAGGCAAGTTTGCCAACAAGTCACAAGCACCAGGGTACTTCAGTAGTAGAATACTGGGCTGGCACCCAGCGAACTCGGATTTCGAGCCCCACTGTGTCTTTGGTGCTAGGTTTTTGTTTTTCTAATTTCGCGCGATATGGTTACGGACACTGGCAGCAGCAGCGGTGGCGGCGGACAAATGCGCGTGACCTGAATTGTGATCTCATAACAGCTTTCGCTGTAAAAATGTGCTGCATTCCTTGATTAGTGCTAACAGCCCCTACCAAATTACAAGACAAGACTTTTTTTTTTTTTTTCGCGGGATACCAGTGTACTGCAGCGAAGGTGGCTTAAGCAGCGTTTTGCACGGGTTAGAACAAGGCCAAGAAATTTTCGAACTGCTCCACAACCGCCCATCCCACCTTTTTTTTCCCCTTGACGATGAGGTTAGGTTCAGGGGGCCAAAATGTTTGGCTTGCTTGCAAGGCGTGTTTGACCAGTAGAGTAACAACGGTGCTGGCCCGTTGGCAAGGCGACGGACATCTATCACGGGGACAACGCAACATCAAGTAAAAAAAAAAAAATATTTATGCGTCATAGCTATGGCAACAAACGTGGTGGCTGGCAATGACGGCGTTCGCAAAATGTCGACCTTGTTCGCGAGTGGAAAACGCAACATGCGTTCTTAACCTGCCATACCCACGTTTTCCTGACTGGGAAACTCATACTTCCCGTGAATTGTTGATGGCTGAGGCAACGCCTTTTTTTTTTTTTCTGGCTTGATCTTTCGTCAACTCACAGATAGGTATCCTCTACGGTCCGCGAACCAATGGGCACATGGCGTTGTTACTTCATCTTATACTTCATCTGGTTAATCATGATTCGCGAGTGTCTTCACTTAGCAAGTATATAACTTACACTGTGTTTTAAGTTTAGAGTCGGCTGCTTGGTTTGATTGATGATGCAAAGTGCAGGTGGCCAATGTGGCCTCGATTTCTCACTAAAGTTAACGCACGTGAGATCATTTTTAGGCTGGTTGGGAATTTTGGAGCAGTGTGGTGCAATTTCAGCAAATTTCGCAATTTTGACGCAGCTCAGAACAACGAAAGGGAATTGTATCAAATTAGCGCAATTGGCGCAGCTGTTGCACGCCTGCGTAATGATGAAGTGCCTTCTAAACTTGAGGATATTACTGGTCGTCATAAACCTTGAGCTGAAGGCCATTCATTGAACATCCCAGTCTTTGGCACATGGAAGGCCGGATGCGTCTCGGTGGCTTTCAGTTGCTAGTGCTCAGTCACCAGTAGTAAACACAAAACTCGACTCCAAAGTGCCTGCTGATGGCGATGCTGCCGTTGTTTAGTGCAGGATCAATCACTTTCAACTTGAAAGCAGGCGTATAGCTTCCATATCACCCTGTAGCGTAATCACAGAACAGATGCAACAATGTACGCTACACGGACGACTAGCATGCCACAACGCATACTTTTCACTTTCGCTTGATTTAGATAAGATTGAAGCTCCATGCGTTGATAGTACGCATCATGTTCAAGAGATTACGTTAGGCTGCCGCTTGGTATCATCATGAAGGGTTGTTTGAAGAAGCAAACAACATTACTACTGCGATTTTTGGGAATACTATAATTACTCGTGGAATAAAAAAATTCTATTTTTGTTATGCAATGTGGGGGGGGGGTAATTATGACAGTATAAGAATTACCTGAGCAAATACAGTAGATAAGAAGAGAAAACAAGGAAAAAAATTTTTTCAATGTTTGTAGCAGTACATCAACACCCTTCCGAGCAGAGGCAGTGAAGAAGCAGTCCTCACCTGCAGCTCCTTGGCCTGTCTCTCGACTTCCGCACGCTGATAGTTGACCAAGGTCAGAGTGGACAAGCGGCCCTCAGCTGACTGCAGCCAAGGCCCGAACTTGTTGAAGGCTGCGTTGAACTTCTTGCAGTTCTCAAACGCCCTCTGCAGTCGTGTGTGTCTGTCCAGATGGAAAGAAAAGAGTCACAAGGCAGCTACTTCCATGCAATAAACGAAACAAGGGAAATTTAAGGGCTTGTTTTTCTTTGTTTTTGACATGGCACTGATTAGAACACACAGACAAGAAAGCAATGGAAAGCATAGGGCATGTTTGCAGTAACTGTCATATGAATGTGAAGAAACTAGGATTGTGTAAATAGTTAATTTTCGGTTCGAAGCAAATTCGAAGGCAATAGCGGTTTTGGTCAAATAATTTACAACTCAATTCGTATAGTATATATATCGCATATTACGAAGAAAAAGGGGCGTATTTGTCATGAACAAACTAACCAAGGCCTGTGCAAATTCCATTTTCTTTTTTGCATCTAAAGAAGTGAAACAACTATAAATAGTAGCAGGATCTGACTTTCGTTACAATGCGAGTAACAGCCTGTGAAATATGTTAACATTTTGAAATTTCCTATACATCAAATAAATAAGTGTACAACAAGCTTTTAAGCTAAAAAAATAAAAAAAATTGATGTGAGGGTAATACAATTAAACCCCTTTATAGGAGGCATGCTCTGGGCAGCAATTCTTGTCTTCTATATGAGATGTCTCTAGTAAGTAGCGTACCTCGTAGGCATTTTCCTATCAACCCGTATTTTACTATAGGCACACTGGAGTCTCTTATACCCATTTGTCTCTTATAGAGGGATTTGACTATCGAACCCCTTTATAAGAGACACTGATATGAGAGACAAATGGGTATAAGAGAAACCAGTGTGCCTACAGTAAAATACGGGTTGATAAGGAAATGCATACATGGTACCCTGCTTATAAGAGACATCTTATATGAAAGACAAAAACTGATACCCAGAGCATGCCTACCATAAACGAGTTTAACTGTACCTGCAAACTTCTTAATCTCATCTGCCCACCTAATTTTCCGTCTCTCCGTAAGGCATTTGCCTTCTCTTGGAATCCAGTCAGTTACCCTCAAATCATTGGTTATCTTGCCTATGCACTAGGTATAGCTTGAGGCATCCAGTTTGCCAGAACGAGACCTTTGTTATGAATGGGTCTTGTCCTGTGTCGAATAAAAAAAAAAAAACGAGCCCTTACATTATATTGTGTATAACAAAAAAAGCAAGCCCTTATATTTCCACTTCTCTACTTCCTTGCGAGTCGCTTTTATCACTTATTCAACTTCTCATAAATGAAAGATACTTCAATCAAGCAAAAAATGAATGAGCTTTTAAAAGCTTGTAGTCTGCATCAGTTAAATGCAAGTTCATGTTCAGCAAAAAAGGTACGTACATTTTACCATAATTATTAGGGCACGTGATGAGCGCCTCTACACGGCACATAAAAACAAAGTGCTGCTGTGTGCTCTGGACCTATGGGCCATGCGCTACATTGCCTGCATCGCCACCACTAGAGAAATTCCTCTGTACAAACCAAGCATTCTTGTGTTTTCATTTTTTACCAGAGTAATGATTGACATGACCTGTGAAATAGCTTCGTCTGGGACTATGCTCATGTTTTTTATTAGGGACTATCACAAATATCAGTAGCATTTTTTCAATGCCTTTTGCAAAGTGACTTGTTGTTACTTTGTATGCACCCCCCTCTCCCTTTACTTTCATGGCAACATGTGCCATTTTTCTATGGTCATACAACGTATTTATTTAGACAGCAATATCTATAAATAAATTTAAAAAATGGGGGACCCATAGGCTTAAGAGTTGAATGCGACAGCGATATTCTGTTACTAGTGCGTACTTCAGACAATTAGTGTATGAAATTTTCGAACTTACTATGCACCCACCACGTGAACTTAAGGGTGCAGTAACGTGTGTGGACTAGAGTGTGACTGGCTTTAATCCATGAAGTCATTATAATAATTCATATTCTGCCACTTGATGGCAATGTACGCGTGTACTACGCATTATTACGGCGATATTTCATAATGTATTGTGAAGCATGTATAAAGGACGTGTATACAGCAATACTTCGTTAACTCGAACTCGTATATCTCAAAAAATTGGCTAAGTCGAAATTTTTCGTGGCACCGAACCTTCTCCGTTATGTCCCATGGATTTTGTCCCTTTATCTCGAAGTATTTCTGGATCGGAATGCGGATATCTCAAAATCTTGAGTGGGAGTGGACTGAAAATTCCGCCACCCGGCCATTACACAAGATTTCCACAATGCTGCAATGCCTGAAATCAATCAAGTTTTAACATTTTATTTCTTATTTAGCTGCGCCTGCCATTACGTCGATACTTTCCACGAACATAATGTCTGAGCTTAGCAGCATATCAACTTTGTTGAGCAACCCTGTGGCAGGTTATGCGACTCTTACGCAGCAGGCATCACTCTTTGCCCCACGCTTGGCGTAGTCGCCTCGTTTGATGGTGTGATTTCCGTTCAGTTTAATCTGCACAACGCACCCGGTACGGATTTAACAGCGACTTTAAGGAGCGGCGGCTTAGTGTGAGCGTGGCAAGCACGGCGTCGCAAAAGCAGTGCAAGTTGCTAACGCTAGAAAGAACATTGCCCTAATTAAGGAAGTGGAAAAAGGAGGACGAAAAAAATAAACCATCACGTAAGAGTTTGGCATCACTTTGTCTACGCTTTTAACAGTGCTAAAGAACAAGCAGAAGGTACTCAATGGACATCATAAGCTTCTCCAGCCAGCGAAAGCGGCGTTGATGGTGTGGCTGCGAAATGCCAGAGCAGCTAACATTCCCATCACCACAGCATTGATGAAGTGCAGCGGCGGGGAAAATCATCTGATGCGATGCGTGAAGCAGCTGGAGGACGCCTTCCTAGTCCCAAGCACGACCGCAAAGCAGACAAGCACTAGGCAGTTTTTCTCCGCTAAATAAAATGGCAGTGCTGGAAAATCCAGCCGGTTAACGCCTTTTGTGTGATATTTTTTTTTCTCTTGTAAACTTTCACGAGAGGAAACGTTAGAAACTACTGCTGAAGAGCCCGTAAGTGATTTTGCTAAAAAGCGGTCGATTTTTCCCCGCGTTTTGCGCAACTTTGCTTATCTCGAAATTTTCCTTGGTTTTTACAACTTAACGAGGTATTACTGTATATATTTACACAATATTTATAAAGCATGAAAGTAACTTTAACTGTATTTCCAAGCAGAGGAAGTTATTTTTACTGTATTCACAAGCAGAGACATGGCTGTGTGGTAGAACACCCGCTTGTCACGCAAACAACCCGGGTTCCATTCCCACTCAGACCCAAAATTTTTAATCATTCATTTTATTGGGATATTTCTCGATTTTTTTTTCCGGTCACACAAAGATACTTGATTTTTGAGCCGCGCAAAGATAATTTTTCGCTCACAACCAACGACGCTGACATCAAAGCTAGAATTTCTGCGAAACGAGCTCACGTTAATACCGACAACCAGGTAAGAGTGTGCACCTGTCGGTGGCCTCCTTGCGAAGCTGGTCCCAGCCGCGGCGCAGGCCGTCCAGACGAGTTCGCAGCTGCTGGGCTTCCTGCTTGCGGCTCATGCGGGTCACCATGTCCGCCCCCTTGCTCAGCACCAGGTGCACCTCATGCTCTTTGTCGAGTAGGCTCTTGTACGCCGGCTGCACGACAAAACCAACCGAAGCAACTGCATTCTTGCTTCTACCATTGCGCTGCACATCAAGCCTCAATAGAAAAGAGCCTCACTTTGTCGTTATCGCGTTTGCAACAAATATCGCGTTCGCCTCCTCGTCCGTATATTGAAAACCTATTACGGCTTTACGACGCAAGCTTTCCTTTTTGCTGCCAGTGCACTGTCATAGGCAAGCGTGGCGAATTGTCGACCGTCGTTGCTGATCTCCTGGCCGCAAACGCGAACTTCGTATCACGCATGCGGTTTTCGGTTCACTGCTAGTGTGATCTTTATGATGCCGAATCCTCATGTTTTGGACAAGCTTTCCGCGACAACATACCTAACGGCAAGCTAGGTCTAATCGGCGTTGAATGCGCTTCGGCCGATGGCGGGCATGTGAATGTTAGTTGCGGTTCGGTACGAAATCAACAAAACTTTTTGCGGTGGCCGCACTTGACGGGAAGGGATACATATCGTTAATGAAAACGAGGACGGTACCTGTAGCACTCAAATAGTAATTCATGATTCGATTGCGATGTCTTAAATCGGGTGCGCACCCATGAAATAGAATGGCTGGCGTCTTTCAATGTGTCAAATTCCGGACGCGATTCGACATAGTTTGTATGTAATGTGTATGATCGAGCTGGTCTAGTAGTCGGTGAATTTCACGATGGTGCTTTGATTTGTTAAACATCCTCCCCCCTTCCCCCCCCACCCTTTCCGGTTCATTTCATGGGCAATGCGTGTCTTTGGACGTTAAATTCTTTTAACATTCAAAAATTTAAATGTTAGCAAGCACGCATCGCACGTTTCGATTTTCAGACACGAGAAACTGCATGTTCAACACGTTTTCCGCAAGTGCAGCCCTTAAAAAAGTTTGTTTTGGTTATGGTGCGGTACCACTTATAGTGCGGACATTCGCGACTCCCGCGACTTACGTTTTAAGCGGTCTATACTGAAATTAGATGTCAGACTTCTCAAGGCAAGAATAGATCCTATAAACCCACTTGAACCAAAATAATGGTATGCTAACATCGTTGAGCAATATCCCAGTGTGACATCAATGAAGAATAGAAACACTGAGGGCCTGTTTCTTTGTTTTACAGTACCTTATGCTGGTTTTCATTTAGCATCACATCAAGTCACTCTTGAATGATAAACCTACCAAGGCTCTTGTTGGAATAGGTTTATAACATCTATCCTTGTTTAACTGCATACAGTTGCAATTCCAAACTATTTTGATGTGCAGAATTACTCGACTCAGCTTCAAAGAAAATCTTGCCCCAAAAATGCACATGAAATGCTTGATATTTCAAAAACTACATACTGAACACAAAAACTGCGAAAAAACTGCAAACACCAACTCAGTTTTGTCAATATTTATCCACAGTTTATAAAAAGATGTCAAGAGCCATGTACCCTTTTAATAGAACTCTCAATATGACAAAGCTTTTGCTGCAAATATGGGTCTAATTTAATTTAGTTCGAATTTTCTTAGGAGCATGTAGGAATTTGACGTAGTGTGTGGGTGTGCAACATGCTCAAGTGCGTAGCATAAAGAAGTAACAGGAAAGCGCTTGTCAAATCTAGCTGACCGTGTCTTTGCTGTTGCCACATCTCAAGAAACCCAAGCAAGGACTGCGGTAGACTTCACAGTACTCACGACAATGTCACATAAATATTATGCATGGAAGCGACGTACCTCGAACTCAGTGACCTGCTTGTGAAGAATGTCTGTGTCGGCAGAGATCTTCAGGTCGGGAGCAAGGCTCATTTGAATGCCACGAAGCCAGTCCTGAATGCTGTCACAGTTCGAAAAGAAGCCTCGGTCCTCCTTCAATGATGACTCCAATTCAGCTTTGCGGTTGTCTGAGAACAATTCATGAATGAACATCAGCTCTGAATGCAAAAAAATGGGGATCATAATATCATTACATACAAAAGAATTCTAATTACTCGATTCTGAGTGGATCATGGAAAACCATTGTATAATCGGAAAACTAAAGTTATAGGCAGTGACACTTGGCGTTGCAAAACAAAAACAAAAAAAGGCACATGTTGCTTGTGCCCATACCCACTTAAACACCACTTCAAGGTTCTTACATGTTTTAAAGAAAGTGCATATGTAAAAATCTCCGAGCTAAATTACAGTCGAATCTCATTAATTTGAACTTAAAGGGGCGCGAAAATTAGTTCGAATTAAAAGAAGTTCAAATTAATGAAAGCTAAATAAACTCTGCATGCAGTGGTGCGTGTGCGTTGAGCTAAGACACGAGGGGGAAGTTTCAGAAGACTTGCATTTATTCACAAATCACAGGACATCCGTAATTGAAGTAATCGGTGGTGCACATCTGCACACAATTTCGCAACAATCTGCAAACAATTTCGCACGCAGGTTCCAATCTGCAAACAATTTCGCACGCAGGTTCCAAAGCATTTCTACTTCGGCTTCAGTATTCTCTTGGCAAGAGAAGTTGCGCGCGGAAATGTCCAGCGCCGACACTTTCTAAAGACGACGACAAGAACAACTGCGTAGCGGAGCTTCCCGCTCTCCGCTATGCAGCCGCAGCACGGCCAGTACGTGACGAGAAAAGAAAAACATCTCCACGCGGAGACAAGCAAATCGACATTTGTGAGAAAACCAACACTCCACGACAGCTTTTTTTTTTTTTTTTTGCTCTCTTCACGCGCGTCGTTGAAAGAAGAAGAGCCACGTGGCAGGGAAGGAAAAGGGAGAAGCCTGGCACCGCGTCTGAGGGAGACCCCCCCCCCCCCGCCTCAAGGCGCAGAGCCATGCTCCCACAAGAGGCAAGGGCTGCAGAAGATAGTGCCTTTTTCTTTCCTTCAACCCCACATTAATTCAAACCAGCGACAACTTTTTTTTTTTTTTTCACTCAACCTAGCGACAGCTTTTTTTTTTTTCCTCCTTTCAGTTGTCACGTGCGGTGTTGGAAGAAGGGTCTTTACATGGCAGGGACGGAAAAGGGAGAAGCGTGACACGAGTGCGTCGCAGATCGGCATTTGAGAGAGAGCAAACATTCCACCGCAGCCTTTTCTTTCCTTTTCATTTCCTTCGCGGGCAGTGTTGAAGTATGGCAGGTGCCGCGGCGGGATTGGGCTGGGTGCTGGAAGCATTTTCAGAGCGCGTTATGTTCAAATTAACTGTCGGAAGTACTTGGGCATTCGAATTACCGAGCATTTTCGCCCATTGGAATACACATAGCTTTGACGGGACCTCATTGTGAGTTCGAATTGACCAGAAGTTCGAATTAAGCATGCTCGAATTAAGCGTGTTTGAATTAATGAGATTCAACTGTATTTCGATTTATGTTCATTCCCTAATTAATTACATAAGTATGTTAAAGAGCCAGAACAGTGCTTTGGCTGCTTGACTATGTTCATATTAGGCCTGTGCAAATATTCGAATGTCTATTACAGTACTAGAACTCACTTCAACATGAACTTAACATTTTAAAATTTAGGAAACTTCAATGCAATTTTAATGTAATAGACGTATTTTACTGTATGTAGCGCACCTAAAAAGGCATTTTCACAACAGCAAAGTGCTGCTATGCTGCAAAACATCAATTCAAGTAAAGAAACATACTGCCCTGAAGCAAAACTTTCATGTTAAATGTGCATATTACTTGCACACAAATTATTTATTTTCTTTCCTTTATTTTGAAACTTAAAAGTACATAATGTGGGCTTATATAGGCTGAGTATGGCATATTTTAGGATACAACATTATTTCACACTTACAGTTTACATTAAAATCCTGCTACTGCTCACATTCGCTTCAAAATTTTTCAAGATCACGAGTTACGATTCGCTTTGACTCCGCTTCAAGCCGAAATAAGCGACATTCGCATGAGCCTAGTTCAATTGGCAAGTGACGAGCAGTACTGTGCAAACAAAACCCAGCCAAATGTACGCATATCCAGTAATGAATTGACTCACTGATCTTGCGATTGAGGCCATTGTAGAGCTTCTGTGCACTGCCCAAGCGTGCCCTGACCTCAGAGCGTGAGGCTGCATCAGAGAGCAGCTCACAGAGGTTCTCGGCTCTGGCTTCGGCTTCAGCCAGTGGTGGTCGCTGGGCTTCGAGGCGTTCCTCCAGGCCTGCCAGGCGACGAAGCTGGGCCTCACAGTCTCCAGCCTCCGAGAGGCGCTCGAAATCATCGCCAACACCCTGCAGGCATTGACGAAAAAAAAAGAAAGCACCACTTATGGTATCCAATCCAAGAAGTTATTGACATTTGCCTCAAAATCGCCACGAAAAATAATGGGTGTGCAAACAATTTCCAGAATGACTTAGCAGAATTGACTGTTGGGTGAGTTGGTGTTCCATCATAAAGAAAACTGAGCAAAAATTTTAGACAAAGGGTGCTGTTCTTGTCTCCCTTCGTCCAGTTTCCCACGCAGTTTTCTTGATAATTCCAGTACGACTTGCACACAAATAAGGTGATAAACTAAGGCATTCTTTTAACAACTTTGTTTGAATGAAGGGACTGCCCATGTTTCTACCTGAAATAAACTATTACATAAATACTATTCTATATTAATTGTAGAAGCTGTTCATTTACAAACTTGTACATTTGATTCATTGACTTGCTTCTAGCACTGTTTGGTTCATATTTGACTGAGGGTCAAATATTGTTGTTAGCACATTGCCACCTGAGACCAAAACTCCCCAGTATACCATGCAACATTTCGTTTCAAACTTCTGAACCGTAGTGCACTAAAGCTTACTCAAACCTCAAGTTAATAACCCTAATTGAGACAGCATAACTATTTTCGTAATCATTGCACCCACTACAATCTTTATATCGCTTTCCACCTACACGCTAACTTCAATATCACGAAGCCAGCTATAAAGAAATAACGGTTATAACGAAGTAAACTTCTAAAACGAATTTACGGATATAACAAACTTTTTTTTCGTGTAAGATGCAACTTTGTTATGAGGTTTGAGTGCATAGCCTATAAAACAAGCTGGACACAATCCCACCACAACCACGACAAGGTGCGGCCTGTTGCCTCATGTCGCCGTCAATGGGGGAGTGCATCTTGGCAGAGTTTACAGTTTTAGCCGCTTTTTTGGTGAAGCCACAGACACTCCACACATCAAAGCGGATGACACTTCCTGTTTCAATGTGGTTGCGTGAATATTTCTGCCTGTTCGAGTGCCTTTTTGTGCGCTTTCTCATGCTTTTTTTTTGTGTGTGTGTGATCTTGTGTGGGCGTAGCTTGCCTCATGTTTCCTGTGCTAGAGCACAATTCCTTAGTGCGCACATCTGTGGCAGACGGTTCTTTAGAAATGCGATGCCGCGAAGCTGTTGTGTGCTGCTGAGCAGCTCGAACACGAAAAAAGACGCTACTTTGAAGTACACTTTATTCCCCTGCGATCTAGAGTGTTTAAGAGCATATCGTGATGCGCATTATTCGGAACAGGGCACTTTTGTCACAAACAAGTGCTGAATCAGACATGCATTGCCGCCTCCAGATGACAGCATCAAATCACCGTGCCAAGCATTTACTTCGTGGGCACGCGCAACGAAAAAAAAAAAAAAAAAAAGACCAAGCATAAAAAGGCGCCCAGGGCGTGCCCTTAACCTCTACACACGCGACAGCCAACCAGCACAGATCTGGAGAATTCGAGGCATCCGAGCAAGGCCTCTTTTTGGGGGCAACCGTCTTCGCAGACGAACCGGCGAGACGAAACACTTTCCCCTGGCTGCCAGTGTGGTATGCGTGGTATGCGCCATACGCAATTTCGCGAAACCGAGAAGGATCCAAACTAGACGTGATGGAGGGTAGCATGGGTGGTGAACTCGACCAAGAAGTTGTGATGTTTGAGCGGTTTGAGTGAGTCGTGTAGTGCAGTCAGCCGATCTTGAAAAATCGAGTTATGAGGCCACTGGAGTACTTTGTTGAGAGGGTCGCCAGGATGACGTCCAGCACTGGAATTCGTTACAGTGTTTCCTTGAAAGAAATATTCGAGATGCATTCAAAGAATCGTGGAGTACACATGTGTGCAGAATATTCAAGGCCACTAAGCATTCTTGCTCAGTTGGAAGTGCGTGAGATTGCATTTGCAGTGCAGTAAAAAGTTTGTCCCCATGGCCTTCTCAGTGATTTTGTGAGTTGTTATTGATACCTGCCGATTGTGCAAGTTTGTGTGATGCCTTTACAGAGAATACATATTTTGTTTGTGTTGTAAACTTTTGGTTTTAACTCTGTCTTTGGAACACAACCGGTGTTCTTGAGGCACTATAAGGACCTGCATGTAAATTGTGTAAATTGAGCATGCTTTCACGGTGCGTTTCAATTGGCCGAAAAATATTCCCTTGAGATCTGCCCGGTGATTGCCTCCCCATGAACGGAATGAGTGACCCTTTCATTTCAGGTGAATCAAACGAGCAGCATTCATGGAGAGTATTGAGGTCTATACTCCACGAAAGATTGACCCTCTTAGAGCAAACTGTTTACATATGTGGTGTAATAGGTACTTCTAATAACGATCCAGAATTGAACCCGTGATGAGCAACTACGAAACACGTTATTCACGGCCTAATGTTTTGTGTAGCAATGCACGTGAAAGCGTTTCTCCTGGAAGGAGTGGTGGCGCCAGAGCAGGCGCGATATCAACTAGGCCCGTCCCGCCACTTTGGCAGCAGGCAACAGGCTGCACCTTGTTTTTCATCCAGCGGTCGTGCCACAACACTGCCTAAATTTTTGGCGATGAGACCGCGCATTCTCAAAATAAAGGGCCTTTTCATTTTGTCATCACTCCGTTTTGTCAACACTGCGATCAATAATGTTTCATTGCCAGTGCGGAAACACCTGAAGGAAGGCTGCTACCAGCATTGAGGTTATAGGAGTGCTAGAAACACGGATGAAGTCTACGGAGCGAGTGCTTTCTCGTTCATGTTTTTTGCCCTCCTACAACCTCAATGGGACTTTAACAAGCCCGGTTGCTGACCTTGACTCGGAGGCCGTAGGATCGAATCCAGGCTACTGCGGTCGCATTTTCGGTAGGGGTAAGAATGCTTGAGGCCTGTGTACTTAAACTTAGGTGCATGTTAAACAAACCCTGGAGGTTGAAATTTCCACAGTACTCCACTACAGCGTCTCTTATTACCATATCATGACTTGGGGACATTAAACACCATCAGTTGTTACTACCGTATTTACTCGCGTAATGAACCCGCCTTTTTTCAGAAAAGTTGACGCCAATTTGGAGGGGAGGATTCATTACGCGGGAGAAGAAAGTCACAGGAGTTATACCAGTGCGAATTTCGCGTGAGAGTTTTGACCGATTGATATGTGGTGTTTAACGTCCGTCCTAAAAACTGCCATATGATTATCAAAGACGCCATAGTGGAGGGATCGGGAAATGTCGACCACTTGGGGTTCTTTATTGTGCACCCAAATCTGAGCAAACGGGCCTACAGTATTTTCGCCTCCATCGAAAACGTAGCCATCACTGCATGACGGTTTTGCTTGTCTTGTTCCGCAAAATACGTGGCGAATTCTTTTTGTAGCCTGAAGCTCTTCTTATTTTCTCCGGTATCAAACACGCACGGATGAACGCCAAAGTGTCGTCCAGCGGGTCGGTTCTCGTGCTCCAGCGCATGGTGAACGAACATTAGGTTTAACGTGTAGATACGGTACAACCCGAACGCGCCCTGCGCAGCAGGTGCCCAACTAAGTTCACTACTACAAAACCCGACAACAAAAACGCAGCGTCAGATGGCAGCGCACAAACGCTGCGGGTGCACAACACGCCATCGGCGCGGTTGAGCTTTGCATGGCATCCAAGATAGCGGGTGCGTGGCACCGCAAACCCGCCGTTTTGGAGGCTATGCGCTTTGTTTTTTGCTTTGTTTTCTTGCCGCTGTGCTTGCGTGGTGCTATAAGCACAGAGGTCTCCCCTGCATTCGACAGATGATGCTCTGCCTCAAAAGGCGTGACTTTTAAATTTCGACCAAGCTTTAATTTTGACCTCGTCCAAGCTTGGGCTGCTCACAACTGTTTAGCATGGTTGTTAAGCTATGTTCTACCTTTTATTTCATCATTATTTTGTGATATAATCGCTTGATTTAATGTTCTTCCGATCATCAATGACACTGGCTCTCATACAGAAATAAAATGAATAGATGCATTAAATTTTTTTTCAAGGACCAAGAGGGGGGGGGGTTCATTTTGCCAGTGGCTTCATTACACGAGTAAATGCGGTATTATTACAGACTAGCCCAGTTGTTGATTTTGTTACTCTACCTGCAAACTTTCCAAGAGGCGAGCCAGGACAGTCTGGAACTCGGCCGATGCTCCAGTGGCCGCACCCAGGGCACGCTCGCGCTCCTCCAGCCTCGACACCATCTCGGCCCAGTGCCGCTTTATGCCGTCCAATTGTTCACGGAGGCGTCGTGCAGTCGAGCCGTCCTTGTCGTCGAGCTGGTCGAGCAGCTCCTGTGCGCAGGTGGTGAGGCGGCGCAGCAGGGGCTCCTGGGAAGTCAGCTCGTCTCGCATGCACAGCACCTGCTGTGTCTGGGCAGCAACGAGGCGTGGCTCGGTCGCTATGGGGCCCAGCACTTGGAACATCTTGTCTTTTTGGATGAGCCAGTTGTGAAGAAGATCGTGGGTATCCTGTCAAAGAAAGGAGGGAAAAAGTTTTTCACACGAGGCACTCTTTTCACATTCACTGGTCTATATGCAACATGTGCATCCCTTTGTGCAGACGAAGCTGTTCAATAACTCTCAGTTTTCAAAAAAGCAGCTGCAGCAGTGCTCGCTTGTTAAAGGTCCTGAACCATCACTCATACTTTGCAAAAAAAAGAAAACACGTTCTCATTGTGGTATAGTGCAAAAAAAAACAAAACAAAACAAAGAAACAGGAAAGAAAGACAACACATTGTGTTCCTGTTTGTTTTTTACGCTATCCCATGATGTGTTCATACCAACTAGTCCTGCTTTCCTTAATACACTCAAACCTCGTTATAACGAAGTTGAAGGGAAGCCACAATTACTTCGTTATATCCATTATTTCGTTATATAGATTATAACAGTTTGTGGCAATGTATACTCAGATGGGCGCACACCTATAAGCATACAAAGAAGGAAACCGCCTCACGGCCCAATGTACCGCTATGCGACCACGTGTGCGATGGAAAATAAACACAGTCAAACCTCATTAATTCGAACACGTTTAATTCAAACTTTCGGTTAATTCGAACGCACGCTGAGGTCCCATCAAAGCTATGTGTATTCTAATGGGCAAAAACGTCCTCTAATTAGAACGTGCAAGCACTTGCGACGTTTATTTAGATTACACCACGCTCCAAAAATGCTCTCAGCCCCATCCCCAATCCCGCAGCGGCACCTCTCAATGCTGCACGCAAAGAAGGAAAAGAAGAAAAGGAAAGAAAAGACTGTGGCGGATTGTTTGCTCTCTCTCAAATGCCGATCTGCGACGCGCCCATGCCACGCTTCTCCCTTTTCTGTCTCTGCACGTAGACCCCCTTCTCCTTTCAAGGCCGCGCACAGAGAAGAAAAACAAAAGAATGCTGTTGCAGAGAATCCTCCTTTCTCGGTGCAAAGGGTAGCAGGGGAGACGCAGTCATTGCCATCGTCTTTAAGGCGCAGAGAGAGAAATCACTTTGCACTGCGGCACCGCTTTTCGGTCATGTGACCGGCTGAGCGCTTCCTCCATCCTCTCCGCTGACTGTGAGAGGAAAACGGCTCTAGGCCGCGCGTGACGTGGCTGTAATGTCGACGAGGTAGTTTTCAAAGAGCTGCGCGGAATGAGCGTCAAATTTCGCAAAAAACAATATTAACAATCTACGATTGTTTTTTTTTTATGCACTATTTGATAGACGTGTAAGGAGAACGACTCTAGGCCGTGCGTGGCGTGGCTGTAAGGTCGGCGAGGTAGTTTTGAAAGAGCCGTGCGGAATGAGCGTCAAATTTCGCAGAAAACGATATTAACAAACTAAGATAGTTTTTTTTTTGTGAACTATTTGATAGACTAATTTCGTTCGTTATATCCATTTACCAGTCAATTTTACTTCGAACGAGGTTTAAAATGCATGGTTCTCAATAGAGCTTTTAAGGGGAAGTTCATTTACTTCGTTATATTCATTATTTTGTTATATCCCGTTACGTTATGACGAGGTTTGAGTGTACTCCAAACATTCTACAAAAAACAAGCGCTACAGAGAGTCGATCAGCCAAATTTCATAAGCCATGTGCAGCAATGCAATAGAGTTCTCAAGTGTGCTCTGTTCACACAAAGCCCAGGTCCTGTCCTCACCCACTTCAATGGGGAGGGCTCGAGCAGTATTTTGTAAAACGGCAGAGTGTTGCTAGTGGCTGACAACAGACATAAATCAAGAGTTGGGTCTAGATCAGATCCACTACTTACCACAGGGTGTCCTCCACATGCTGGCACTGTGCTCCATAGTGTGCTAAAATGACACAGCAACAACACTACTGTGCCCAGCAAACACAACAGAAGAGAGCAATCATATTCCATGATGCGTGCTATCGTAGCCTATTTCTCCAGTGTCATCCCTCCCCATTTAGCTTCCAGCACGCTTTTTGAGGTAAGAGAAGAGAGAAAGTGCTTGAAAGTGTACAACGAATACCAGTAACTACGCTCGTTCATGATAGACTTGCGAAATTTTTCGGTGATCGATTAGCGAGGCAATAAACTTCAATACCGAGGTAATTTGGTGATTAGTTAGAAGAAAGGTTCAGGACCCCTTCAGGATGTGACACCAATGCACTTTTTATTTGCCGCAGCACTATGTGCAAACCCACCTGGAACTCTTTCAGCAGCTGTATGAGGAGGAGGCGCGAGCGCAGGGCCCCCTGTAGCCCTTGCCACCGACTCAGCAGCTCGTCCAACTGCGCCTGAAGGGCATCAGAGCCGGGCGCTTGTGGCCTGCGCCGCAGCAGCTCCTGGGCCTGAAGACGTGCCCGGTCCATTTCAATCTGCTTCTCCTGCAGCTCTGTCTGCAGCTCGCGCAGCTGTGACAGCTGCTGTTGCGCCAGCTCCTGGCTGGCAGGCAAGTCACGGGGCACGCTACGGCTCTTCACAAATGTGAGCAAGGTACGAAGAGCCTCGGTGCATGTGCGCAGCTCTTCGGATAATGAGTCTGCCTCCTGCTGCCGGTCTGAGAGGCGCACACCTAGCAGGTGGTAGCGGTGGTTCATCTCGGATAGCTGCTGCTGCACGGGGCTCAGGTCTGGTGAAAAAAAAAGAATGTAAAGGAGTGAAGATGGGTCAGGTCACAGCACACGACCAGCACCAGATTGAGACAAAACCAGGTGGCTAGCTGCTGCGACTGGAAAACATGAGCCTGTAGCCCTAGCCACTTTACATACACAATCTTCTGTCTAGACAGACTAAAAAAATGATTAAAAGAATAGAATATGAATGAGTATATTGATGAAGTAAGAATAGCACCATCAGCACTTAGATGTAATGCTTAACACGTTAGATGCACAAATAACAGCACAGAGAAGTAGGGCAAGGATAACGCTGAAGTGGCACAGTTAGCCGTCGTCACTGCGCATGCAGATATTTCTGCTGTACAGTGTAAATCTTCTTCGGTATCTTCAAGCATTTCCTTGGATTGTACCCTCACAAATCAAACAGAACACTGGTGCATCTGCTGGCACTCGTAGAGACAGTCGCAGCTTCCAGCACTGGTGCCTCAGGCGAGTGGTGCCAAGCACAGTAGCAAACAAACCCTAGGCTTTTTCCATTGCACTCACCCTCGAGGGGCCCAAACTGGTCGATCGAGCTGTGTCTACTGCTAAAACCACTGGAGGCACTGGACTGTGGACTCTGCAGTGCCCTTCCTTCGGGTGATGACTCTATTGGGGTGCATGCGGGTTAGCAGGGGAGACAGAAGAGGTTAGCTTCCAAAGGAGACAAGTACAAGTAAACCCAAGTGCCAAAACACACTATGGCATGCAAGAAATAAACAATTTTCCTAGCTTACAAGTTTCTTGGCATAACTGCAGAAGAAAAGCTAAGTGCAAGCACATGTTATAGAAAGCAGTGCCACCATGTTGAAGCCATTGCATGCAGTGGACCATAATGCAGCTGAACATCATGATCACTTGGATTTGCAGGCTTGTGCACAGGTCACATTATAAAGGGCACATTATTCTAGTGACACCAACAGCAGCTGTATGACGACGCAATATGTATGCATCACTCCCACAACCGTCCATCATTTATGCAAGCTTTAGGTTCCTTCGCCAGTGTAGGAAAGGAGAGCTGTTTGTTAGATGCAGCCAAAGAAGTTGCGAATGAAAAGAAAGATAAGGTTTGTTTCTCTCTTCTTAGAAGCAAATTACAACACTCGGCAATTTCTAACATTCGGATACCAACATAGCCGCAGTGAGACATTCCAATCTCTTTAATGAAAACCAAGAAGACTTGGCATATTAGAGGCTGAACATGGACTGCATTGACATTTGCACTACGCACACTCAGATATTTACAAAACAGGTGCCGTAACCCACCATGAGCACCATTGGCATAAGGTTCCTTGTGGGGGCTGCCTCCTTTGCGAGCAGGGGGGCGTGAGCGGCTGTCCACCCGCAGCGAGTCATAGCTGCGACCCAACTCGTTGACACGGTCCATGGTGGACGCGTACTCGGCATGCTCCTTCACCAGAGGCTGCACAAGTTGCAGTGTCAAACGAGGTGTACCAAGTGCCACACCAAGACCAGAAAACAAAGAGAGGCACGGTTTACTGAACAAGAGAAACGCACACACCTTAATCTCAGCAGCCTGTCGGCGCAAAATGTCCTTGTCCAGGGCAAGGGAACCAAGGGAGTCGAGACGTCCCTCAGTTGTCTGCAGCCATGACAACACTTGCTGTCGCAGCGTCTCGTACGTTGCCCCTTGCTCAGCACGCTGCCGTCCCTGCCGTTCACGCTCGGAGAGCAGCTCACCAAGTTCTTTCCACTGTTGCTCCAATTGCTTCACCTGAACACACAAGGACAGAAATAACAGAGAAAACGTTTCACACAGCCAGGGGTCACTCCTGCGGGTATTAGTCGTATCGTAAAAAACCTAGTGCTAACGAACGCGGCGGCTGCTGCAGTATTTCAGAAGCCACTTCATGACAAGCATACAGTGAGACACAATATGTATATAAGCCAAAAAGGACTCTGACAATGCTCAGACACCTGTTGCATTCACAGCATTTCTGATGACAACAGTGTTCAACAATCTTTTGTTCCTGTCTACTAAAAACTGATTCCTTACTAGAGTTTTTGCAGAGGTTCCAATTGTGAAGTGGTATATGAGATTATCCAAGTTAAACATGCCTTAAACTCACTGCACTGCAGCACTTAGTGAGCAACACGCAATCAGAACCGAGTCCACAACAACGGGGAACAAAACAAAACCCAAACATGCTGCATTTCATCTACCACTCTACTATGTCTGCTTATATAAGAGTCAGTTGCCACACCAACATTTCTAACATAGATGCTTAAGGAAGCGAGAGAGACAGAGAGAGGAAAACAAATATCAGGACAAATGCGCACAACTTGATTGAGCTACATGCTACAAGGCAGCTGCCAGCATCACATTCTTTGCACTCGTCAGGGATTTATGACTGTGCACTGTGGCACGGCACAGCTTTTTCTTTAATTTCTATAAAAAATGACACATGTGAGGCACCAGTGAGAAGAAATTGGATATTAAGTCATGACAAAGTGAGACAGAGGCCCGTATTCACAAGCCAACCTTAGCCTTACCTCACGTTCTCCTCAACTTCTTGTACTCTTTAGGTGTGTTATAAAGGCATAATGGTAAAAGGGTAAAAGATAGGGACAAGATTGGTTCATGAATACTGGCCTACTTTGTTCATCAAGTACAATAAAGCTTTAAAACCAATAAGAAAAACTTGACGAAATGATGACGTTATTTTGTGAATACGGGTCAGAATCTGCCCTGTAAAGAAAAGTGGGCAGGTCCCATGCATACCTTGTCCCGCACGGGCCCAGTGTCAGTGACGTCACGTTTGGCACAAAGGGCCCGTCCCGCACGCAGAAGGTCCTCAAACTCATCCTTGCGCAGGTTGCGCTGGTTCATAGCGTGCTCAAGGCGCGGCTGCTCTTCGCCCTCCACGGCTTGCAGCACATTGGCAAGCCACTCTTCAAAGCGGTTTGCCATGCCAGTGAATTGGTCCAGGCAGCTTGACACCTGTGCATCACACGCCAATGCTTTCATATACTCTCTTCAAGGATGGAAAAGCAAGTGGGATGAGTGCTCAAGGTCATCAGGCTCAAGGTAATGAGGCTCGCGTAACGTTCGTACCCTTGTCGCCCCTCCCTGCTTAGCTTCCAGCGCTTTTGTCAGGACGAGAAGAGAGAATGCAATTGCAGCATGTGACATATCTTTGAAACTCCACTGGTACTGGACGGATAATGTTTTTATGGTGGTGAATTTGTGAGGCAATAAGCTTCTTTAGTGAGCCCACTACATGGCTCGTAAAAAATTGTTGCAGGGCCCAATGAACATATTACCCTAAAATCGATTCCGATTCATCATTTTTTAAGCTTAAAATGCTTGTTAGGACGGCTTATATGCTCCAAGTATTAATTTTAAAATGTTACATAATTTACAGGTCATCACTCCCATCCTACTGGAAGTCAAATCCTGCTACTACTCAAAGTCGTTTAGACTTCCTTTGAATGAAAAAAAAAAAGGCATTTGCACAGAGACCTGCCTTATTACAGTTAAAAAAAAAATATTGCGCAGGTTAGTTAGATCAATATATATGAGCCCAATTTTCTTTATATGTCATATATACTATTTGAATTCGATTCGAAATTGTTCAAACAAGATCACTATTTTCTTCGAACCTAAAATTCACTATTCGCACAAGCCTAGTCAGATGCATTGTTATCACCTGGCACCTGAGCACATGTTGTAGCCAGTTTTCATTGTTTTGCATAGGGCCTGTGTGCCTCGTATTTCTTCCCACTTAAATGCAGCAACTTGTGATGGGACATTTTCATTATGAAAGTGCACGACAAAGGAAGGTCATTTTGCACACTAAATATAGCTGCGTTGATCTTTTTTTGTATGCCTGAGGCTTGTGGTTGTGACTAGTGTAAACAAAGATGTTCAGCTTCATATTGTTCAGGAAAAGTTAGATGGGTTGAAAATAAGAAAATAACCGAACCTCAAAGAAAACCTTGCAGACTTTCTTAGCACCTTGGCGTGTAATGGCTTGGTCAAGGTAGCGCCATGCAATGGAGGTGTATACAAAAGTGATAGCAAAGCTAGTAAAACAGCCTCTCGGATCCCTTTTAATTTATTCGTCGAAATATGGTCATTCTGCAGTTTTATTGTTAAAATATGGTAGCAATTTATTCCTGAGCATAATTATTATGAACCCGTGAAATCGAGTACTACAGTAGAATCTCGATGATACGAATTTTAAGGTTGCTTCAGATGGACTACTTTATATAAAATGCGACCGCGATTCGGTGTTACATGAACGGTTTCTCCAGCCACCACGGATGATATGAACGCGCGATTGACCACTGCTCGCGATGGCGCAACGCAGCTTGTCCTTGAGAGGAAGGTTCGTTCACACTGTGCCTCGAAAGAAGTGAACGCAGCAAAACTCGCAGGAATTCCCTCGCTTCGCCGCCTAAGTGGCCGGGAAACCACGCTGCGAGACTGGCACAAAAAAATGAGCCCGAGACAAATTTTTTTGCCCCGTGATAGCAGATCGCCGTTTTGCTTCACGGCTTTGGCTGCACCGGCTGCACTAGCTCTCAAACCACGTGATGTAAAGAATGAGCCGCAAATTCAACATAATGACAAAGGCATTGGCGGTGGCTCGCGTCAGCCTATCGTGAACTACCCATTAACCTCACGGCTTTCACAAAGATGTGTTCATCAACAGCCTGGTTTAGATTATGATCGCTGCAAACAGTGGAAGTATAACAAGGTGCAGCAGCAGCAGTGAGTCAGCATGACCTAACGTGTCTCGTTTTTGCACTGTCGGCTGAATCTGTCGCCGCCGCTGCCAGTGCATCTGCTCGTGTCGTTTCTGCTAATGTATCTCCTGAAACGACGTTTGTACAGGCATAAACCATTTCTTTTTCAGTGCTTTTCATGCACAACTAAAACTCGGTACAAAATTTAATGCTCAGGAAACAGGCAAAATGGAATGAATTCTCATGCGGCGAAGACGGCGGCGGTAGGCAAAATTAATGTGAACATCTTCGTCGGATGCAGGCATAATTTTGTGGTTGCTCTGGCGTTCGTGTGACTGATTTTTTTTTATGTCGGCTTCGCGGTGGGTTTTTCCGGCCACTTAAGAGGCAAAGCAAATGAATTTCCAACAAGTTTTGCCGCTTTCCCTTCCTTTGATGCTAAGTGTGAACGCGTTTTAAGCGCCAGCAGCACGAGTAAAAAAACCGCGGCCGTTTATTGAGAGGCGGTGAAGGCAGGAAAGTTCCAAAGAACACTATGGACTTTTGTTCAGTAAAATGTAGTTGACACCAATGAAGTTCTTGTTCACCTTTATGATCAGCTTTAACTAGTTTTTGGTTTACATGAATTTGGGATGATAGGAATATTTTGCGCGCTCCCTTCGAATTCATATAATCGAGATTCTACTTTGTTAGATTAGTCTAAATACTTTACTTGAAAACAGAGTTTTTATCTGGCTGAGCCAAATAAATGTTTTTTCTTGTTCCTTTCCTCCCCATTATATGTATATTTCATTCAGCGTTTTCAAACAACATATTTGGTCCTACTTAGCATGTCAGCATTTGGTTTTTTTGGGCACTTCTGATAAGACAAACTTGTGATAAGATGAACAAATGACAGTGATCCTTTCCAGTTTGTCTTAGAAGGAGTCTGCTGTAATACAGAAGATTCTATTATGGCCTTTGCCCTATTTAGCACCACTACTGAGTGATACACGCAGTCATCTTTTAAGAGCTGTCGCTCAATGTACAAGCCACGATGCTAGGACATCAAGTTAACAAAACTCCAGCAGTAGCTGTAACTGTCCTTTCTACCCGTTACATTGAGCAGTAATGTTTAGCAGGCTTTCAATGTGCGAATGTTGGTTGCCTTACCTCATCAAGCAGTTCCCCCCTCCTCGCTGACTTGTCGAGCACCTTCTCGTAGCGACTGTTGATGTCTTTGAGCTTGGCCTCCACCTTCTTGGCCAAGCGAGCATTGCCGGGCAATTCCCGAGCAGAGGCATTGAGAGCATCTATGAATGGACGCTGGCCGTCAATTTCTGACCGAAGCACACGGTGTTCATGAATCTGGAATTCAAAAAAGAATACTTAGCATTGAAAGCACTTGTGCAAGAATGTAATGAAAGAGCACGAGCAATAATCGCTGAATGCTATGCCAGCTGTCTGGCCACAACCTTTTGTACGTCTCGCAAGTATCATCTTCCATATTTTAACACACTTATTTCATTTTTATTACATCATCCACATAAAAATCAAATTTCGCCTATATGATGGAGGCATTTACACAACTAGTAGCATGGCTGAACAAAGAAGAGAAACTGTAAAATGGAGAACAGGGAAAGTTGATGCAGATTAACAGTGGCTAATGGCGCGAAAAACACAGACTAAAAGCAGACTTGTCTTAGTGCTGACTTTTCACTGAATAATCATTGAAAAACCTGTAACAGTTTCTTGGTTTTGTTTGAATTTGTTTTTTTAGGCTTGTGCAAATATTCGAATGCTTCACATATTTGAATGAATATTACAGTATTCAAATTTATATTGTTGAAAATTTTGAAGCATTCGAAAGGAACAAATAAATGTACATTATTCTGCATGTAAGCCCTGTAAAGATGGTTTCACTGCAGTTAGTGGGTGCTAAGCCTTGAAGGCACCTGTCAAAATGCATGATAATCAGCACTTATTTTTTAGTAAAGGTGGTTTCACAGCAGTAAATTAGTGCTATGCAATGAACACAACTGTATATATAAAAAAAGATCCACACTGCCGCAGAGTCCCATTTCAAGATTAAATGAACATATCTTATCGAATCATCATTTTTTAAGTTTAAAAGCTTGTTATACCTACTTATATGCTATAAGTATAGTAAATGTTACAACAACATAATTTACAGGTATCACTTGCATTCGAGTGGAAGTGATTTCCTGCTACTACTGGAACTTGTTTCCACTTTCTTTGAACCAAAAAGTATGGCATTTGCATAGGCCTCGTTTCAATATGATATATATATATATATATATATATATATATATATATATATATATATATATATATATATATATATATATATATATATTGTGCAGGTTAATTGGGTCATGACAAGACAAATATGCCAATTTTTCTTTATAATATGTGACATACAGTGTTCAAATTCGATTCGAAATGATTCGACCGAAATCACTATTCGCTTCGAGCCTAAAATTTACTATTCGCACAAGCCTTATTTTTTTCTTAGTCCTGTAATAATTTGAGTAGTATTTACATCCGCTTGACAATGTTTGGGTGTGCAGTGCATTTTGTGTGCAGTGCAACGGCAGTGGCCAAATCAGTCGGGAGGTGCTCTGTTTGTGTGTTATACGTTACCTTTTTTTAAAATGCAAAATTAGTTGAAAGTTAGCACTGTGCCACGTCCGCTTTTTGTCTGTGTCTTGTGATTTTCACGCTGTTAGCCCCAATGGAAGGAAACAGATATAAGGGGCTAGTCTTTTTTTTTTTGCTGACCCCAAAATGATTACGAGGCGCGCCTACAATTCTGACCACAAGGGGCCTCGAGCATTTCCACCGAAAATGCAGCCACAGTGGCCAGATTCGATCTCTTCGAGTTGGCATTCAAGCACTGTGATGGGTGAGAATGACTTCTTACCTGCTCATCAAGACGATCCCTCATTAAGCTGGCCAGTTTGGCACTCTGGCCACGCTGAGTTGCCTCCAGTTCGTCGAGCAGCCTTAGCACACGGTCTAGACCATCCGCAATGTCTTGAGACTGCACGAGTGCCGTCTGCAGCTGCTTGCTGCGCTCGCCCACGAGCGCCAGCATCTGCTGGTACACCTCCTCTAGATTGCGCACCGCCTCCTCGACGGCCGGTCCGCCCGACGGTGGCAGAACTTGAGCGGCCTGCTTGGCTGTTTCGATCAGCCGTCCCTGACCCACTGCTTCGAGGTGGAAGGCCCGCACACGCTCCAGTTGCTCCTGAATTGCGGGTGGCTCGGCTGCTGTCGGCTCCTCAAGCAGCCGCTTGGCGCTGCGTTGTGCCTCGTTTAGCCAGGCTGTAGCCCTTTCCATGGCCTCATGGTAAGCACGCTTGCGTTCGGTCAGGCTAGAAAACTGATCCCCAAGCTTGTTCACGCGGCTCAGCAGGTTTTGGTACTCGGTGCTCACGCGAGACACCTCAGCGCGAACCTCACTCTCGGAGGGTTCCAAATGACTCAGCCTCTGTGGCAGGCTTGTCCGGTGGTCATTCAGCATGCGGAGGTATTCCTGCGAAAAATATGATGTAAACAAATGGGCTTACTATGCCTTCAAAAACTGTCAGTATGGTCAAACAAAAATAACAGTGGAACTTAAACAAAGCAAAATAAGGGTCTTTAAATCAATATATATATTTTTTAATTTTGAGCATTTTAGATTAAACTTGTAGAGATTATTCAGAAAATGTAGGAGTCTGGGGAAGATAGAGGTTGTGTTGAAACATTCTTAAAGGGGAGGTTGTGCTTGAGCCGACGTTTCGACAAGCAGGGGTGCAGCAGCCGAAATGAAATTTGGAGCAATTTTCAGAGCAGCAAAATGTTACTTTTGAAGCACTGAAATCCAAATTTGGAGCAAGTTACGGAGAAAATTTATTCATTTTTTAATTACAAAAGACCACATTTAGAACAATATGAAAAAGAAGTATGTACAGAGAAAAAAATATGTACAATCCCTTCAACATCCCCTAAATCTTGCATAATGAATAAGCATTGCTATTTCGATAAAATTAATAATTAAAACCACCCTACTCAGCAAGTAATTATAAAGTGCACATTGGTATTTGGCACACCTGTCAAATTTTTTGACAGGCTCTGAGGATCAAAATGTGGATCTGCCAAGCTGGCGACCTTGAGATTTGGGAGATTCGTAAGCGTTAGGAGTAGAGGCCGTGGAAAAAAAAAAACAAGTGGCGCAGGGTTTTGACTTTTTGGGGCTTCAGAAATATCCCAGAGTGCTCCAAGTGATTGCCAGTAACTTTTTAGGCGCCAGCGATGACATTAGTGCTCACGATAATGTGACGCATGAGGAATTGAACAAACTGTGCTGGGTCCCGTGACTAGTGATACCGGCCCCTTCCAACTCTTAAAACACTTTTTCGCAAGCCACTAGTGCATTGCAGCAAAGTTAGCTTAAGTGGCGTTCTTCCCAAGTTACAAGGCCAAGACATTTTCAAACCGTTACGCTCACCCTCCGCCCCCTTTTATTTATTTTTTTTCGTGACGTGATTAGATGTAGGGCACAACTTCTCAGCTCGCTTGCAAGGCACGTTTGATTATAGATTAAGTAACGACGACACGCGCCCGTTGGCTTGGTGATGGGCACGGGCATGTGCGGTTGCTATGGCAACTAAGTGGTCGCCAGTAACGCCAGGGTTCGCCGCATGTAAAGTTGGTTCGCACACAGTAACAGTGGCACATGCTTCTAGTTTTAGCTTCTATCATACCATAGCTACATTTGCCGAGTAAAAGATTTATAGTCTTCAACGTGTTGCTGGCTATGGCAACGCATTTTTGTCTTGAAGCTGCTTTGTCCCGCCGATAATTATCTGCTGCAGTCAGCGGACCCATGGTCGCGCGGCGCTGTGTCACTTTATCTGGTCAATTGCGTTTCGCGAGGGTTCTGGCTTAATGAGCATATATCTTACACCGTTCTTTAGGGTTAGGGTGTGTGTGCTTGGATTGATTGATGATGCAAACTACAGGCGAGCAACGTAGCGTCTATTTCTCGCTGAAGTTAGCGCAACTGTGAAAATTTTACGGCTAGTCACGCATTTTGGTGCAACATGGCGCAATTTTGGCAAATTTTATGGTTTTGGCACAGCTCGGCACAAAAACTTGGAATTGTATCAAAGTGACGCAATTGGCACAGCTGTTGCACTCCTGGACAAGCCAACTTGTCTTCTTCAGGGCGGCAACTTCAAAGCTGCAATATTCTGACAAGTTGGCTAGTCAAAACATCAGCTCAGCACAACCCCCGTTTACAAACTTCTCAATGTTGAGTGCACATATATTTATACACAGATTTCGAATATGCAATCATTGTTCTGGTACATTTATTCAGACCCCAATATAAGAACAAACCAAAAATGAGAATTCAATCGATATATATAATTCAATATAAAGGTTTTGAAGACTTCCCTTTTGTATGAATGTTTGTTCACAAATCGACTCCTTGGCACTACTATGTGATAACGCAAGGAAAAGCGGCTTGGCTTCTCTGCAGTGTGAAGGGATCTTTTTTTTTTTTAAGTATATTTTTCCTCAACTTGCAGTTGGAAGTGCAGGTTATATCCAAGGGTGTGTTATGTACCAGGAAATATGGTAATGACATAAACAGTGCTTCAACATCTTTTTACAGAGCTGTGTGTACTTGTCAGGCGTTTGTCTGTTCCTCCATTGAGTAAGCCAAAAACAAAAAAGCTCACCTTGGACTCATCCACAAATCGCTGGGCAGCCATGGTGATAAAACGAAGGTCTGCTTGATGAGCAATCACATCGCTCGAAAATGCCTGAAAAGAGAAAAATGAGATCACCTTTAGTGTGTAAGCTTTATGTAATAAAAATATACCATTATTGTAAATTACCCCTTTTATTTTTCAGCTTTTATCCACTTGTGGCATTTTATTTACGATGCTGTAGCAGGCCTGCAGCTTGGGGGGGAGGAGGAGTTTTAATAGGTACTGACAAATATGTACTTTCGTGAAGGTCTTACTGAAACCTACCATGATGAAATTAACAACATTAGAGCTTTCACAGTATTCACAATGCTCACAGACTGTCGCCCTAGCGGAGTTCAGGAGCGTCCTCTCGAGGATGATCAGTAGGCAGACGCTCCCTTGTTCGGCTGTGCTAGCCTCACTGTTAACGCGTTGGCAAGAAACGAACACAAACCGTTGGTATGTTTCGTGCATCAGTGAATATACCGAACCGTCCGTGACATAATAAATCTGATCCGTTCTTGCAAGATGGGAAGTTTTCGTGAAAATACGTGGCAACTCGCGTGTGCTATTATAGCCCGCAGATCACACGTATCAGCATCGCAAGATTTTCTGCAGCCTAACGTTCGATAGTTAAATGTTATCGTCTGACCTTTGCAATTGAAACTCGCCTTGTTTTACGTGCACATAGCATTCGTCAGTGCTTTTGTAGTGCGCGAATTCCACAACATTCATTGTACGTGGAAAGTAGCGCAGGCTCGCGATTTACTCTTTCTAACCTTGGCTAACACTGCGCCGCTTGATTTTTAAGTTCGTTGATGGATGGCAGCACACTGCAGGCAATTCACTTCTTGCAGGGTGTCAGGGCGAATTGCTCTTTGCGCCCAAATAAGCATGGTGGAATGATGCCGTGTTGGTGTTGTACGTGGTGAGTGATGCATTGTTGGTGTTATAGAAGTCTTTCGGCGGAGAGAATTCCTCAGACTAGTTTTAGCAGCGGGATTAAAAAAACCCGTCTTCACGTTGAGAATATTTCACTCAACATCGACCGCACCGAGAGTGACAGCAACGATGAACAACCAGCTGCTAACTCACGAGCAGCGAGTAGCACTTCCCCTTGTGTGTTGTTTTTTAATGCTGGTAAGTCACTTTGATTGTATTTATTGTATAATATCCTTCAGCGAGCTCAAAATAAAAGCATAGTTTTTTTTGTATATTGCATGTAGCCCAATTACAGTGAATATTACGGAGCGCCGCATGCCACCAACATGCTCGAGCTCAACCAGCGAAGCGAAATGATAAGAGCAATAAAATATGCAGTTACGACTGCAGTCCATGCCTAGTTCTCCAAAACTTCATCGGTGCCCTTCGAACAACGTTGTTGTTCGACAAATTTTCGCAATCTTGACATTGCGAGAAGCGAACGCATGTCGATATCCTCGTTTCAATTGCACTGATGAAACCTGCAACATCTAAGTGCAGTGAATTGTGCACTTTCAGAGTCTGATCATAACTGTGACCCAAGCACTACTTAATGAGAAGTTAAATGCTTTTATTTCATTAAAGAAGCAACTCGATGGTGCTGACTGTGCAAGTAATGACGATGGCATAGTATGTTTGCTAACCATCGCTATGCTAAACATTCAGTCCTGTGAAGCCGCGACAGTGCGCTACTCGCTTAGTGGCTCATTACTGCAGCAAACACGTGAGGCAGCCTCGGAACAAATTATCTCCAAATGCAATTCAGTTCATACGTGAATTCAAAGTCGCGCATTTTTTTGTAGAACACGCAGGATTATTCAAGGCGTCGTTGATGCACGGGCGATCAGCTGACACCACCACCCTTCGCATTGTGGCAAGAAATGAGGTAGCAAACATTTAACAGTTCCTATCGTTTGGGAAAGTACTTTGGTCCGATATACATTCATTCAACGATTAAGAGTTCATTCTGTGAAAGTGGCACGGGGTGTACTTTCGTGCGTCCTATCTTTTCCTATGCGAGTTCACAGGTTGATCATTCTCCCGCAGCCATCTTGGATTGCACGGTGTGCCACCTATAACCCATGGGCATTGAGAATAATTTATCGATCTGAAATATTTTTTTTGTTTCACTTTCGTGTTCTTTTGACTATTTTGTTGCCACGCAAAAATGGCTATTTTTTATATGTCTCAGGAAGATTGTTTTTGCCAGTTTGAAATGTACTCCAGCACACATTGCAGCATACTAAATTTTCCAGAATGAAACCCTCTTTCCTAAAAATATATGTTTTTGGGCAACAAAATCATTTCAAAATGAATAAAATTGTGAAAAGTGTGAAATTTTTGGTTTCCAGATGGTAAACAGTGCAATAAGAACACTATAAAAGCAAAAATATTCAGAACAAATCAGAACAAAGAAAATTCAGAATAAATATTTCAAAGGTAATCCCAGGAACTGTATAAAAAATAAATGCAGCTAAAGTGGTTGCTTGGGCGTGTTAGTACGTCATAGTGTACTTCTTTGGTCTCTCGTTTTTTGCGCCGTTTCTTTTTCAGTATAAAAAATATTAAATTTAGTACAAAATGTTTGTATACACATAGACAAAAAAAAAACGGAACCGAGGCGCTTCTTCGTTGCTCATGCTATGCTGCGAAGCATTGCTTGGTTTTTCGCAAGACACAAGAGAATGCGTACACTTTTCTGAGTATTTGTTTACTTTTTTGTGATAACAGACTGCAGGTGTTTCACTATAGATGAATGCCCATGATGTGATTAATCCTTCTAATGAGACATGCAAAGGACTTCACCATTTCGTCTATCATCACCTCTTTCCATGAGCCACTTCACTCTGCCTAGGTTGGCGTTCCAAAATATTCACCCAAGCATAACTCTTTGCATTTTTGCACATCGTATTAAAAAAAAAGAACAATATCGCGTGCAGTCTTAAACATTTTGTGCTGCTCCATAGTCAGGGTTAACATGTGCTCTAGTCGCCTTCTTGTCGCAAAGAGATGCTCTGCAGCCGGCAACAGCACACCCCGCACCAGTGACGTGGGGACCTCACATGTAACCAGAGTAGCTGTAAGATTGTGCTCAAAGTTCAGCAGCTACGCACTTGTGGGGGAGGAGACAATTTGAAGCCACAGCTGCGGATGTCTCAGGCTGATGCAAAACATCATCACCATAAAATTTGAAGCTGAGGTACTGTCATCCTCAGACTCTAAGCTCGTTGTCATTCACTTCAGGTGTGGTTGCAAGACAGTTTCGGGCGGCCCGCAATTATTATTTTTTTTTGCGCGCGCGATGACACTATAGGAGCGACTGGTAACACTAGATGCGGCCCCGTGTCTGATATAATGAAACAAGCGAAACTAAAGCTGCTGGAAGCTGGCTGAGAAGGCCACCTCCACACCTTTTACATGTGTCAGACCTTCAGAAATACTTTTTGTAGAATATATTTTTTCTCACTCCTACCAACTGCTCTCTATTGAATGCCTGGCATAAATTTCTTACAGTTAATACTGCTCATCACTGTCAGACTGCAAAGCTGACACCTTAATATTATATTTGACCTGCAAAGTTTTTTTTTTTATTACAGAACTTCGATGTTACTGTAGCATAAGCACGAGGGGAACGCACTTGTGATGTTCGCCAGCCATGAGCATTTTCTCAACAACACACGCACATTGATTTGCACAAAGGTCTGTCAAAAATCACTGTGCTGCCTAAACGGGCAAATTCAAATTGATTCTGAAAGTTTAGTCGCTGAACTTACTATCAGAAAAAGCTGAGTGCACCAGAAACAAATTCAACATGCAAAAATCGAAAATCCAAAGTGTTGATCACCGGTAATCGATTTGAATAGGCGTGGTAAGGAAAGAGTTAAGCAACACAGAATCTGAAGAATCTGTACAGCAATAATCCCACAGCAGCGTTCTTGAATGGCATACCAAAAATCCAGCATCACGTCCCAACACCAGCTGTTTTAACAACCTGTTCTACAACATCCACAATGGTTTCAAGGTAGGGAATAGCCCATAACAGCCAGTTAGCTACAACACTTGTACTGACCGTGTCTACTGTGACCGTTCTCTACAATTGTAGAGCGTGGCGCTCTCTCGCCACATCGAGACCTCAACACTGGCTGCCCAATGTGGAGTCCTTGGAGCATCGGACCACAGTTTTGGCAGTTCGGTACAAGATTTGTTAGAGCCGAGGTAGAGTAGGCCTAGGGAGACTTCTCATTGCCAGCGTCGGCGGTGTGCTTCGTTGAAAGCGAGGCGGTCGGTTGTTGTGACGTGTTTGAACTTGTTGGCACGTTGAGTTTCAATTTTTTTCTGCTCACAAGTGTTTTTTTTGTTGTTGTTGTTGTGTTGCGGTTGGTTTTTTAAGAACGTTGTTGAGTTTGTACGAGAGCCTTTCAGTTTGCATCCTGGGGTGAGCAAGGTTTAGAGCACATAGAATGTAGGCCAGGTTCGAAGCGAGTGAGTACGGAAGCCTTGTGGGTGGTCCAATTTCTGTAAATAGCCTCTTCTATCTCTTTGGGCTTAGGGAGCCGGGTGTCGTTGCTGTCTGGGATTGCAGCTCGACGCCAAGGCATCGCGACACCGTCCGGGACTGTGGATGCCAATAGCTCGGTAAGCTGCTGTGTGCGGCAAGCGATAGGGCCACCTTACAGAGTAGATGTCTCCTTGCGGCTGCCTCTTCTGCGCCCAGGCTGGGTGCTAGGTGGATGCCGGTTGTTGTCAAGCGGCTTATGAGGCCTAAGGCTCGGCACAGCTGCCTGTCGCACGTGGCCCAACTAAGCGGATCGTGGCGTTGAGGTGTTTTACTTTGCTTCCCTCACTTTTTTATTAATCTTGCGATGCACGAGCTAGGAAAAGTGATTTTTGTTTTATTTTGATGGGTGTCTCGGCCGCCGCCGATGTATTAGCTAGCAGTACTGACCATCGTACGCGGGCGAGGAGCTCGAAGCTCCCTTCCCTTTGCCCTACGGCATTGTTTTGTCGAGTGTATTGAATGTACGCAGCGGGAGTGATGTAACCAAGGCTGGCTGTCTTCAGCACATCGTCGGGGCCGTTGGCCAGGATTGCGATCGTAAGTTCAGGGGATGGACATGCCTGGTACCTGCGCCACTGCCCGAAGTCCAGTGCCCTTGTCAGTGCTCGTCGCAACCGGTAGACGTGTTGGCGCAAGTGAGAGATCGTCGCACCGACGGCAACGTTGCTGTTGCGGGCCAGTATTGAGGTGAAGTCGTCGAGCTGGACAGTGAAGCAGTGTTGACCGGCGGTGGTGTCTTGGTGCACGGACATTATGTAAAGACATGCGTTGTCATTTTTTGTTAGAGCTTATCCTTTTCGGGATATGGTTTGAATTACGGTTGGGGGAATGTGGAGGTGCTGACACACTCTGTAAAGTTTTTTGCACAGCGTGGCGCATGTGTCTCGCGCAGAAGCCGTGATTTGGGGTCGCAACTATTGAGCGGTAGGTGGCGTTATGTTCGCGAGAGTTGACCACCACTATTATCATTATCATGGTTAGAAAATGTTAGCGCCGGCGGCGACCCTTGGCGGCAGGCCTTGGTGGCGACCTGAAAGAATTGGGAGAGTCTCTTTTGCGCGTGGCGGAAGCGTGGACGGTTACCTCCAGTGGTGGGTCTGCCGTGGAAGGCACCGCGGGCCACCTGCGGTAAGCCCACGTGGCGAGTCGAGCAATACCGACACCGCCTTGTTTGTCATGTTGTTGAGTGTTGTTTGATAATCTGTAAGGATGTCTGTTATTTTTCATGTCTTTATCATTGCAATATATTTAGTGAACTACATTGTGAGCTTGCCATAGCCCATTGTAATGCGCCGCGTAATGTAACAAGGCCATGAGGAGGTGTACTCACTCTGTAGTGGTCAGCATTGTCAGCCACATTGCGGATGTCGTCCAATAGTTCCTCATGCCTGGTCAAGACCTTGCGTGCATTTTCCAGCCACGCACGGAAGACCTGCATCTCTCCCTACAGAACAGGACAGGCATTCTTCATTACTCTCTCATCTTCTTAGACTGAGTGGTGGTCGTAAGAAATTCTTACGAACAGCGAGTTGAGCACACGAAGGAAGGAAGGCATTATTGCTTCTTTCACCCAAACATGACAAACAAAGATTAGCTGCTCACTTAACACATATTAACCAGCAAAATAAGTCACAGATGCAGCACTAAATACTCAGTTTATTTGAATCCTGCATGGGCATGATATCCCAAAGCTTAAGAATTGTGTACTACTGTGGTACATACTGTGTACTTAAGCAGCTCCTCAAGAGCGGCAGCCAGGCGTCGTGCTAGGCGCTCACTGCGTTCCTGGCAGAGCTCGAGGCGCCCTCTACATTGGGCCAGGGGCCGCTGTAAGGCATCCGTTTCATCCCGCGAAAGCAGCTCGCTGGAGGACAGCTGCCGGACCTCGTCGAACAGTGACAAAACCCGTGGCTGCTTCAGCTCCAGCTCTTCACGCAGCGACTATGCAAAAGAAAATGCCATGATTTTGTGCATAAATTAAGATGATAAAACAAGTATACAAATTGTACGACTAATTTTGTTAGGTTTAAGAAATAGTGCCTCATCACAACCATCACACAAAATGAACTCTTATCAACTGCAGCCAAGATCTTCGGAATAATTGCCATGTGTGTGTACCCCCATTCACTATTTTCGTGTGACTGGGCTGTTACACACAACCACTGCTAACACAGGCCTCCATAAGAATATAACCCCCAAATAACCCCCATAACAATCTTTGTGACCCATTGCACTTTTAATATTGGCTAATGTCTTACCAACAAGGCTGAATTTCTCCCTTTGAGTTGACATTAGTACTTGTAGGTGGATGGGTCGTTCCATATTTCGTTGCTCTGTTCACAGCCTCGCTGATAGGGCTGACGTCACTGGCCTTTGTGCCACAGTCTTTGTAGCACCATAAAGAGGAAGGGCTGAGGTGAGAGACCATACCACTTCCAGAACCAATACTGATGGTTTTTATCAAGTGATTTCGCAGCTTCAATGGCTTGCATGACTAAGACGATGACACTGTAGCTGTGTACTATGCCTAGACTGCATGCTCATGGCAAATATGCCTCGATGAGACCACTTATCTGTTTTTGCCAGTATGGACCCTAGCTCCTCACCTTGGCAGTCGACAGCTGTTGTCGCAAGCTGTCCGAGTCCTCCGAGACAGCCCCAAGGTTGGCAAGGCGCAACTCAACGTCTTCTATCCACTGGGACAGCTGGGCGATTTCTTCATCACAGGTCTTGCACCGCTCCTGCGCTGCCGCCTGGCAAAGAAGGCACACCAAGTGATACACAGCTCCTCTACTAAACCACGCTAACTACCTAAGCAATGTGCTGGGAGGGAGGACCAATTAGCTGTGGAGCCTAGGAACTGAAAGCACCATATATGAGGGTGCGGTGACTGCCCACCATGCAGAGCCATTCCCCATACCCTGCTGAGGGCCTGGTGGTAGACACAAGTCATGTGCTGGGATGGTTAGTAACGAGCTCAAGGGAAAAAGTATTGTCAGTCATGGAACCAGTCCTTTCATATCAGCCCACAATGCTGGCATCAGCCACCTTAACCAAGGTTGCTATGGAAGAGTGGCATGGCAAGGAAATCATCTGCTGTGCCTTGCCGTACACCATTTTTGTAGCAAGCACAGGAGGGCCTGTGCTACCCCATACCCTGTTAAATCCCAGCTGTGGTGAGCATAAGTGAAGCAGCAGGCTTCTTCCTTGTCTGCCTTTCTGAGCGTATTCGTTTAGTCAGTGCAGGCAGAAACGGAAGTGCCATGAAGTGTGCAGTGGTGTTTACTAGGGTGCAGTGCTGTCCACATCCCAGTCCCCTTACCGTGTCTTGCATTGTGTGGAATAGAACTGTCCGGCTTCTCTCCACTTGTGGCCTGCTTGCCTGAGGAGCTGCAAGGCCTCGAGCTTCGGAATCTGCAAGTGGCAAGTCGCCCTGTGCACTCTGATCAATCCAGAATGGTAGCTGTTGCTGTTCACCAACTGGCAACAATTTACCCGTCCAGGGGCACACCAGTGAGCCTTCTGCCGGTCGGTATACACCGTACTCTAGAGCTTCGGCTAATGACAGCGGACTGCCTGGCGTCACAAAAATGTGACGAACGAGAGCATCCCCAAATGAGATATGGCCACAGTTTGTGGCTGCCAGGACTGACCCTGTTTCTGCATTCAGGATTCCCTCTTGTATGGCATCTTGCAGGCTTAAAAGCCTCTTGCCCAATGTGTCTTTGACAAGGAAGGAACTCTGATCGAGAAGGCCATGCTTTGAAGCACCTAGCAAACTAAATGTGCTTCTGCACACTTCATCAGTTACTTGGCCAGTTCTTGGACTTAAGCTGCCTTCTTTCAAAACAGTATCAAAACTTAAGGGGTGATGATGAACAGACTGTGTTTGCGAAATGCTGAGGCACTTCTTTCCCATTGATTGGCCATAGGTAGGTGACCTCCCTCTTGGGCTTCCCATCTCACTTTTGGTGCCCGGCACCTGCTCAGTACTTGACCTCCATTCAGCAGAGACCAGCTCTAAGCTCGGTACAGGAGGTGAAGTGTCAGCTGCAGAAAACAGCACTGAATCACTAGCCAATTGTACGCTAGACTTCCCACGGTCAGAACCCATAGTTGGCTCAACAAACGGGGATGAAAGCAAACTCTTTTTCAGCATACTCGAGGAGTCCTTATAAACAGCCTTCTCCGCTCCATAGTTCTGCTGCAAATGCACAACAGCACTTGATGTAGCTCCATTAAAACCAGGACTTCGCAGCCAGTCATCTGAAAATGGCCTATTTTCAGCAATTTCAACTCTGACTGCGTCGATTCCATCATCTGCAGTTTCAACATGAACGACCACAGAGTGCTCTTGGCGACTAACTTCAGTGGGATGCAGTGGATATTCTTCCCCACTGTTGTCTTCAGAGTCACCAGGAGCTGTATATTTCTTGTTTCCTAATTGACCTTCTGTTGATCTTCCTGCACTACCATGTTCAGCCAGGTGCGTTGACGGACCTGTATGAACCTTTGTGACATGTGAAGTCCTGTCATAATCAGTGTGGAAAGCCACTTTGCAAACAGCTTTCAAAGGCTCTGACAAGTTGAAATCTTTGACAGTTTCATCATTTGTATCTTTTATAAGCACTTGTGTAGAGCAAGGCTGCCGTTCCTTGTCAGAGTACTGCTGGTGGCCAGGGGAAAGAACACTGGCAACAGTACTAGGCAAGTCTGAAACGGCTTCCCCGCCTTTGAGATAAGCGTCATTGCCAGCCGAACAAGCTACGTCTGGCTGACCAGGCTTAAGGCGCTTTTCCTGGTGGATAACAGCCTTCTGATCACACCTTATGCTGTTGAACAGTGGACTTGTGGCTGTAGTGGCACTATCAATGCTCCAAGAATACAGAGATTCAGTTGTGTTCACACTATCTGACTTGGAATATAGTGGGATGCCAAGTGCAGAAAAACTAGTAAGCTTCAAAGATGGCAAGGAATGAAATCGAACATATTGCGTTTCTGGAGAGATGAATGCAACCTCCCTAGATGCAAAAGTTGGATCATGAATTTCCGCACTCTTAAAAAGTGGTGCAGTTAGTTTTTTCAAGGCACAAAATTTAGGTGTGAGAAATGACTTAAGAGGCGCCAGGACAGCAATTGGTTCCATGCTATCCTTTAAGTACGCCGACATCAGCTGTGCTGTGTAACCACTTGATGAAGATTGCTCCTTCACAAGAGGTGACGAGCTAGGCTGGGGCTCTTGTTCAGCCTTGATGATTGGCAACATTTCCGCTGCCATCACAGTCTCTTGTACAATGTGCCTCTGCAAAGGAAACTTGAGCTTTTCTGTTTCGTCCCTGGCTGACTGTGTCTTCGACGAGGTGAGCTCCCTTCTCGATTCAAAAGAGACATCGCTGTGAATGCTAGGCTCAAAATGTTTCATGGAATGAACAAAGCCTGAAGTCACACCTGTACGTGTCCTGCCAGAAGTCTTCATACCTCGCTGCAGGTTGCCAATTTCAACGCTTGGCCTACGCTGACTAGTGCTTTCAGAAGAGCCAGCTTTTGTGTACAAGGAGAAAGATGGGCTGCTCATGGAAATGACAGCTCTACGGCTGGCTCTGAAAGCAGATGTTGCAGATTCCTGCAACATGCTGCACCTATCAAGCAGGCCACGGTTCAAGGCATCTTTAAAGCCAAGAAGTTCTGATGACCTTGGATCCAGGAACTTGCCACTGTCTTCGTCAAAGAGGTCATCAGCAAATGCCTGGCCAAGACTTAATGGCATTTTGGCATATATGATAAGCTTGGCAAACACAGCCTTGTAAAGATTCAGGTCACGAGGAGTGTAGCGATTCCACACAGGGTCAATTGTGCCGCTCTCCACTGCTCTAGCAAAAGTAAGAAATTGACCATTCTCTGCATCCTTCACATAACTATCACGAGTAGTCACTATGCCCAATTCCAATGCTTCTTCCAAGTTCAAATAAGAACCTTCCACTGGGTGCAAAAGCCGTCCCGAATCGGGATCACAGAAGCCAAGCTGCACAGCTTCAACCAAGGTTAAAGGCTTTTCTAAATCGATTACAAGGCCAGTTTCTAGGGCCTTCACAAGTGGAACAAGCTGCTGCCCCTCCCTTACCAGACCCAGTGACAGCTCCATCAGTCCCATCCTGCATGCTTGCACAAGATGCATTGGCTCCCGCCCAGGCTGAGGTAGAAATGGCAGAAATGGGTCCACAAGTCGGCGCATTACCACTTCACCAAGAGAGACTGTGTGGCTTAGTCCTTGTATGCTGAAACGATTTGAGGTTTCAAGGTAACAACCCTCCCTTATCAGTCGCTGGAGTGGAGTGCTCGGCTGAACGTTAAGCATTAAGCCCTCTTTAAAGCATGATACGAAAGAGATTAAAGCCCCATCTTCAGTGGCATATTTTGAACATACTTTGTCTATTTTTCCACGGGAAAGTGCCTCTGACAGAACCAAGGTGCGACGTGTGTCATCTTTGCTTTGGAGTACCCTGGTGGAAGCATCATCAAGCAAGCGCTGATTCAATGCATCTGGAAGAGTGAGCAGGCAGCTGCTAGCTGGATCCATCCACCTACCACTCTGGTTGTCAAATAGCCCGAGTGACAAGGCCATCTTGAGATTCAGGGGCGGCGAAATGTCAAGCAAATGGCATCTTTCAAAGGCTAGCCTGAGGTCCATTGGACCTCCAAGGACTCTCAGAACACCTGCTCGGTCATCCAATAAGCCACAATCTACAGCAGTTATGTATGACATCAAACAGTCTCCTGAATAGACCATGGTTGAATCAGTGCTCACAAAGCCTGACCGAACAGCATCCCGAAGGCACTGTGGTCGTTCACAAAAGGGGCTGGATATTAGCCCACTGACGGGAGAGTAGAAATTTTTCAGCACAATATCCAAAAGGGGCAGAACTTTGGCCACAGGCAGAACCAGACCTCTGCCCATGGCTTCATAAAGGTCCACAGTGGCATTGCACTCAGTGTCCAAAATTGTCCCCGCAACGGGGTCAAGGAGACCCGCACCCACAGCCTCAGTCAAGGACAGCATCTCTCCACTGTGCGCCACTTTGACAGTGAGCACATCTGGCTCAAGAATACCTTCAAGCACAGCATCCTGCACAGTGAGTGACGGTCCCCTTCCCCCAGGCCGGCGTAGGGTGCCAGTGCCCGAGCAGTAGAGACCAAGCGCCAGGGCATTCTGCAGAGGCATGGGTATGGCCGAGTCAAGTAGGAAACCCCAACGAAGTGCTTCATCAGCAGTCAGCTGGGGAGGCCCTGTCCAGCAGCCACTGGCACCTTCTAGGAGACCTAACCGTACTGCCTCAGAGCAAGAGACTAGGCGACCTTCCCCTGCCCGCACTCGCAGGCGCTCGGCATCAATCAAGCCCTCTCGTACTGCGCTCCACAGTCCAATGGGCCTTCCGGTAGTGGGGTCTTGAATGTCACCAGATGGGCACTTAGACTTGTCTGCCACCAGGCCCTGACAGATGGCCAGCTCCAAAGGCAGTGAGGCTACGCTACAATCATTTACATTAACAACACCAATCTCTATGGCACGCACAAGGGGAATATGTGTGTTGCTTTCAGGGTCTACCACAACTGTTCCAAACCCATCTATAATGCCCTGCTGAACAGCTTGCAAGATGTTTAGCTGCTCTTGTGAAATTGGATGAGTGAAACATTTCAAGCATTTGTCATACATTCCTCTCTCCAAGGCGACAGGAATACTGAGTGCATGACTATCTGACAGCAGGTACCCAGATGCAAAGGCATCATCTAAGCTCAAAACTTTTTCTGTGAAAGGATGAATGTAACTGTTTGAGTCAAGGCTGCCAAGGTAGCTTGGCAGCTCTGTCAAAGGTATGACAGTATCCTGCTCTCTCGAGTAAACCAACACAGAAGATGGGTCTATAACATGATCACAAAGCGCTTCATGCAACCCATAGACACCTTGCAGCAATGGGTGGCAAAAAGTTACCTTTTCTTGGTCAAAGCTGAGCCCTCGAATAGCCTGAGCTAGAGTCAGCTGCCCTGTCTGGGTGACAACCGTGGTCTCCCAAACAATCCAGCCCAAGACACTCGCTTCAAAGAAGGAAACAGGTTTCTTTGTTTCTGGATGCACCATTTGTCCAGTTTCTCGGTCTACAATGTTTCGCTCCAGAGCTTCCTCCAGTGTAATCATCCTTCTAGTCTTGAAATCTTGAACAGTGACATTGGAAAAGTCAACAAATTTTCTGGCTACAAATTCAGAAAAAGAGATTGGTTTCTTCGTCTTGGGGTTGGTAAAAGTTTTGAGTTTCGTGTCGTACAGTCCTTCAGATGTGGCAGAATCCAACGTGAATTCAGGAGCAACCTGGTCCATCACCACTAGTTCATTCATGCTTCGCACCATCACAATGTTGTCTTCAGTGACCTGCCACGTGGCTAGTGCGTCCTCCAAGCGCACTGTTCGTCCCGAGCTAGGAATAAACACTAAAAAGTTCCGAGGTGCCATTGCGTCTCGCTGTACAAGGGTGCGCAGAGGCAGTTTTTGCCCTACAACCAGCTCTGCTTCGTAGTCCTTACGGTACTCTGTGAATGTCTGCTTCACAACTACTTCAGTGCTACTGAAGGTTGACACTTCAGTAGTTGGCAAAATCTCTCCCTCAGTTTCATCCAGGTGACCAGGTGGCACCCTTGCCGGTGCTCTCCGATCTGTAGGCCTGACTGGCAACTTTGAGAAGTCTTCCCTGGGTGGAGTTTTTTGAGAAGATTCTTTTAGTGGCAGTCTAGAAGAGACTTCTTTAGTCGGGGATTTTCGAGGAGTCTGTTTAGCTGGTGTAGTTGTACCAGCCTCCTTGACTGGAACCCTTGGTGAAACTTCTTTTGCTGGAGATTTTCGTGCAACTTCTTTAGCTGGAGACTTCAGCTTGACTTCCCTGTCGGGTGATCTTGGAACAGTTTCCTTCGTTGGACATGTGGGGGTTGCACGCGATTCTTTAGCTGGAGACTTCAGCTTGACTTCCCTGTCGGGTGATCTTGGAACAGTTTCCTTCGTTGGAAATGTGGGGGTTGCATGCGATTCCTTCTCTGTAAATTTTGGAGCCACTTCCTTTATTGGAGACTTTTGGATTTCTTTGTCTGGAGACACAGAAGATTCCTCCTTATTTGGAGACTTTGGAAAAGTTGCTTTAGCTGAAGACGGAGATTTTGACGCAGCTTCCCTAGAAACAAGCGTTGAAGGTGCTTCCTTAATAGAATAAATTTCTTTAGGAGATCTCAATGCAACTTCCTTCTCTAGACATTTGGGTGCAACCTCCTTCGTGGGAGACTTGGATGCAACTTCCTTTGTGGGAGACTTGGATGCAACTTCCCTCGTGGGAGACTTGGGTGCAACTTCCTTAGTTGGTGACTACTGTTTGGAACCCAAAACAAATGCATATCATCATCATAGTACAGTTCAAAGAGTTGAATAAGGGTGTACTTGCCAGGGTGTAATGAGCCTGTGCTGTCCCGAGCTATGAGGTTAGAAGAAAATGCCTCACTAATCGGAAGACTCGTACCATCTGCAAAGTAGAGGCCTCGCTCTAAATCAACCATGCCTTGCTGCACAGCTTCCAACAAGCTGGGCTTTTCCACAGATTCTTGTACCTGAACAATTCCTAATTCTTTAGCCTCATCTAATGAGAAAACTTCACCAGTGTCCACATTTTGAACACGTCCTGGTTCTGGCATAGTGTAACCCGGCCTCATGATGATGGTGGTGCCTCTGATTACAGTAGTACGATAAAGCACAGGAGCAATGTATCTGATGCTGCGCTCTGCATCGCTATAAGATGTAAATTTTGCTTTGTTGAATGGTAGAAGCTGTAAAAGACCAGAGTCCATGGCATCCTCTATGGACACATCTTGCCCAGTGAGGGGATTCTTCATGGTGAAGGTGGTCTGGTCAATCAAGCCTTGATTAACTGCTTCACATACATGCAAGCTATCCTGTGTGGGGATTGAGGGAGTTGGCAAAAGCAAGCCATCTTTAATGGCCTGCTCCAATATCATTGTTTCTTTTGTTACTGGGTGAGTGTACGTGCCCTCAGTTACGTTAACATACCCACGGCGCAATGCAACAGGAAAAGTTGGGGCAAGCATTGGTATAGGGATCACAGACTTGGGTGTGTGAAGCTTGTCAAATACTTTGAGCTTCAATACAGCATCCACCAGAGTCACCGAAGAATCTGGTGCCACTGTGAGAGAACCAGACTTTTTGTCAATGACCTGAGAGACAAGTGCCTCCTCCAAAGTCAATGGGAACTCCGGTCCCGGTACAACAGACATGGGATTAGCAATGTCACACAAAACAGCCTCTTCCATTGTTAAGAGAGCCCCAGTTTCAGGATGAACAATTTGTTGGGATACTGGCTCCACAAGCCCTTGTTCCACGAGCTCTGGCAATGACAGTGGCCGGCCCACAGGCACGAGCACGTCCCCTGTGTGAGCGTCGACAAGACCTGCAGCCTCAGCTTCACTCTGAGGCAACCAGCGGCCCTGCTGGGGTTCAAGCACTAATCCCTTGTCAGCTATCCCTTTGCTTTGAGCTTCTTTAGGGCTGACTACCAGTCTGCGCACTTTCTGCAAGGTGGGTTGCTGGGACGATGTTGCCCTGCCAAGAGTAACCTCAAAGCGAGGCACGGCGTACCGCGTCTCTTCCACATGCTTGCTCGTCACTTCCCTAGGAGCACTCAGCAATTCTTGGTATGCCACTGTGCTTCCCTTGCCTGAACCCTCAAGACAGGTCTGTACACTGGTCACAACACCTGTGACATTACCCCGCTGAAGCTTAGCAGCTGTTTCTGAGTCAAGGCAGCCCTGCTCAAGAGCCTCAGCAAGGGTCATGGTCTCTCCAGTCACAGGGTCTGTGACGAGCACTGAGGTTGTGGTGTGCACACTCTGCTCGGTGGTGGTCTTCGCACCATCCTGCAGTTCTCTGGCAGATTCTTCGCTGATGAGCCCCAATGCCACAGCTTCTTCTAAGGGCACCTCTCGGCCAGTAGTAGCATCCCTGATTTGCAAACTTGTGTGTCGAACCACTTTGGTGATTTCATGAGTTGTACGAATTGGTTCAGAAGACGTAGCTGTTGCGTGAACCACTTCATCAGTGGCCGATTCCCTGAGAGCTCCGAGTGCCTTGGCTCCCAAAAGAAGTGGTGCACCAATAATGGCAAGCATGCCTGTTTTGATCGCTTCTTCAATTTTCCAACTGCGGCCAGTGCTTTTGTCAGTGTAAGAGTCTTTACCTAAATCTATTACACCTTTTCCAACTGCATCCTTTAACTTGATTTCTTTTTGTGTGCTTGTTTCTCGAATAATGATTCCTTCATCGTCCACACTGTCTTTCAATATACTGGCTACTGTTGAGGTTGTGCCAGGAGCTCTGTACTGCGGGCCTTTGGAATCAGCTGAAGGTTCCTCGTGCTCAAGCTCAGAAAACTTTGGAAAGTCTTGTTTGGATGCCTCCAGCTCTCTAGCTTTCACCTCCACTATGTCTGGCTGACCGACAACCCTTGTGACATGGATAGACCTTGTTGGCCCATGCCCAGGAGCTGCACTATCCGGACGCTGCAGCAGAATCACAACTTTACGCTTTATTGCCTCTTCCATGGTCCATGTTTGCTTTGTACTTGCATCATGGTAATGCCCCGTTGCACTAAGTAGATTCTTTTCGAGGGCTCTTGTCAGTGTAAGAGTTCTTTTTGATCCAAACTCATGTACGGTTGCTGAATCAGAGTTCAAAATCTGCATTTTCAAAGTCTCTTCTAAGGACACCAGCCTGTCAGTGCCTGGTATAAGAAACAGTCCTTCCTTGGCATCAAACAATCCCTGCTCAATAGCGTCTTTCAAATACCATCCACCAGGAGGAATGTCTAGAATTTCTACTTCAAATTTAGGATGTCTGTTCTCAGTGACTTTGTGCATTGGTTCCTTCGGTTGTAATGTTTCCAATAGTTTCACAGTTTCTGGTGCCGTCTGTTTTGAAGGAGAAGCTTCACGGCTCTTTGGCTTTGACTGAACTTTTCTTGATGGCGAGGCATCTCTGTCTTTTGTTGCTTCAGGTAGCTTCTGTTTTGGTGGGGACATATCTCGCTTCTGTTTTGGTGGGGACCTATCTCTGGTTTCTGGTTTTCCAGGCATTTTTTCAAGTGTGGGCTCATCTTTCTTCTGCAGTGTTTCGGGCACCTTTCTCAGCGGGTATGCATGTCTCTGCCCTGGTTCTTCAGGAATCTTTTGCACATAGGGATACTTCCCTGCAGTATCAGGTGTTTCAGAAACATTTTGTTGCATAGACGGCTGTACATCCTTGCTCTCTGGCATTTCAGGTGCCTTTTCTGTCGTGCAGATATCTCGTTGCTCAGGCATTTCAGGTGGCTTTCTTTCTGGAGAAGCATGTTTTCTTTCAGATGTTTCATGTGCTCGTTCCCCTGGGGACACATTTCTGGGCTTTTGTGTCTCAGGTCCTTTCTGCTTGAATGGAGATGTGCCTCTGACTCCAGGCACTTTTTTTGGCGGGGAGCTGTCCCTGCTTTTCGATAAAGTCGGCCTCTTTTTTTCTGCAGCAATATCTTTGCTTTCGCTCTTTTCAGGGGTTTTCTCCAGTGGTGGTACATCACTGCCTTTCAATGTTCCAGCTGGTTCTTTCGGAGGAGACATACCTCTCTGCCCAGGTGCCTTTCTCGATGGCGAAACATCTCTGCCTTCTAGTGTCTCAGGTGCCGTCTGTTCTCCTGAAAATTGAATTCTGGTTTCCAATGTTTCTGTCACCTTCGAAGTCACAGACGTGTCGATGCTTTCCATCTGCTCAGACAATTGGTTCTCTGGTAATATTCTATTTTTGGGTCCCTCTGTGCATGGAAATGTACCCAAAGGAGTGTCCTCAGCTGTTTCTGGCATTTTTCTCAATGGGGATACATCCTTTTGATCTGGTGAACCGCGAACCCTTTTAGATGGCGAAAACTTACCCTCTGATGTTCCAGGCACATTTTTAACTGGAGACTCATCTCTGTCTTTGAGGCAACCAGGCACAGTTTGCAGTGGCTCCCTTTCAGATGGTGACATAGGTCTGCCTATTGGCATTTCAGGTGCTTTACTCAATGGGGACCCCTCTCTGCGTGCATCCTCTGGTAAAACAGAAGTTTTCTTGGTTGGTGACACATCCCGTCTGTTGGGTGATGCTGAAATGCTCTTAGGTAATGAACCATCTCTGTCTTCTGGCATCCCAGGTGTCTTTCGCACTGCAGACACTTCTGTTTCTTTTAGAGTTTTCGGTGCGTCTCCGGATGAAAAAACTGCCTTATCCACTTTTGCTTCGGGTCTCCTTTTTGGCGGTGACGCATTCCTTTTTTCTGGAGTTCCGGACACGTGTTTAGAAGGCAAAGTATCTTTAGTTTCTGGTTTTTCGTGTGCCATTTGTAGTGGGGCCTCAACCCTTCCTTCTTGTGTTACAGGAATACTTCTTGATGGAGAGCCATCCCTCTGCTTTGGCAAAACAGGTTCATGTTTGGCAGATGATACATCCTTTCCTACTGGGCCACCAGGTGGCTTCCTCAATGGTGACACCTCTCTCACCCCTGACACCCTTTTAGGTGGGGAGAAGTCTCTTGAATGCGGCAATTCCGGACTTTGTTTCAATGGCGGTACATTTCTCCCTCCGTGCATTTCAGGCACCTTTTCTAGTGGAGACACCTCTTTTGATAAATCATCGAACATTTTTTCTGGTGTGGTCACTTTCTTGCCCATTGGTGCTGAAATGTCTCTCAATCGAAGTGCCTCTTTATCCTCTGGAGATCCTGGCACCCCTTTTGGAGGGGATGCTTCTCTTCTTCCGGGAAACAGAGGTGCCTCCTTCAGCTGTGACGCATCTTTCTTCTCTGGAGACTTGGACAACTCCTTAGGTGCCAACACATCTCTTTCCTTCAGCATTCCAGATCTTTCTGATAAGGAAACGTCCTTCTTGCTTGGTGATGTTGGTGATTTTCTACGTGGGGAAATGTCCCTACCCTCTGGTTCAACAGGTACTTTCCTTAATGGGGATCCGTCTCTTCCCTCCCGTGTTCCAGGCATCTTTTCGGGTAGTGAAGTTTCCTGGACTTCCAGTGTAGTGGTCACCTCTTCCAGTAAGGAAATATCTCTTTCATCTCTTTGCTGTTGCCCATGTATCATCATTTTGCATGTAGTGTCATCATCTGCAGGTGTTCTAGCACCCTTTCTCAGAGAGGGCATCTTTTCATTTTGCGATGCAGGGACCATTCTTGTTGGCGACATATCTGAAGGCTCTTTTTGTTTAGACGGAGATGTTTCTCTACTTTTGAGTGCCTCCTGTCTTGATGCAGGTTTACCTTGGTGACTTGGTGTTTCAGTCATCTCTTCTACTGGCGACACATCCTTCATACCGGATGCATCGGGTTTAATTTTTGACGGAAGGCCATCTTTATCATCAGGCTTTTCAGCTCCCTTCAGCAACTGTGACACAGCTTTTCTTGATGATAAAGGTTCTGCCTGTCTTAGTTTATATGGACTTCTGTCTTCCACTGTGAGAACAACTTCTGTACGAGTCACATCTTTGATGTCGGATGCCCCAATTGTTTTTTTAGGTGGGGACGCATCTCTCCTTTCAGGTGACGATATAGCCTTTTTCACAGGAGAGACATCTCTTTCTGGTACTGCTCTGGTATCGGGTGACTTCTCTTTAGATAAGGCTTTGCTATGATGTATCAAGGGCTCCTTTTGCTTTGAGGGAGATACATCCCTTCTCTCCACTGTTTCAGGCGTAGTCTTCCTTGGAGAGACATCCTGAATTTCTTGTGGGCTTTTTGATAGCGACACTTTGCTTTTTGGTAATGGAGGAGACTTTTGTTTCGTAGGAGATTTGAAAGCGTCAGGTTTTTTCATTTCTGGGCCACCGTTCAGTCGCCCACCTGGAAGGTCATCACGCATTCGAGATTTTTCTAGAACTTCCTCTAGCATTTCCTCGATGAGCACTGGCTCATTTCCTGTAACATCCTCTGACAGTACATGTTTGGTAAATGGCTCTTTTGTTGTTACAGGGCTGCCTTCAGATGGCGTCTGACCCAAAGGCAGGGTTTTCTTGCCTTTAGGTAACACAGCTGTTGGGGATGGTTGTGTTCGTTTAATCTGCTCCGGTTCCTTAGTTGGCAAAATTTTCTCATGCTGGCCAATGTCAACAAATTTCGTGGATGTTTGGGTCACTAAAGCTCTAACATCTTCAACACTCTTGTGCTCTGAAACATCATGCTTCTCAGACAAGGTCTTCAAGACTGGTTTGCCAGTAACAGATTCAGACATTGAAGGCCTGCCTAGTTGTGTAGACTGTGTGTTGTCACTAGTGGGATGTTTTGTGCCCTTGGGTGGGGTTTTTGTTGGGCTCCTTGTTTTCACAGGTGATGTGTCACCAGGCCGCTTATCCCCTGCGCTTGTCGGTATCCTGTCCTTTGTCTCAGCAATTTTGTCAGGCTTGGCCTGTGCATCTGGTCTCTTAGATAGGTCTGTTTCACAGTCGAAAATACCTTCAGCGAGTTCATCTGATTTTTCTTTGAGTGTACCTGCATGCGTGTCATGAAAAACGCGCGACTTTTCAAAAAATTCGTGCCTCGATGTCACGTGATAAGTGACCGTGTGTATGCTTTCTTCCTCATCTGCAGTCAAAGGTGGTGCGTGAGAAATAGGAACCTTGCGTTCCTTTGGTTGCCTTGAAGAATCCTTATCATCAGGAGCTTCTTTAGGTGGCGAGCCTCCAAGTTTTGTCCTGGGTAAGCCAGAATCTGTCGCAGTGGGCTCCTGTGGGACATCTTTCAAAAGCTGATCAACCTGATCTGTGATGTCACCATACTCTCCAAACGTCTGCAAATGCTTATTCACAACCCTCCTGCTGCTTCGCAACACACTTCCTTCTCCAGTGATGTCTTCTGTGTCATCATACACAAGGTGGGCCTCAGTTCTCCGAATTGGCTCTGGAGTGACTGGTGTTCGTTTGGCAAGGTCACCCATATCTTTGGGCCACTCTGTATCGGGACTGAGCAGGCCACTTTGCACGGCATTCTGCAGCGTTTGATCCTCTGCAGTTAATGGCGCATCCTGTGAACCATGTGATGACACAGTGACATAGCGAGTGATAGTCTTAGTCACAGTAGCAGTGCTGACTGTGATTCTCAGCAGGCCACGTAAAAGTGCAGCCCCTTCAGGTGTGATCACTCCCTTTGCGAGTGCCTCCTTCAGGGGAATGGGAAGCTTTGTTTTTCTGTCGCGTATTTGGCCAGTGTTTGGATCAATGAGACCCTCAAACAGAGCCTCTGAGAGTGTCAACTCTCGTCCAGTATCATCCTTTAAGCCAATTTTCCTGCAAAACATCTCAAAAATTTGAGGCTGCATGATCTGCTCTTCAACAAGCTTTTCAAAAGGAATTTCACGTCCCGTGTCCTTGCATGTGAAAACCCCAGTTTTAGGATTTAAAAGACCTTGCGCTACAGCATCATTGAAACTAAGGCTCTTCCCAGATGTTGGGTCTTGGAAGGATGAGACATTAAATATTGTTTTCTGGCAGACCGATGTAACAAACCCAAGGCGCACTGCCTGACTGAGGGTAAGCACTTCACGTGTCGCCAGATTGACAAATCTGCCATCTGGTGTAAGAACTCCCTGTGCAAGAGCTTCAGAAAGTGACAGTGCCTCCTGAGTTCCCGGGTGCACAATGCACTTGACATAAGGGTCTAGCAAACCAATTGAAACGGCTTCAAGGAGGGTCATCCAGGTGCTAGTCCATGGATTTCTCACCTGACCATCATCATCCAATAAACCACGATCGTGAGCATCCTTGAGAGTCAACGGAGGATTCAGCAAAAGTTGCTTTCGTGCCTCAGATAGTGTGTGTTGCTCTTGCGTGGCAGAATTGACATATCGGCCTGTATCAAGCAGGAGCCCATCACGCAGGGCTCGAGGCAGTGTCACTAATGTTCCCTCACGTGTGTCTGCCACTTCTGCGGTGTCTGCCGAGAGGAGGCCCTGTGCTAGCGCCTCACGCAGAGTGTACTGGTCCCCCGAGTGCTGGTCTCTCAGCTTCCCAGTGGCATCGTCCACCAGCCCAGTGTCTAAAGCATATGATAAAGTCATGCCCTCACTATCTTCAACTCGTTCACGTACCAACCAACCCTTAGCAAATGCCTCGTCAAGAGGTACCGGGATACCAGTATTGGGATCGTTAACGAAGCCAGTGACGAGATTCACCAGGCCCCGATCGCGAGCCTCAGCTAGCGACAGTTCGGTTATCCTGATCAGACGAAGCCTAAGCAAGTACACCACTTTTTCACGCTTTATAATCCCAAGCTGAATGGCCTCCTCAACAGTGATTGGTCGGCCACTTTTGGGGCTCAGGAGAGTGGCCCGTTCAGGGTCGTACAGCCGTTTATGGATGGCATCACGCAGATTCAGCTCTGTGCCTGAGGCATCCCTGATGCCACAAGGTTCCAAGAGAGTAGCCTTGAGCCTTGAATCCAGAAGCCCCTTGGCAACAGCTTCATCCAAACTGTGCTCTTGTCCTGTTGCAATATCCACAAACAGCCAACGATCTATCCTCAGGGCTCCACTTCGGACTATATCGGGTAATGACACTTCGTCAACTGTTGCTTCCTTAGCTGACGATGTCCTTGGTGCCCCAGCCTCGGCAAATGTTATAGGAGCATTGGTCTCGGTGAAGGTCTTGAACTCCCTAGTCTTGGTCAGCGTCTTGACTGCACTAGTCTCGGTCAGCACGGCAGTGCACTGGGAAGAAAGAAAAACACATGATCACTGCAGTTACAAATGCGCCAACATGAATCACGCTGAATTTTCTTTGCATTTTTTCATAATACCCAGTTGGAAACTGTACTGGAAACAAAATGAAAAAATTTATCGTAACACCCTACGGACCAACCATTCAGCTCCTGTAGTCAAGCTCTGCCTGTACAGCCTGTTTTACACTTAGGGAAAATCTCGGAACGCATGAATCGCGGTATGACCAGTGCTGCAGTCGCGCATTGGCAGCAGCTTGCGCATGCGCAGACACTTGAAGGGCTGCAGTGTTAGACCGTATTTATTTTTTAAAAACCACCAATTTAAGATCGAGACATTCATGCATTCTAGATAATGTTGTAGCATGGGTGAATTGGTGATTCATTATCAACATGACTACAGAGCCATGACATTAACTCTAACATGGAAACCGCTAAGTCAGTCTCCCCGTTGTGCCTTCATTTCTGTCCTTGGTCGATCGTACGGTGCAGCCATGTCAGTGTTCATGCATTCAGTGCACAAATGCTCAATGGCTTAACACATGCACGGTCCGACAATAAATGCAGACACTATTCGTCGCAACTATGAATTCATAATGCACGCCATTTTGGAGGCCAGACGACATACTGACATGCAGGATAGCAACATAAGCAACCTCATAATTGAATATAAATTAAGGCAGCTTCACTCTAGGAGTGCAGAGCCTGAAGGAAGGGTGGAGCTGTTGTTTTCTTCTTTCCTCTTCTCTTTACTTTGCTCCCATTCCTTTTGTTTGCTCTCAATGTCTATTTTTTCTTTTTGGACTGTGCTTTTTCTTTTTTCCCATTATTTTTTTCTCTTTCTGTCCCTATTTTGCACTTGCTTCCCTTTTTTTTGCCTATTTTTATGCATCATAGTTTTGCCTTTGTTACACCAAGCACACTAGCAGTTTTTTTTTTTTTCTTCCGACGGTAAGTGATCATCAAGAGGAAGAAGACTTTTCTATATGCTACCCAAGGAGCATTATGCCAAGCAACGCCAACAGCACACAGCAGCATACGACAGCTCGGCTCCCTAAAATGCTCCACACTTAAAAATGACTATGGTCACTATATTCTGGAGGCTACACCATTCACGAAGTCAAGTGGCAAGAAAACTGCAGTGTGAGCAAAACAAGAAAGTATAAATCAGTCTAGACTAATAAAGGATTCTTTCAAAACAGATATCACAATTTTCCAGGTACACTCAAACCTCTATACACATAATGCAATATCAGTAATAACGAAGTACATGAAAACTAGTCTTGCAATAGGTATAGTGTTAGGAATATACTTTTATAACCAATCTTTGTATATAACAAACTTGTTTTCGTGTAAGATGCAACTTTATTATTGATATGTGGGGTATAACGTCCCAAAACCACCATATGATCATGAGAGACGCCGTAGTGGAGGGCTCCGGAAATTTTGACCACCTGGGGTTCTTTAACGTGCACCCAAATATGAGCACGCGGGCCTACAACATTCCCGTCTACATCGGAAATACAATTTTATTATAACGCAATTTGAGTGTATTTGGCTGATTATCACAAAAGTAAACCAAGGTCAACCTCAAATCTTTATTTTTTGAATGTCGTGCAGAAACCCCAGTGCTGGTGCACCAAGTGTGCGACCAACATGAAGATTGATGTGATTATCATGAAAAAATAAACTAGAAGCAAACACAATTTCATGCAGCCAGTAAGAAATTTCCTAAGGCTCTTTTCCTCGCATGATTGGCAAATGTGTGACCTTGAAGATGAGGTGTATTGGTGAAAAGATGTTGGTGAGCTGCTTCGATAGAATTCTTGATTGAATGTGTGGGCTCACCTGATCAAGGACATTGCAAGATACAGCCCTTCTCTGTGTTTTATTAGCAAAGAATCTGGTTTGGCTGATGTAAGCTTAGCCCCAACTCCCCATAATTTCCTGCAGAAAATCCAAATTGACACTTAACAAGCTGTCAGATCTTTGTAGACACATTTTTTTAAAAAAAATATCTGGGTTTAACATCCCGAAACCATAATATGAATACGAGAGACACTGCAGTTGAGGGCTCTAGAAATTTAAGCCACCTGGAGTTCTTTAAGGTGCACCTAAATATAGGTACACGGGCCTCATAAAGATTTTAACAACATCGAAAATGCAGCCATGGTAGTCGAGATTCATTCTTGCGATTTTCTTCCTATCAAAAAGACCAAGCCTTTGTGCAAAAAGATGCACACCAGGCCAATGTTGCATTTCATGGTGGATGGGATATATTGAATTCCATTAACCCTTTGGGGTCATCTGTCAAGGCCATGCCCTTCCCCCCCCCCCCCCCCCTCATGTGAAGATATATGCTCCAGTGACAGATTCAGCAGCTCTCAGTGTGCATGCTTGCTTGCGTTATCTGTTTATTTCAGTGGATTGCATCATCTTTCATCAATGTTTTTCAATTACATATGGCAGTTTTGCTTGCCTCTAGTTGAGGGCAGCACTGTTCAGATTGTAGAATGCAGTGCTGACTGGATGGCAACATTTTCTCTGTGGGTATTTTATTAATGAAACATGTGCTAGTTCAGAGAGTCCAATGAAAATTTCAGCACAAATGAGGACTATCTAGTACCTCTAGGTGTTCTTCGCTCACCTTCGAATAACCTTAAGTTAAAAACACTGACCTGTAAAAATCTGGGAGGTGACAGTGTGTGGTGATCACCTATAATCCTCTTTATCATCACGCAGGAAACTTTTTCGGTTAACCATGCTGCATAAAATATATTATCATTCCTTCCTGCGCAACGAACTCTTACCCCAACCTTTATACATTTCCCATCGCATTGACCACCGTCACAAGGTTGGCATTAACTATTATCATACAAAATCTGCCACTCAGTCATTCTTGCCCCGTTCGTCCCGGGAATGGAACCACCTTCCCGCTGAAATTGCGCGTATCACCGATAACCAACTGTTCCGTGCTGCCTTAGCCAATATTGTATATGCAGAAATATCTGATGTTTAATCTGTGTTTGTGTGACCACATTGTTGCGATAATACTAATTTGTTTTGTCTTTCCTTTTCCTTTTTATGTACACAACGTTTTTTTGTAACCATGCTACCTCATGTTATGCCTTTGTTCTGTACCACTCCCCTCTGTAATGCCTCTGGCCCTGAGGGTATAATAAATAAATAAATAAATAAATAAATAAATAAATAAATAAATAAATAAATAAATAAATAAATAAATAAATAAATAATGCAGTGTAGGCGACAGTACACTACTTTTTTTTCAAGATTTAATAAATGGCTTTTCAATCACGCCTTTTCAAGTTACCTTCCCACAAAAACACGACTGGTTGCCGAAGGCATGAAGGAACAGAGACACCTCTTCTTCAGATAAAAACTCATTGCACAGCTCATTTGTGACATGCAGTCAAAACCAAAAAGAGGTGCCTATCTGCGAATTCCCAGGGAGATAAGCACTTGGAGGGCAAGCCACACTTCATACAGAAAAATATAAATGGCAGGTTTTTGTCACTGCGCTGGGTGCAGTGATAAAACGGGTGCCATGACAACGACTCATGGCTACTAGCAGTGCTCACTAACACTCCCATGTTTAAATTTCCATATATGCCTCGTAAAAGGAACGGGCTGGCACTAAAGTGCAGTTAGTAGAGCATAATATGTGTTAAACAACAGCCAGCAGCAAGTTACTTCGCTTTCTTCCTATATGTATTACAATCACAGCTAATGATATCACCTGTACTTTCCTTGGCAGCACTGTCTCTTAGTTCTCATCAATATTGTCTAACAAACAAAAGCGAGCCCCTAAACTTCATTTCTTTCTTACAACCCAGTATGAACTATGAGAACACATGAATCAATGTAATCGCGAACTGAAAGTGGGAATTAAAATGCATTATGAATACTAGCACCTTGCTTTATTGTTTATCAGTATTGTTTTGTTTTTTTTGCTATCCTGATGAGACAGAATGCCACATGCTTACTGCGCCCGTTTGAAGAAGGCAACATGCAGAACCATGAATTACTCACAGCTCTTTACGCCACTTAACACAATAAAGGCGGAGAGCTTCGGCACTGCTTGGTAGTTGGCTTTTTGAAAGGTGCCTGGCATCACCGCACGCTAAAAGTGGCTGCTTTCATTACAGCAAAGACGACTGGCATATTGCAGCAGGCAGTAAAGAAACAAAAGACAAAAAAAAGAGAGGCTAAAACGTTAGCTTTGACAGGCCTGCTAAGAAGCAACGTCTCTCATAGAGGATCATCTGAGCATGCTTAAAGAGAGGACAGAGCTTAACACGTAGAGGAGTAAACAGGCGGCATTCGATGGAGAAAGGCCGAGGAGGAAGATTTATGAGCCAGGCGCAGCTGCTGCAACGAAGAAAGACAAGAGAGAAGGAAAGAACAATAGCTGTGCATACAAAGAACTGTTGCGTAGCAGGCAGAAATATGGGTACTTCCTTTACTTTGTGCGAACGGCAAAGTGTAGAAAGAAGTAACACTTGATCTATAAAAAATACATTGACGATTACATAACTGCCTCATGAAATGCTGAGCACAGCTTCATGTTGAGGCAACGCCAACTGTGTTCAAAGCTTTGGCTTTCCCCAAGCCATTGACTACCATTACTTTTCAGAATAGAACAGTACCACTATGCTATTCTTCATCTTTCTGTGGATAAGCGAAGTACCCACTTCCTATGATAGTTCATCCCATGACGTATATAATTTTGTATGCTCATTCATCTATTAAGGAGAGATGCAAGCTGGAAAACGGAAGTTTTTCTCAAGATTACATATTTGTTCTTATTTGCTTTCATCAGTTTCAGTTTTTCTACATTCACAACAAAAAAAAAACGAAACTGTAATTAAACTCGTAGTAGGTTAAAATCGCTTTTAAGGAGCAAAATATGGCTACTAAAGAAAAGGCTCATTGTCTAGAGTCCCCTGGAAATCGTCACCTGGTTGCTTCCCATTTCATTTCACAAGAGGGGTTTACTAAAGCTACATGTTCAAATAGCCATGGTTGCGAAAGCTCTCATGATGAAAAAGAATCATTTTGAAAAACATATGTTTTCGCATAGATGAGCTTTAACTTATACCTTCAAATGTGTTTTTCTCAAGATCCATTTTCGGACAACTTTCCGAGCTTAGACATAACGTTTTTTATATTTCTGTTAGCCCTATCGAAATGAAATTTTACCCACATATTTAGTAACATGTGAAGGGTGCAAGCATTTTCTTCAGAACTTGATATCGCCTGTATAAATATTACGAACATAAAGTAAGCAATTCGTGTGGACTGGGAATTTTGAGAATTCTCCCATGACAATTTTTCTTGACCACAAAAATGCTTTATACACACTTGATTGATAGTTATTTACATTCTAAAGTTAATGCGGAGCAATATGAGCTATTCATGGCTCGGAACTACAAAAGTTTAGTGGCACAAAAAATTTGTCTATAATAAACTATACTTTACACATTGTCATGGCACAAAACGATAACTGTGCAACTTACTATAAAACTAATTAAATATTTGAAATCAGCATAAAAGCATATTATATATATATATATATATATATATACAGCAAAAGTTTCATTGCCCTAGGCTACAGATTAGCACAACCTTTTTTCTGGATCGCACCTCCCCTTAAATCATTCAATTTGACCACACATTTATAGAGGAGACATACTGCCTCTGAAATGTAGGGATCAAGACAAATTCCGAAAACTTCTCTTAGATAAATGTTGTAAGAGAAGTCACAGCTGGTTGTACTAAAAATAATTACGGGGTCTTGCAGGCCAAAACAACAATATGATCATGAGGCAAGCCATAGCAAAAAACTCCGCGTGATTTTTTTTTACTACTATCCGAGTTTCTTTAGCATGCACCTAAAATTTCACTTGTTCTTTCACTTTGCCCCCGTCAAAATGCTCCCATTGACACCGTAAATCAAACTTCTGCCCTCGAGCTTGGCAGTGCAGCTTTTAAAGGGGTAGGGGCACAAGATTTTCTAGGACAAGATAGCCTGTGGGATCGATTCCCATGAACACGCATATATCTGCAGAATATCAACAAATATGGCTTGAAGGTTTTTTACATGAATTTCGAAGTTTGCGTGCACAATCGACTACTATACGCTGTTCCTCACAGCATTGACACTCTCGAAAGTGACTCCACGGTGACCTTCTTACTTCTCTCACATCACCACACTACAGCCAACACAAGTTACGACGATGTCATACATAGTAGCCATTTCCGTTTTGTAACGATTTGCGCCAACATCTGAACTACTACTCAGTGGCTGCTCTTAAGTTTGTGGCCACAGTGCACACTTCGAAAGTTTTGTGTGTGACACTCTTTTTCCAATTCCTATGCAAAAAGGCTTCTTGATACAGGCCATGCGAAAATGCGTCGCAGCTCTATGTGCCGACATGGTTGTGTGTTGCAAATCTAGGTGGTGATAGTTGCGCCTGGAAGCTTGTTTTTGAGCACCCTCAAGCCGAAACAAAAACTGGTCAGTAACAAGGAGGAGCCTGTAGTTAGTTATCTGTCATGTTCTTCAGCAAACGATGTGCAAAGTTATGATCAACAGGCCCTCCAACACAATGCAGCAAAAAAAAAAAAAAAAACATAAGAGTGAAATTTTTGTGTCAGTACCCTTTTAAGCTACCACAGCAGGTTGTGTCAATTGTCATCACCATGCCAATACTGATACCATGAACTGTGCGCATACAAATGCTGCGAGAGACTGTGTACTAGTACTAAATCAGAGATTAAAAAGTGTAAAACAAGAAGTATGTTTGGGCAATCAAGTATTGCACTTCTTTAGCAGATGTGTAAGCACGAATACCAATTGTGAAAGGAACAGCGACACCTATGCAAGGCTAGATCCACCGGCTACCTACAACATCCTAATCTAACCTAACCTTATTGTTCTGGGTATTGCAACCCACAACAATAACTCATCTGGCTTGAATTTTCCTCCTCAAAAACTATGCACATAATACATTCCTATCAGCTGATAGCCACATGCTGCAGACGACCAGAAAATACCAGGTGCACGACAATAATGCTTTGAAAGCAAGCAAGACATATCACTGTGTGGCAGAAAGGCATCGTGTACTTAAGATAGTCCCATAATATCAGACCCAGCAACAACAGTTTCAGGATAGCCTCCTTGCAATGAAGATGTGTGGTGAAAAGACTCATGGCACTGACTATGTAAAAGTAGCTCCCTAAAAAATTTTAGAAGGAAGAGATGCTGAAGCACTCTCCAGGCCGCATGTAGTCTACACCTACGTGTTTTTATATAATTTTTTACAGCAGAGCTGTAAATGACCCACTAGGTTAATTTCGCAGAATCCAACGGCATATGTCTACGAACAGAAAAAACTACATCATCATCAAATAACATTGTATATCGATCAAATATGGGCCGATTCCAGAAGCAGTGCAATACCAAGTGAAGCACAAAAAGCTTCAATAAAAGTGTTGTGGAGGTGCTGACACTTCCTGTAAAGTTGTTTGCGCCGCGTGGCGCACGTGTCTCGCATAGAAGCTGTATTTCGGAGTCACAGCTATTGAGCGGTAGGTGGCGTGTTCGCGAACGTTGATCACCACTATCATCATCATGGTTAGATTGGTAGTGCCGATAGTGACCCCTGGCGGCAAGCCTTGGTGGCGGCAGGAGATAATTGAGCGAGTCTCTTTCTCTGGTGGCGTTTGGCGCGACCGGTTGTCTCTCGCGGTGTGTCCTTGGTGCACGGCACCGCGGGCCATCTGCCGGGGGTTACTGTGGGGAGTCAGGCATTGGCAACGCCAGCTTACGTTTGTTATGTTGTCGAATGTTGTGTAATTATGTGTAAGGTTGTTTAGCGTGTGGATCACAGTTATAATAATTTGGCTGACGATATCGTCGATCAAAAAGTAGTTAAATAAATATGTGTTGTTTGGTTTGTTCTGAATTCGTCTGCTGCGTTTGTTCACTGCAAGAGCGTGGTGGCAAACACCACCTTCAGACCCCACACAGTACATTTTTCAATTGACCCCACACAGTACATTTTCATAGTGACCTCAGTGGCGTCTAGGCACTGCGTTGGTGCAGTCGGGCACGGCATGTATGAGTCACCTACACATTGCGAGAGTGTCCAAGACGCTTAGAATAACAGAAGGCTGAGCTAGTTGGTACTGGGAGCTAGTTGGTACTTGGGCAAACATGGACACAAGAAGGAGGTCAGGACACCACAAACGCCAACTTACAACTGAAGATGCGCAAAACGGTGGAAAAGAAAGAAGGCATGAGAAAGCCATATTCCAACCTATCAATTTGGCACACGAGGTGACCTGAAGCCCGACTGCAATGTCCGCCTGTACCACGAACTATTACTGAAATATTTCATGTTGTATTGTGAAGCATGTATACAGGACGCGTGTGTTTGTAAATCATGGAAGTTGCTTTTACTGCAGTTTCAAGCAGGGGAAGCACGGGTTACTTTTTTGCATTACCATTTTATTCAATGACGGTGATTGTAATGAAAGCAAGACTATGACTGGTATACTGGAGTAGAGCAGTGTGTCTTCTGAAGCCAGAAACGTGGCCCTTTTTATCAACAATGGCCTGTGGTCTGACGGCCTGCGGAGCACACCTGTTAACTGTAGCACCAATTGTTGCCACAGCTTGAGAGTTGTTTTTGACAAGCTCAGATATGGGGCCTCAAAAACAATTGTTAGGATTTTGTCCCAAAACTACTATATGATTACAAGCGACACCGTAACTGAAGGGCTACAAAAATTTCAACCACCTAGGTGCCTTTAAGTTTAAGCACATGGGCCTCAACCATTTTCACGTTGATCAAAAATTCAGCCACTGCTGCCTGAATACAATCCCGCAACCTGTGGGTCGGCAGTCAGGCACCACAACCGCTAGGTATGTGGGGCCTCCAGAATTGCAACTGCTGAGCAGGTCACAGAAGCTCATGCAGAAACTACCAACTGCTTTCTCCTATTTCCCATGCCATGATCGCGAATTGCTGTCTGCACAGCAGACATGGCATTTGTGAGAGTTCGCTCTTTTTATGTACCTGTGGTTTTCAATGACTTATTAGAACTTCAAGCTTTTTTAGATTGAACACATTGAATGAAGCTTTAACAGCATCTCTGCACTTTTGAGCTCCATTTTGGAGCGAAATGCTCTAGGAAAATGTGCCAGCATTCATTAAATAGTGTCATTTTACTTCAGCAAATCTTAGCAACTACTTTTCTGGCTAGAGCAGCTAAAGGTGATTCTAGTGTATTTTGTTACGAAACTTCAAAATTCCGCAACATTGTATCAAATATGCATATGTATTGAATAAACAAAGAAGTTTTTTTTTTTTCCTTTTGAAATCGAGCAGAACACTGGTGTGCTGTAGGAAATGCACAAGCTCAGAAGACACAAAAGGTATCTCATTATAATAATGCATCCTAATGGTTAGCAGTGTTTACTTTTTACATATTACTTTAGTTTTAATTGTGTAATGTGACAACTTTATTGATTAAATACAAAACTTTGCCTTTAATTAACTTCATTAAAATATAATTTTCACATCCGCTGATTGCAGCACCCTCAACGAAGCATCATAGTAGGAGTATCACCACTGTTTTGCAGCAGGCAGCACAATGTCTCATACCAGCACATTATAATGATAATGTCCTATTTTTAATCTTAGGTTTCATTTTTGCTATTGAGCAAACTTTGATAGATGAAAGCTCGATATTTTTTATGCATTGTTTCATGCAAGTTTGGTGCAACTTTCACAAAAATGCCACGCTGAAGTGAGTGGCTCAAAGGGCCACTCAGTTTGGCACATTTGGCACAGTTATAAACCTGTACTGACACAAGACAATGTCGCAATGTTGCTACAACTGTACTCGCCCAACTGGCAAGATTGAGTGGCAGTTTTGGTGACTTCTCACAAAGCACCATCCTTTCGCACTATGTGCACGTGTGCATTTCCGAGCAAACAATTAATTGGCATAATAGTTAATCTCCCACCTTGAACACATATACAACAGTGCCCAGCATACTTGTGCATATGTGGCATCAGCATACAAAACTGCAAACGTTGGTTCCAGCCATTGGAGATAATGAAAAGAAATCTCTTGAAGGAAGGTAAGTGTGCAAACATAAAGACATAGGACAAACACCAATTATCAGTTGGAAAGCGGCCGCAAAAGATACAAGCGCTTCCACTACTATCGATATTAGTACATACCGAACATATAGACATATGGACTACCATCCTATGTAGCACATATCCTATGTAGCAGTGAAAGCACATGTGTGAGCCAGCTGTCGATTAACTTGCATGAAAACGAAATTTTTATATGCCTGCATGGTTCTCTTGCATAGACCCCCACAGAGCCAGATCGACACATGGTGCTCCATACCTGCACAGACAAACTTTCGTGTCTACTTATCTGCTGCTGTGTGTTCTCTTGATCTCTTCTCCTGTACCTTTGTTTACGATAAATTTTTGCCAACAAGATTGACTTTCTGTTACGAAAGAAAAGAACTCACCTGCTGGTCAACTGCTTTTGCCAGGTCCTCAGCCAGGGCCAGGTAGCGAGCATTGAGCTCATTCACTTCAGCCGCCACCGCACCGCTCCCATCCGGCTCGAGCCGACGCCGTTTCGCAGCCAGGCTGCCGTCCAGGCTCGGGTGGTCTTGCTCGAGGCCCTCCGCAAAGCGCTGCAGCCGCAGGCCGTAGATCTGCCACAGGACGAGGAGGGGGAACGACGTCGTAGTGACTGCAGACCCGCAGCGAGGCCACACCACGGGGTCCACGGATCCGTTTAGGCTAACCAGGAAGGGCCGTTTTTGTTTTTGTTTTGGTTGGGCAAGCCAGGTGGGGCAAGGGCAAGGGCCGTGCAAGGTTCTTCGGGCAGGCGCTTCGACGCAGGGAGGCGGCGGCAGGGCGCAAGGCGGCAAGAGCCAAAAGCCGGTCCTATTCTAGGTAGCACACACACGATGCAGACGATGAGATGCCACACTCTCGCTTTCTTCTGTTCCACGGCGGTGGGCCTTACACACACGCTTTTTGCCAGAGCACAAAGAGCAACACATCAAGGAAGCACGCTCTCCGCCGCGCTGTTTCCTGGTGTACAAAGCAAGCGGCACACTGAAGCCAAAAAAAGGGGGGGCGGGACACACACACAAGGTGGTGCACTGGAAAGAGGAGCGCGTGGAAAAAACTGCAAGCGGCCCCGGCGGGCAAGCTGCGTCATGCACCGCCACCGCCCGCTGCATGGAGGAACGGGTAGGGGAGTGATGGGAAAGATAAACACGACAAGGGCCCCGTGGCGTGGTCCCCGGGCGGCAGCATGCGGAGGAAAGCCACCAACCTGGGCCTCCCGGGTGAACCTTCCTCCCAGCACGTTCACCTCCTCAATGCGCGGCCGCCTGCCACTGACCTCAGTGTACAGGTCCTGAGGCAACACAGACATGTTTAATCCAACACACTACAAGCACAGCATGTACCCTGTGCTCCCCTACGGAAGATAGCATGCAATGCACAACAAACAAACTCCGAGTGGTTTCCAGCTCACCAGAGCCTGCTGCCGGTCTACGGAGGGGCGGGCTGTCTTGACCGCATTCACTCGCACCGTCGCCTGGCTGGCCCAGTTCCGCTCTTCGTCCATCTTGTTGCGGTAGGCGCGCAAGAGCTCAGATGCTGCCTCACAGCTGCGCAACCTGCGATGCCCAAGCACACATCTCTGGCTCACACACTACAGATTTCAGAGTTCTGTGTGGAGATGGATGCTCTTATATTGTACTTTTGCAACTGTTAAACGGGATGAGAAGTGACTGACAGCTCAGCTAGTTGGTAAAATTCATTCTATAGAAGAAATCGAGACACTACAACAACTGCAAATGCGCACAATGGTAGAACAGAAGGCAGCACGAAAAGTTATCTGTGCATGCCCTGGCAATAGACTAACCTATGAATACAGCACGTGTGCGGATCTATGTGATAGATGAGAGTTAAGGCATTTGATTTCATATTTATGCGAGTTAATGAACGGGTGGCTCACACATGCACTACCACTATTATTGATATGCCATGCCTCAATCATCAAGCCAGTGGCTTTTTTTCCTATACCAGTACAAAACAGCGCATCCATCGAATTTTGGTGTGCATTTACCTTCTCGGCTACGTAAAGAAAGATCATATGTGAGCCTCCGGTTAGTGACCTCTTGTGTTCCAATAATTTCTCACTAATGCAGCGTCCTGTCTGTCTTTCAGAGTAGAAAAGGTAAACATATAAACTAGGCCACCCAATTCCTACTCACCGTTCAGCCAGTTGGTTGGCTGCGTTGTCCCAACGGCGCACAACCTTTCGCAGGTCATCTTCCAATTTGCGGACATCTGGATGTGAATAGGCATTGGGACGCGAGCGCTCAGTCACCTTTCGGACGCTGGCAACATCTTCTGCGAGCCGGTCTAGCTGAGGTTGCTGCTGCTGGAGCTCCAGCTGCAGTGCAACAAGGTCTTCGTGCACCTGTCTCAAAGCAGTCTGCTCTTCGGGCATTGGACCCTGTGCAGCAAGCTGCTCTTCGACGGACGAAACAAATGTGGTTGCCTCCGAGAGGCCGTGGTTGGCGATCTCCACAGCCTTGAGCCGCTCGACGTAGAGGTGAGAGAGATTCCAGATGCGGTCCCAGAGGCGCACCACACCGTCATGCCTATCCTGGGTTGTTGGAGTCTTTTTGGTCATCTGCTTAAAGGCCACCCGCATCTCGGCCACTTGTGGCTCAAGATCCTGCAGACCTTCTTCAAACTCCTGCAACAGACGCACATGCAAGGCAGCAAGATTAAAGGAGTACTGGCACTAAAATTTCGTGCCCTATATCTTGATGCAATCAGTCCTTAATGCCCTTATCATGGCTGAAAACCTCATTTTCCTTGATCGTGCCATGGTCAATTATTTGGAGACACTTTTATGGTGCCCAGCTTCAGGTCTGATTTGAAAGAGTGAAATAGGGCTATTATATTAAGCCCTGGAGCTTCACAGGCAAGAACCACAATATTATTATGAAACACAGCACCGTGGGAAACTCCGAATTGATACTGAACTGGAGTTGCACGTGCACGGGTGTTCTTGCATTTCACCTTCACCAAAATGCGACCACCGGTCAAGGCATCCAACCGACATTCTTGAGCTTAGCAGGGCAACACTTTAGCCACTAGGAAATCCCTGCTCACTGTCGGCTTGAGCTGAACTTGGCTGAAAACATAAGATGTCAACCAACCTTGTGCTGTACCACGAGTGCATCGAGGCTGTCGATGTCTCGTGGTATGTGTGCCTGTGTCCGCGAGTTCAACGTGCGCTCCTTCTCCTGCAGCAGTTTCTCGAGACGAGCCGAGAGGTCCGCAAAACGTCGACTTGGGCTCTCTGGTGACTTCTCGGCTGGAAAAGAGGCCAAATTGCACTGAACATCTCTAAAGATACTGGCGCAAATATATGTGATACTTCAAAACGTATTCATGTGTACTGCTCCATTTATTATGTCATGCTGCCCCTTCTGCTTAGGTTTAATTATGCTCTTAGTATTTATAAAATGCAAATTGAATGGTAGGCTATTTTGACAGTAAAAAAATGAAGAATTATAGAAGCAACGGCTTTTTCTTGATGCTTGAAACGCAAGCGCTAACGTACACAGAGACTTAGCAAGACAAGGAAAAAGCACATACTACCAACTGAAAGTTTAATTTGCAAATCTGTGGCATATGTGACAGGAAAGGTAAAAGTTCTATAGAAACATATCATAAGAGCGCATTAAGAACAACCGATAAAATATACATGACTGCCACACCTAGCCAAAGCCCGCGTAGCCTAGCCGTCGCCGAGGACCTCGGAAGATGTTCCTCGAACAATGTGTCCCTGGCAGCCTAGCCCCTGGCACAACAACAACCGTTGGACAAATAAAGTTCATTCAACTCAACTAGAAGAAAACACTAAACGCGTACAGCATGTGCCACTTTCCGAGAACACGAGCTTCTTAGCAAATATCAAGTCATGTATCATGAACCACCAGCTAGTCCAACCGAGCCATTTTGGCAAGCTTTTCCTCGTTCAAAACTTACGACGCATGTCAAACTCAAAACAGCCTCCTCACCTTCCTCCTCACGGAGTTTGGCCATGAGATCTTCGAACAACTTGTTGCACAGGACGAATCTCCTCGCGAAGACGTCGCATGTCTGGGTCAGTAGGGTCACCTTCGGCAAGCAACTTCTCAGCATCCTCATTGAGCGCACGAATTATGGACTCGCGTTGGCTTGGCTCCATAGCCCGGAACTGCAGCGTTCAGTCCACATAAAAGAGAACAATAAAAAGAGGCCTAGCGTCAGTCAGTATTGTAAATCTTGGAATATAAAACCCCAGATAGTTTATTATTATATATCTAAACTATTCATTCCTCCCCCCTCCTTTCGTATCACAATTCTGTGATTGATCTTTCAGGCCAGGCCTGTTGCACTTGTTTACCACGACATGCAATGAAAGTTACAAAAACAGAGCATTAGTAGTGTGCTGAACAAAAATATTTTGAAATAGCGCACTGAAGATGTTAAAAAAAGAGTGTACATGCTTAAAAAAGTTGTGGAGGTGTTTTAATTAAAATTCATAAGTTTATATGACCATATTTTTTATATGAACGTTTTGAAGAATGCCATAAAATAAAAATATCACCGACCAAGTGCAAGTTTTTTCAAAGCATAAACCTGCAAACACAAACGCACTCCTCTGTGCTAGGATCCCTAGCTGGGTCTTTTAGCCTGCCAAGCACACCTACAGTCATAGAATGGTGTGAGAGTAATATGCAAATTCTCATTTAGGCAATAGAATGCTGCAGACAAGGAAGCACGCAAGGGGCTTCCGAGCCAGACTGACCGTCTTGAGGTCCCAGGCCTTGACAATCTTGATGGTGGCAAAGATCATGTTGAGCCGCAGCTTGTGCTGTTTCTTGGTCCACAGCTTGACCACGAGGTCATATTTACGTTTCAAGCTGCATGGGAGAGACCAGAATTACAGCGACAGAAGTGGCATTTTTATTTCTGGAGCAGGAGAAATGGTGCTTTGGAGCAGCTGTTGGTTTTTTTCAAAGCAGATGGCTAAATATCATAAATGAGTAAAGCATCATAACGCATCTCAAATGCTGCTGTCTGTTATGAACCATATGGCACAAGCAATAATCATTTAAATTTGTAATAAGGCAGATGGATGTTCACTGAAGTAAGTTCAGAACACAAGTTCTTGAGGCATAAATGAGGTCAAAGTTAACAAAGTGGTAAATGTAAGCAGTCACACATCAATGTCGTCACAGCAGCAGTTAAGAAACAGCATTTCAAACTAATCTCACATACCTATCCCCAAAATAGACGACTTATAATGTACAAATTTCAGCTAAATCAGATAAATACCAACAATGCCAGCACATGTATTGTCACTATGCTAGTATGCAGCTAGTATACATGTTGCACCCTAGTTACCTTGATTCAGATTGGTTTTACTTTCAATGTGGCTCACTGTATGGTCACACGGTTAAAGTTCCCTGTTTTCAGTGACCCACCACCATTATGGAGCAGGTTTAGAGCAGTTAATATCACGCTTTGGAGCAGTATGGAGCCTAACTTCCATCACTGGAATTGCATCAGCCACACCACTTGCCTCTCAGCCAGCTCAATCGCCTCTGGGTTGGGAGGTGGGATCATGAAGCAGACACCTGGCACCTGGCCTTCGTGTCCCTTGGCATTGGCCACCTGTACCGAGAACTCGTTAAAGCATGCAGCACTAGTGGCACTACCAACACTAACTTTAACAGCGGTTCACACATGCCAAAGCACACAAGAGCTGTTCAAACACTAAACGATTGTTGCAACTCTGGTTTTGCTTCCTCCAGTCGCCCCTTATCAATATTTCGGCACTTCAGAGCTTTGTGCCGTTCAAACTATTCTTTCTCACCTAAGGCCCCTTTCAACATGGCACCAATGTACAATAGAACTTCTGTGTTACGATCACGAGTCACACATATTCCGAGGCGATATGAATTTTTCTGTGGTACGGGCCAAGACCCCAGCAATGTAATAAAATACGACTGTTGTGAGCAGTTTTCCTACCTTGGGACGTTTCACATGAACATGCACTACAGCGTAGGTTCAAACAGGGGCTGCCCGTGCTGCCACGGAAGACACTTAAATCCTGTGCCGCCATGGGAGTCCAAGCACAAGCATTCACACTGCCGCCACCAGTTCGTCAAAATCGGCCATCAGCAGAGCATGTTGCCCTCGGAGATTGTGCACAAATTTTGGAGGCCCTAATGTGCCTTCGCATGAATTACAGATGGCGTCACCTTTTCACGAATACAAGTATTGTTATTGACACTTAGAAACTTTCAACTTTTGACACTTAGAAACAATCATTCAACATGTTTATCCCATTCATGATGTTACTGTGGCCAATTAATGACAATATAAGACAATTAATGAAAACGTAAGCCAGCTTTTTGTTGTCACATAAGGATTTTCCATGTTGTTATGTGATCTAAAATTTAGATGATACACATATTTTTCTAAACCCTGCAAGGTTCGAATCACCAAGGTTCTACTGTATTTTTTTTTCTCCTGATTTGCTAGCAATTAAGACCTCTAGAGCAAGAGACAACTTCCGAGAGCCAGTCCTGTATCAAACATGATGCATAAAGCTATTCTGCCGACATTTTTAACCGGCTGCCGCAGTAACCCAGTGCCAGTATAATCATGTAAAAGCTATTTTTTCCGAAATCTGCGAGCAAAAGCACTTCCTGACAGATGTCGTCACACATGTGAAGCATACATAAGTGACCCACCTTCCATCGGTCTCTCTGTGTGTTGTCGTGCAGCCAGCACTGCTCGCCACGAGCCACCGTCATCTGGACAAGCACAACACGCAACACGTGACCAGCAGGCACAGAAACATTTTTGCCATCGCAACCAGACTAACACTTCATCTCACCGCCACCGTTAAGGCTACCGGCTTCAAGCAGACCACACGGTAGCGCACCCAGGCATAGTTCCTTATATAGTTACCTTTCAATCAACAGGATTGAGACATTTGCTATTGCTTAGCACATTTTACGTTGCATCGATGCATAATATGTTTACTCTTCGCATCGACGTCACATGCCTTCAATTTCTGTATCAATAAATGCCAGTAACAGTGGTTTGTTACAAATAAACATTAGCACATAAGCAGAACATGACTGCTGGCTCTAACCTGGACTTGTGCTTACTATACTTCCATTGTACTGGCAGCAACAAATAAATGGCGAAATAAGCCATTGCATTGTGCCATCTCACACTGAGGTTAAAGCAGCAGGTAGGCTTTGTCATTATTTGCGAGACAGGCCGCACCTGCAAAGCCTAACATGCCTAGAATTTGATAATGGGTGGCTCGCTTTGCTCACTTTGGGTGGCTCGCTTTGCTCAATAATGATAATGGGGGGCTCGCTTTGCTCACCTTACGCTGCGAGCAGACACTACAGAGGTGCCAAGCAGGCTACACGATGCGGATAAATACATGTGGAGGGGCTAATCGCCCTTCCTATTGACTAAGGAGCCCTCTAGCCTTCACAGTGCTGAAAAAAACTTCCGTGATGGATACAATGTTGAATTCAGTGCTCACCGAGTTGAAGGCTATGGCATTGAAGATTATTTTGAAGGAATACAAACATGTTGGTGATATGGTCGAAATGCAGATGGGTATAATTATATATCACTTAGAAAGAAGTAAATAAAAAATTCTCATATATAACGAAGCTATCTCTGCGTCAAACTGGCATTGTTGTAACAAGGTTAGACTGTATGATGAACTGCTTCGTCTAAATCAAGACAGCAAATTGCTAGGCCGCACACAGGTTACATGCTCGCGCAACTGTGGGCAACTTTTTGCAGAAGTGAAATTCTTCCATGTGCTTATTGCGAAATACGGTAGTCTCCGCAACAGTAAAAAACCAGAAGTTTCAATTCCTTCATTCAGATCTGAGACCTCATATTACTTTTGTCGTTCAATTCATGTGGAGTTATAATTCAGGCACAGCCCCAAGAATACCACTTCAGGCTTTGGTTCAGTTCCTGCTTCCGAGGCAATACTTTACAAGGAAGAATGGGCATATTTGTCATGACCAAACTGAACTGCAAAATATTTTATTTTATTTAAAACAAGGAATCTGCAGATATGATTCTTTTAGGTTCAAAGTGGAAGCAACTTTGAATAGTTGCAGGATTTGACTTTCGGTAGAATGCAAGTGACAACCTACAAAATATGTCAAGTTTTAAAATTTACCTGCTATACTTAGAGCATATAAGCTGGTATAACAAGATTTTTAAAATAGGGGTACACAAATATTCAAAATTTTGAATATTTTTCCAACAGTGTGCTATTCTATTCGATTCACAATGGAATTTCGATATTCAAACTATTTAAACTTCCCGAAGATAAACACAGTGAACATCCAAGTGCCAGCAGCCTCTTCAAATTTTCAATACACTTCACCCCATACATTCTAGTATTGCGGCGAAGCTGCCTTTCAAATTTTGCAGCGATCACAGATGTATCGACTTAAAAAAACGCTGGTTCAAGCTTCGAGATGATAGATGAGACAGAGGCGGTGGCTCAATTAATGCTGTTTTGGTCCTGAAACTAGGGAGGAAGTCTGCTGAAAAATCAGGAGGCGAAAATTTTCGGCATCTGAAATTTCAGATGTTTTGCATATTAATGTCTACAAGGCGGATTTGTAACCCCGAAAAAGAAAGCACACCCGTGTTCGCCACATCAGTTGGGCTTCCATAAAAGCTGGAAGAGGAGGAGACAACAGCATCTTTGCCTTTCATGCGTAAAGTGTTTTCAATATTAGCTTGTTTGAAATTAATCATGTAAAAATGCGTTCACTCTTGAGCGAAACACTCGAATGAGCACCGTTCTTATTGCTGGCCCCAAAACTGCAAGTGGATAGGGAAAACATTGAACGTACGATTTACAAGTTTGTCGGAAAGAGTCTGAGCTGTCAACCACAGTAGCCTTGGGCGAATCTAAGCCCTTGTTTTTATGCAAGAAAATGAAATGTATGCACGCTCTCTGTGCAAGTGTTCCTTTGAATAGTGGCCACACCGCGCCTGTACATAAATACAATTCGCCCTTTGCATTGCTTCATTCTTGATACAACTAAAAACACTGCTGTGCCAGTGCTTCATCAACCTTGAAAAAAAAAATCACTAAGAATATGCTACTAATAGGAGTATTTAGGAAGCCTCCTCAACTTTTTTTCTGCAGAATTTCACTTCGAGGTATCTGAACAATATTTTATTTGAGAAGTGTTCAATAAATATTCTAGATAGCTTCACACCCAAAATTTTACTACTTGTACAGTTTTATTTTAAAAATTAAAAATGACGAATCAACGTAATAGTATTATGTTTATTAAACCTTGAAACGAAGCTTAGCAAAAGTGTAGATATCCCTTGAATAGGTCTTTTTACTGTATAGCACCCATTCACTGCTGTGAAAACAACTTTACAAAAAGTCCACATGCAGATTATTATATACACCCATCTCTTGTTTTGATTACTTGGAAATTCCCCCTAATTAAATTCAAATCATAGAAATTTGAGTACTGCAGTATTGATTCGAATATTCAAAGTGCTCGAATATTCGCTCCGGCCTATCAAAAACACAAACTGCCCCAGCACAGCTCTGGGTGCCTCCAAAGATGTATACACTCAAACCTCATTATAACAAAGTTGCATCTTGCACAAAAATAAGTTCGTTCCATCTAAAAATTCGTTATAAAGATTTGTTTTTAACACTAAAGCTATTGCACGACTATTTTTATTTACTTCATTATAACCGATATTTCGATATAACCAGGTTCGTGATAACGAGGTTTAAGTGTAGACCCACTTCAAAATTGTAAACTTAGCTTTTCTTCTAAGCAGATTGAACCAATAATGGCCGCTAGTTACTTACTGCAAATAAGCTATTCAAGCAGGGTTTGCTTACACGCAATGAAGTGGAAAGTAGATTCTCTTGCACACACAACTAGGACCACGTAACGCTTAAAGCACGACAGAGAAGCACATTTACGAATTGTGAAAAGGGTACATAGCTGCTCACTCACATTCAGCTGGCTGTAGCTGCACACAGCGGTGACTCGTAGAGGTCGGGGCAAAGGTGCGCGGCGCTGCTTGAGGGGCAGCACCTGGCGAGAACGCTCGAGCAACGCGTTGACGATGCCCGCGTAGCGTGCCAAGTCCTCGCGCAGCTCCTGCATCTGCTGCAGCAACCGTTCACCCTCTTCCAGCGAAAAGCTGGGTCGGCTGAAAGTCGTGTTGAGTCGTTCTTCTCCGCGCTGCATCCACTGCTCGCACTCACGAGCCTCCTTGAAGAACTGCATAGGAACAGATGAAGCAAACAGATAGCAAAACCATGAAAAGGACGGAGGAAATAGTTTGCCTATTTAAACTGCAAAGTATGATTTCTTACATTGCTTACAATATTACGATTGAGAAGGTAAAAGGAAACGAAAGTGATACAATACAGTGGAACCCTGCTGCTATGTACCTCACTGCTGCGTTTTCTCGGCTGTTACGTTGTATTTCATCGGTCCCGGCATTGCTCTCATACAATTCCATGTATTGCGAACCCCACTGTTGCGTCGCAACTGTGAGAACCTTCCTGCATGATGCGTTATGATATAGTTCACTAAACTTGCCCGGGCACAGTCATTTTGATTTGACGTTTCACCGTCTTGGCCTGGCTTGGCTATGGAACAGGCTGCAAGAAGCCGCCGGCGAGTTAGAGAGGCCGCCCATAGATGGCCATGTGTGAAAAGTGCTATCACCATCATCACTGTGCTTGCAACAAAAATTTCACTACAAAACGCCGCAAGTGCGTGACAGTCCGACCGCTGCACACCGCACGTTATGACCCGTCTTCAGACGCTGTTGTGTGCGTTAAGCCTGTTACCATTGAACTTGTCAACGCAATCTTTGTCAAGCCTTAATGGCGTCACGTAAACGAAAAGTGCTTTCTCTTGAGGAAAAGCTGGGCGTACTTAAAGCAATTTGCAAGCAGCCAGCGCAAAAAAGTGTCTACGTTGCCAAAAACCTTGAACTGCCACCGTCAACGCTCAAGAGCATAGTTTCGAAGTGTGGCGAGATTGAAGGGAATGCCACTTTCTTTGGTACGAAAGCCAAGCAAGCACATGGCGCCAAGCACGGGAAGCTTGTGAGGCTCTTCTCACCTGGTTCAAGCAAGCTCGCGCTGCCGCTATCAACTTCGACGGCAGCATTTTATGCGAGAAGGCGATGGAAATAGCTGACAGACTGGGCGTGATTGATTTCGCGGCGTGAAAATGGCTGGATCGACCGTTTGCGCAAGAGGCACGGCATCGCTTACAAAATGGCCGGAGTGCCGGAGAATCGCAAAGATCATTGCAAACTCGATCGCAACTGAAGACAGGGTCATCGATGATGACGACGAGCATGAGGCACACGATTTCGATGAGTCGTCTGTGGAGTCTGCCGATCCCAACTTTGGAGAAGTCGTCGCGGCCCTGAACTACCTTCGCAGGTACGTCGCACAACAAAGCGACGCTGAAAGCAATGCGGCCTTCCGGATTATTGAGAAACACATGGTGCTTACCACTGAGCAAAAGAAGCAGCAGTCAACTATCTTAGAATATTTTAAATCTTAGGCTCACCTTACCGAAATAAATTGTTTGTAGTCAAAGCACCTGTGCTCTCATTCATTTTCGGAGCTTTCCTACCTCGTGCGTTTTCTCGGCTATTACATTTTTCCTGCCCGGTCTGCTGAAAAACGTATAAACGGGGTTCCACTGTATGCCACTTGTCTGAACCCTACTACATCTCGCACATGGCGAATTCTTCAGCATTACGACTCCACTCAAGGTTGTTACTAGTTCTTCTTAATCCTAAGAAAACATACCACAACGTTTCACAAAACTGCAAGGATGGAAATATTTGAAGCTGTGATAGCGATTCAGTCAACTTATTTTAATCAGATAACTACAAAGATGAAGAGATGGCAACAAGTAAATTAAGGGTACTAAACAAGCCCACTGGTGCTAACAAGGCAATATCCTTGAACTGTTTTGCTGTCCTTCTCATATCAGTATGTTTTCTGCATGTGCGTTCAAAAATTTTCATGTATAGGCTAAGCCGACTTGATTTAATGCAAGTATCCTGTTTGTGCCATCTGTTCAATCTCTACAGAAGCACGTATTTTTGCCCCTCAAAGTGTAGACACAAGTATTGAAGAGCATGGAGCGACCAAAGAGGTATTGAGAAATTCCTGGTGCGTAAATTATTGCTCAAAAGTGAAGCCTCATCCACCAAAAGACGGTAGGATGTAGCAGCCATGTTAGTAGGCGCATGATAAACTGTCAACATTTGGTGAATAAAACTGAGTGTCTTTTTCCGACACCCGGCGCGTTAAACGTGGCAAATTTTTCGGGTCAGTAAACAACCTTAAGGTTTAAAAAAAAATTGTTATGAAAGATATGTTCACTTTTGCTTTGTGAACATTCTGCTGCAAAAATTTCACAAATAGGGACTGTATTAAGGAAGTTACATGGGTTAGAACATTGGCTCCAGCTGGTTTCAAATCTTCTCTCTCACAGGGAGGGGAAAGCGTCGCCCATCGTCCTGGCTGCTTTAGACCAATCAATGAGCTGAGCGCTAGGTCAAGTCGCGGCTGAGTCACTGGGCGTGAAAGAAGGACTGGTCAGGCATACGAAGGACTGCAGGAATTGCTTTTCAAAATGCAGGCTCTGTGTGGCGCTATAATATTCGAAAAACGTGATCACCACGGTCTACCCTTCGAGTTGCTGAGCTTCTTTGGCGGGTGTAAAAAAGAAGTCGGAGCCTGTTGACTGGCTCTTTAACCCCTTAGTGCGCCTGAGTGGGAGGCGTGGATTCAAGCGCGCTGACGTACCTGGTGGTAGTGCGCGGCATGTCGCAGGTGGGCCTCCAGGGCACGCAGCAGCTCGAGCAGCCAAGCCCACTGTGCCTGCAGTGCGCTAAGCTGAGCCTCAATGGCACGCGCGGCTGGGTGCTGCTGGCGCACAAGGGACGACCCCAGGTCCAATGTTGCGTTGAAGGCAGATTCACGTGCCTCGACTTCGGCTGTCAGGGTTCCCTGATGCTGCTCCAGATCAACCAGGTTGAGCGTCGGACTGCTCCAGTCACGCATGACTTCTGGCTGCTGCCGCTCCTGCAGGTGTCCCAGATTCATGTACCGTTAACGACAGCTTATCCAATCTATCATAACAATAAAAACAATAACAATAAATAATGATGATATCTGGCGTTCCATGTCCCATAACCAAGATATGATTATGTGGAATACCGCAGTGGAGGGCTCTGGAAATTTCAAGCATCTGGTGTTCCTTAACCTGTACCAACATTGCACAACACACAGGCCTCTGCCATTTTGCCTCCCTCAAATGCAACCACCATAGCCAAGATCGAGCCCGCGACTTTCAAGTCAACAGCCAAGCACCGCATCCACTGCTCCACAGCAGCAGGCAATCTATTCTTGCCACAACTCGCGACAAAAAAGAGCAAAGGAAACAACGAATAAACTGAACATTTTGGCACCCACACAACAACACTACTAATTAAATAAAGACATACACAATGCAAACGATGACTCGCGATTTTAACAAACTTAAAGCAATCTGCTTAAAATGCAAGCTACATAAGAAGAAAAATTTAAAAGGAGGTTTGTGCATTCACGATTGTTATATTGGAAGGTAATCTTTCAAAAACCAAAGAGAATTATGAAGATTTAGGAGGAAAATTGTGATATAAAATAGAGATACAGCCTATCTGCCAACACCAAATAACGTGCTCATATGCGTAAGCCTGTGTAGGTTAGTAGTTTCATCCGTAGCCACTACACGACACCATAGACTGCAAGGTCGCAAATGAAAAAGGAAGTACTTTGGTCGAATCGTAACAGCGACAGCATGGCTAGGAAAAAGTGTGAACTTTCCATGTACTGAAGCACATACATGGCAAGTGAAGGGCTTGAGAGTGTTTTTTGACTGAAGTGTTGCTCCCTTAGCATGGAGGTTGCTCCTTCTTATGCCCAAGTGGTTCAGCAAAAACAGAACATGAAAAAAAAAAAAAAAAAAACTCACTTGCAGCCAGCGCATTTCAGCCGCAGCAGACTGGGCGAACTCGAGCAGTGAATCAAGGTCACTGAGCCGTTTGTTGGACAGCACCAGCAACTCGGAAAAGCCGCGCTCCAGCTGCGCCAGCTGCTTCTGGTACTGCGCACGCTCCTCGCTGCCTTCTTCAAAGTGTCCCTGCCTTGAGATGCACATGTCCACGTTTTTCTGGAATTGGTCAATGAGCCGGTGATCGGCCTGGTGACGTTCTAGGGCCACCTGCACCGCGGGCACCTCACAGCCCCACTCGACAGTCTCAAGCTGTCGCAGTTTCTCCTGCACCCAGTCGAGGCAACTCTGGAGGAACTTGAGGTACTCGTGGGTCTCTACCAGTCGGCTCTCGGAGATCACCTGCCGCTGCTTGGTCACCTTGCGCTCCTCCAGCTTGTACTGCTTGCTCGAGAGCGGCGCCAGCAGCCGCTGTTGGTAGGCCAGCCGGAGGTCAGACCAGCGTTGGTGCAACTTCTGCACCCTGAACACAGCACAAAAGCCGATAATTAGGCCTCAGGAAGTCGCACCTCCTCCTGTTCACTCCTTAAACACGCAGATCGGTAGGAACCATAATGTATGCTTTTGTAATGAACTAACTCACAAAACAAGTTTGTGTGGAGGTAATAAAATTATTGGCACAACCCTTCAGCATGTGCCCTCATTTACCAAGAATATGCCCTTCCCTTTAATTAACCAACCAATGAAGCAATCGCCAATACCTAAAAAGGTGACCTAAGTATACTGCACAGTAGAAAACACAAGTGCAGACTATCACCTGGAGGTTTGTTTATACATCACAAACATAAAAGAAAGAAGAAAGAAAGATTTTCCTGTTTGTCATACATAAATGCAGTGCGTGATAAATAAACCTTCAGTTGACAGTATGCTCTTGTCTTTTTCCCGTTTGTGTTTGCTACCGTGCAGTATACTTCCATCAAGTATCACCAACTGGCCCAATCATCTACTTTAATTATATACAAAGGTGATTTGTCAAGGATTGATGTGCGGGGGAGCACGTGCGCCCAGCCTCCCTTTCCGTTTTACAGCAGCACGACAGCCTAGTTGCGGGGACATGACTGTCACTTCGAAAGTTAATAGGTCCGTTCGATTCGCCTAAACCACGTGAACCAGTTCACGAAGTGCTGAATTTTGCCATTCGTTTCAGTGGTGCAGCATTGACAACCTCTGAACCCTGCCATCCATTTCGAAAGGTGCAGAAGAGGTGCAGCACTGGTTCACGATTTTCCTGCACCTCCTATGCCGACTGTGGCGGCTTAGTGCAGCCGCGCATGCAGCTGAGCAGACGATGCAGCACTTAGGTATAGGCACCGTACTCGCCTCTACTAACGCAGTGTGTTTTGCCAAGGTGCTTGCACCTCATAAACTGTCCGCATGTGCAATTTGCCATCGGCCAGTGTTAGCTGAACGGTGAAGCGAACAGAAATAAGGCATGCACCTTGTTGGCACATCGCCATTCGTTTCAAGTGTCATGTTGTGCCTGCACCACCGAACTCGTGCTGAAAAATTTCTAAACAACGCCTGCACAGTAGTGAACTGGTTCAGATTGGTGCGGGTGAATCGAACGGACCTAATAAAGCCTCTTGCGAAGGGATGGAACCCCTCTGCAGCTGGCGCTCATGATCCCCCTTTCTCGGCACACGGAACAGGTTTCACTCCCTCAGCCAAGGAACAAACCCTCGTCAGGGAGAGGGAAACCACGACAGTAAAGAAAACCGACAAAACCGAAAGCTTTCTTCCTAGACCAGTGTCAGAAAGCTGACAACCGGACGCTTTCTGACAGTGGCCTAGGAAGAAGGAGGTCGAACCCACAAGCCCCTGCGAACCAAGGACGACAACGACCAAGGAGTAAGCGTCTACCCTTGTTTTCTGTAGTATCTCCTCGCGACATTTATGTGTTATATTGCTAAAGTATATAATAAAGTGTTGTAGTTGACGTAGCCTATTGCCTCATTCGCCCGAACCCGTGTGGCTGGGATGACTGAAGCTACGGATAGGGGATGTTAATCGTGCACGGTACGACTATGTGCGACTGAAACATTAGCTAGGCTTCTGCATCAGCCATACATAGGATGGACCCCCTACACATGAGGAAGGAACAGAACGTAGCATTTTTAGGCGTTTTCAGCAAAGCAGTTAGGAAGACGAATGTAGGGCACCGTGACACATCTTCGGCTTGACAAAAGAAAGTTGTTGTAACTCCTAAGAACCATCATTGGTAGGTAGTGCCTCTCCTAAAACATGAGACGGCAAGTGCAGAAACACTACTCGGTCAGTAGTGACTGACCCAGAATAATAATGTAAAATTCACCACTGTACATGAAATATCTTTTTTCATTGAAAGCTTGGTAGAAGACAACAGCACTACTCCTTGCTGCACGTGACATTGTACGCGCCATGACGAAATGGCAGCCGCTCGAATATTTGCATTGAAATATTCTTTTACAACCGCCTTTTCACTTCTGTACACCCTCTACTTCTAGTTTTCCAGTTTGCGCTGAAAACCACAAACTGTTGGGTGATCGTGTCACGGCCCCTTTAAGCAGCAGATGAAAGGACTGGGATGATAATCTGCACAGGCCCTTACGCCCCTATGTGAAAGCTTTCACCTGAAAAGTTGCCATTTAGAAAGAAACTCACAGCTTGTGCAGCTCCGAAGCCCGGTGGTATCGGCCATCAAAGAGCAGTTGCACGTCCCGAAAAAGAGCCTTGAGGGTGTCCTCAATATGGCGCAAGTCACGGTCCACCTGGTCACAGACGCGCTTGGCGTCGGCCGGGTGCAACCGCCCAAGCCGTGGCTCCTCGTCCGATATGCGCCGCTCCACATCGTCTAGGCGGGCATCACAGTTCTTGGCTTCACGATGGACCTGTCAGAGCAGGAACAATAATCTTATTCGCTGCACCAAGGTAGGCAGGCATCGACGCTGTTGAAAAATGTGAACATTGCACACTGTCACATGTCCCTAGGAAAAAGAACAACAACAAAACTTTATTTGTGGAAAAGACGTATATCTCGCAATTTTAAATAGTCGTATCATCCATACTCTTGACAGTGACAATACTAAAGCAAACCTCCACTCTAATTTATGGATATATTACTTCAATCACCCTATTCTTGAAACAACAGCAACTTTCCAACTATCAACTATAAAGCTAACATCAATCACTAATGTTAAAGTGCAATGAGGTAAGGTTTATGAAGGAACACGCACATCGCATTAGGTGTTCTGCATATGCCTATGGAAGGTAAGAGGAATTGTGTGCCTCTTATTTTATACTCCTGGATGTACGAAACGTAGGCCCAAGCTGTGACGCTAAGCTTCCTTACCGGAAGACATCACACAAATAAAACTACACATTAAAGGGACACTAAAATGAAAGTGTTTTCTGATAACTCTAAAATTGTTAATCATACCATCATAGGTTCATTACTAGAGGAGAAAATTGAGGGCAAAGTACAGATTTTAAGTTTTGTGCCAAAATCTGTGTGCGTCCCGTCATGAATTTCAAAGTGTATTTGTCGTATTTGGCCAGCACTGGCTTGACGAAATTTCCCGAAACTTGGTATGTGAAGTCTATGGCCCAATAAGTAGACATTGTGCTTAATTTTCGCCTAATAGGAATACGTGCCTTAGTAAACACAGTCAAAATTTATGACTTCAGGGCGTTTGGTGCCAGAATTTCAAGTCGCCGCCCACATATTCTTTTTGCATATTTTTCTTGCTTACTAAGAGACTTCTTGCAGCGAGTACTAAGACTTTGCAATAGTGAAAGGGTATTTACTAATAACAGAAAAATTGTTTTCCTTCTTAGTGTCCCTTTAAAAGGTCCACATTAGGCGTTGATACCATACCTTTTCAGCGAGTCTTTGTAGTTTCTCCAGCCGTGCCGCTTCATCCTTTAGAGCACGCTCCCGTTCAGCATGTGCTGTCAGCATGCGCTGCCAGGACACCTCGAGGTTGTCTGGCGTGAGCTCCGCGTCCACGTGCAGCCGCTGCTCCCGCACCAGGGAGTGCACTTCATCGCGCCACAGCTTGTTTAGGCGCTGCTTGTCCTGCAGCCGTGGAGGCACTTCCTCTTGGCGGAAGCGCGCATTATCTCTCTGCAGCTGCTTCACCTCAGAGAGAGTGGGTGGGAAGCTTCGGCTCTGTAACAGTGTCGTACTCTGGCGCAGCCACGTGTGCAAACTGCTGGAGAGGTCCCTGTACTCTTCCGCTTTGCGCAGCTTCTCATCTTCCGCAAATGGGTGGTGGCTCGCTGGCTCAGGGAACACGTCGTACAGCGAGGAGATATACGTGATGAGCGACTTTTCGTCGGGCTGAGGCGTGTCCACATCTGTATCGCAGTGAATTAACTTGAGTCAGTAACACCTTTATGAGGGTTAGTTGGTTCATAATTAGAGCAAAGAAAGTAACAGCGCCAAGGATCCGTTCCCGCAGTTACTTTCTCTGCCCGAACTAACTTGTGTTCCTTTCATACCTCCCATTTGACACTGCTATGGTAAGTGCCCCACGTGTATGCACAAAGGGCTGGGTAAGTAGCCTTTGTTTGGTCCCACAAGAACACAACCGATCCACAAGACCCCTTTCTTTGCCTTTTTTTGACTGCCACAACATATCTTCTTCCTTACCAGGTGTGCATTTCACACCAAATATGCACAACATTCTAGCTTTTATTTCCTGCTCTACCAATCAAACCATACGGAATAGTTAACAGCGAAACTCAGTTAGAATGTGGACAGTAAAGAAAAGAAGAAAAAGAAAAGTCAGTCTGTCGGTATTCTAATTAAAAACACTGAAGAAACATTGTCCTTATTCTGAAACACTGTCTGTATTATAGCTCAACTACTGCACTGTTAGTTATTCCACAATGAACATCCATCAACTTCCCTTATTTGTTATTATGTTTCAATCAAACAAGTATAGGTATTGAATGAGCCACTTGCACATATTTTGCATGCTTCTTCCAGGGACGAGAACACAGAGCTTTGTGAAGCAGTCCTTCAAAACCAAAAGGGTCATCCAAATTTAGCGACCAGTTTGGAAAGCAATGCTTCAGTAGAATATAATGTGTATTCTAAACTTGTGAAGCTGGTTAGCCCGCAATTGTTGACAAATCAAAAAGCAGGTGGAAAAGCAAACAAAAAGCTCACCTTCGGGGTCGAGCAGCCTCGTAACACCAAGCTCTCGCTCGGCCACTGAGAAGGCCACCTCAAGGTTCTCGCGGACTGTTCGTGTCCGGCACGAACGAAAGTCCACGAGGTCGGGTCTGCATAAAAATGGTCGCCACAATTTGTGAAAATGCAAATACTTCACCCAAGCATAAAAGAAGGCAGGCCACATGACCCTTAAAGGCAGTGATAAAAACAGTAACGATGTATCACGGCTTTTAGAGTTCGACTGCCTTAACGCCCACTCAAACAAGAATCGTAAGTGTAAAAAGAAAAATATTTGCAGATATTGTCACGCAGCAACAATACAAATAATTGTTTTCCACATGCTAGACATGTTGCTTCATGACAATGATATCATGTGTCACACGTGCGGCTACATAACAGATTTAACACATACACTGCCTCAAGTGCATTAAATATCAAAAGCTATTAACTTCAGCAGAAGTAGCAGGGCAACTGTGAGAGTGACTAGCTGCTTATGTTGGCAAGAAATACATTAGTCACAATGACCCCCAAGACAGGTGCAGACAAATTAAGTTGCACTATCTAGCATCTGGGAATATATATTTGAATGATAGAAGGTTTAAAAGAACGACTTTTGAATTTGCAGCCCTATCACAGGCATACCAAGAGGTAATAACAAGCCTTACCGATTTCGGTGAATGATTGCATTGAAGGCCAGTCCATCACGCCAGCTGGTGGTGAAGTCCCGCACCTTGACGCCTGGATACCGGTCAGTAGTTCGCTGAGCCCAACGAAGGAGAGCATCCTTGGCAGTTAGGTTCTCGTTGTTCTGAGTGAATGTGATGTCCGAGATCTGCAGACAAAGAGAATACATTATTTAACATTCAGTGTAATTGATACAAACAAGAGATCGGTCGGAAGTAGCTTCTCTTTTTTTTTACCAGTCTTTTAGCCCTCTTTCACAAGCAAAAAAAAAAAAAGCCAGGGGGGGGGGGGGAGGAATCTATAGATGACAAACAGATGATGGTTCACATACAAAAGCATGTCACTGTGAAATTTCTGATCACTTGCAGGCAACATATACACAGCTCCCCCTTTCTTCCTGCCCAATCTATGTACCTATTGTTTAAATAAATCCATCATACTTCTATGTGTACATTATATGAGACTCCCTTGCTGTGGTCATACCTGGGGCTACCGCAAGTCAACTTTTGCCTCCTTGGAGTCACCTTCCGCACTCACAAAAATTGATATATGAACAGATCCACCGGTTTTCAGTATACTTTATGCACGAAACTAACTCCTTTGTTTTTGTGCGATGAGCATCTTGTGCTCTTGTAAAAAAAAACAAACAAATAGGTGAATAGAATGTACTGGAGGATAACGGCTAGAGAAGAAGACAAAGGGTGCACCTGGTCTGCAAGCACAGAATTGCATAGAAACAAAGGCTTTAATGAGCATGCACATGCAATTCTGCGCCAGTGCACTAATACTGCCTCCTGATCACATATGAAAGCAGTTCCATAAATGAACAAGAAACAAGGCTGATTCTTCGGATTATTAGCATGAGGGAAAATAACTGTTAAATGAGTTTAAATTCATCTGCCTGGGTGATAGCTGATAATACTCTAATGATGGCTCATGTATGTGATTCCACAAGCACGTCAAAAGCTCAAAAAAATTCTTGTATGTTTGGTGGCCTAATATAACGATGTGCAGACTGAAAAAGAAAAAGGAAATACATGCAAGATTTAATCCTTACCAAATAAATCTGCAATGAAGAAGCATTATTTAGGGCACTATTCAACATACTCGTCAAAATGTGCTAGATGTATAATGAAGCATAATAAAGCTGTGAAGTAAAAACTTAGGGGCTAGTTTTTTTTGTTAGACACAATATTAATGAGAACAATGATGACAAAGAAAGTATAGAGAAAGCCGTTAGTAGTCAGTGTAATAAATGTGAAGAAAAAAAAGTGGACGAATAGATACCCTGCCAGTGCAAGCAGCAAGTTACCTTCATCCCCCCTCCCCACTGGTATTGTTTTTCACCATGGCATACAAGGCATAAAATAAAACTCATATCTTCCTGCCCGGCCCCAACTTGAGATCAAAGAAGAGCCCCCCCCCCCCCCTCTTTCCTAAGAAAAAAAAAACATTGTGGCCTGCCTCCCTGCATGGGAAGCATCAGCCAACGTTGAAGAAACCAAAAAATTGTAATGCTTCACGAGATAATGTCCTGGTGGTAAATTGTGACCAAGCCCATGTCCATAATTTATTACAATGATCTTTTTCCATTGACAGACATTTTGAGCAATAAAAAAACTCTTTAGTATTTTATTCTGGAGGTGGCATTGCAAGATATTTTGTCAACTCTGGAAAACACTACGTACCTGAAAATAGAGAGAATTACCCTTTTCAGGGATACTGACAGTGTATTTGGTAAATAATAAGCATAACATTTTTGTCCGACGGTTCACAAATGTTCTATAATGTTACGGTTTGACACGTCAAATCATAATAGCAAGATACATGCTTGACATCACAATGTCGTAATGATGTGTGAAACGCACTTCTCTGTACTTTAGAAACCACGCTCGCTGACAATTTTTACCCTATTCTTATCCAGTGGTTCACGTCGTCTAATTTTTTTGTAACATGCATCAACTAGTCCATCAACATGCATTACTTTAGAAACCATGTTACAGTTGATTGACAGTTAGTGAAGTACAAATATGAAAAGTGCACTTTTATTATTACTTTTAAATGCTGTATTGTAAAGAATTTCAATGCTGTGACAAGTAATGCTTACGTAGAAACAAAGACAACTTGTTCAAAAAATATGACTGTGCTTATTGTAAAATTACTGATATGTGCATCTTTTAGACATTTTATGGCTCTTCCAAATGTAACACTGCACCATCTATACATAAATATAGCGAAGCAGTTGTATTTTGTTTTTAACTTTGTAAGCTGCTTGAGGGCTTGTGAAAAAAAAAAGATTGTAAATTATTGAAGAGTGTACAGCCACAAATAACTTATGTACTTTGCCGTAAAGCATGACAATTTCATTTATGGTATGAGTGGTGTTGGTCAGCGACGTGATGCATGACGACAAGGTGCAAAGCTAAACTCCACAGATTTTTCACTTTTTGCCTAAGTACCGACAAACGACTCGCCCTCTGGCCCGCTCTCAGGTGCTGCTGGCCAGCCTGCCGCAATGTTCTTCCTAACTTAGGAAGATTTATAAACTACTGTATGTTTAAGTATATTAGCCACACACGTTCCTGCGGACAATATGTGAACACAATGTGCCTTTTTTTCCCACTGTCATTAGTGAGCGAGGGAAGTGCTTCACCAAGCACCGGAAAAGCATTAGGATGAACATGGCTGCTGAATGTGAGTCAATAAGATTTGTTGGTGGTGCTTTAAAGGAAGAGAACAAAATCTAAGGCAAACAGAACAGTACTCTGTGGTAGAGGGCAGGCCTGCATCACGACAACAATTTCACACTGCATGCTCTCAGACTCAAACGCAATGTCTTTCTCGTCAGTGCAAGCAAAGAGCTTTCTGGACTTCTAACAGGCAGTGTGGCTTTCTCATGTTTGTGTGTTTAAGTTATCGTTACAATTTTTTTTGTTTACATTTTTTCTGGTTACTGGAAAAATATATGCAATGCATGGCAATGCAAATAATGATGCAGACGATAATCAAAAGATGATAAAGGCAGGGAAAGCTAATATTTCAGTGATTTATGTGCCTTACTTAACTTCTCAAGTAAAGTTTACCCAAAGATAATGATTATTTCAACAAGAGACTGAATACATTAATATTAGCACAGGGAAGGCTTCCGAGAATGCGCGCCTGCTCGCAATCTTGTACAAGGCATCGCTACGGGTATAACCATGCGCAGCGGATGGGGGCAGGGGCACGTTCCATCGCCAGCCTCTGGTGATGTCCGAAATAAAATGAGCTTCGCTCTCAAGATGAAAAATGACGTGATGACGTACTTTTTACGAAGGTCAGTCACTGGTTCCCGGCTTTCCGGGTAAAGGAGGAACGGGACGTAAACTTTTGAATGCAGCGCATGAGGGGTCGTCGCAATTAATAAAAGAAAAGAAAGCGCGTGGCCGTAGCCTCGCGCATTGAAAAATGACGTGAAAGGTCCGACAAGATCAATGCGTGCTAAGAATTGGCCACCGCCTCTACATGACTGGGAGGCCACCACACCTTTTTCCCCATGCGCGCACGCCTACGAGCATAACAGCCAGCGTTACGGTCCACGGACAAACTACGCGAACTTATTAGAAACGACAATGAACAAGGTTTCGCGTTTTCCACATGTTTGCCGTGCTTGGCGTTATCCGCGTGATCGTCGTGCACGCGCAATTTCCTTCCGCGGCTATCTCAAGTGGGTCGCTGTGCGGCGGCGTCCGTGGCAGTAGTGCAGCGCTCAGCGCGCTGTTTCACGAACACGCAATAAAAGCTCCTTCGAGGCAGGGCCGAGCGCGTACAGAACAGCGAGCGAGAAAAGAAGACGCGGCCTGGAGGAAAGGACGCGGTCTTTGTAACGGGAAGAAAACAAGGCTCCCAACCAGCGCCGCGGTCTCCTCGTGCAAGAAAGACCGCGGAGCGAATGCGCTCGTGTTCGGCAAATTTGCATTTGTTTCACGGTGTAGTAGTCGTCTCCCCCCCCCCCCCCCTCGAATGGCCTTTGTATACCCCCTATAGGACGTATGCAAAGCGAAGATCGGCTTGTTTGTACGTTGCGTATGCGAAGTAACGGTAATTGCAGGCTTCGCCGTCTGCGATACCATGTGTGCCACGCAGGTCACGCACGATTTAGCGGCGGTTCGCCGTTGATGAAGCGAAGTGACAGTCTCGCGACAGGCCACGAGGTTGCCACAGGCCCCGGAAATCCTGCGTTAGTTTCGGTTTCAGGCAACATGTGATATGTGGGGTTGAACGTCCCAAAACCACATATGCACTCGTAGCGGTTGCCGGGCATCCTAAGATCTGTATGAACGAAGTGAAAACGTGGACGTAAGCAATTATTGTCTTTCACCAGTTTTTTTACGAATAAAGAATTTTGATTGATCTGTAGAGAACTCATGTTTTGAATCGGGCGGGAATGAGGAGCGCTTTCCTCCACGCCCCCTTGCTGCTTGTCGAGCGGTACCACATGCGAGATCGCGATGGGTTAGCGTGCAAACTATGAATACGGGAAATATGCTTGACGTGGCGAACGGAAGACGGCTAAATCGGGACGTCACAATTTTCGTTCTGCGGCTCGTTAACCAAGAGATTTCCTGTTCCGCAAAGGTTTTCAATGTTTCCTATAGTGACAACGGGCAAGCACAAGTACTTGGATTTCTTATACGAAATCGCGCTAGCAGGGGGGTGAGCGCTGCTAAATAAGATATCAAACGACGCGGCCGATCTCCGTCGCTCGGAGGGCGCACGCGATACTATCTCACCGCGTGTTAGGTCTGCTGTCCAATGCTCAAGCAGAGGTGAGACACATTGCCAGTCTTGAACGAGCATGAAAAAAAAAACGCTGGGAAGGGGGGGGGGGAGTCACTCTAGCAGCATGCAACAGTGAACTTTGAGTCTAAGGGCGTGGTTGCAATAAGCCGGCGCACGCGATATCGGCAAGCGTCAGCGCACGGTTCGCGAACCGTTCTACGCGTTGCGCTTTTAGCGGGAAGAGATTGTGCGATAAGAGCATTTTTCCCTGGAGCAGCCATACTTCTTTTCTTACACCAGCGCTTTGTAGAGTGCCGCGATGTCGGATCCAAAAGCGTTAGCTTTCAGTCGTCGTATTGTCACTGGGTTTTGAGGTTGAAGGCAGCAGCCACTGTTTTCATGATTGCACCTCATTTGGGCGAAACTGTGCTCGGAAAACAAAGCTTCACTCTACAAGCAATGCAAGCTGTAGACTGGTAGTAGCAAACCAGAGCGTCAGCCGTCGATAATCTGCCAAGTGCGTCGGCATTTATACACGTGCCATCGAAGATTCCCGCGTTATCGCTAGCGGCTGCGCGTAGTTTCAAAACAAACTCTAATGTGCGCGTTGTGTGTGTGTAATCTCATCGGAAGGTTCTGAGATTATCCAAATTGCTACAAGCAATACACGCTGTAGACTGATAGCAGCAAACCAGAGCGTCAGCCATCGATAATCTGCCAAGCAGCAGAATGCGTCGGCCAAGCAGCAAAGTGCGTCGGCATTTATACATGTGCCATCGAAGGTGCTAGCGGCTGCGTAAGTTCCAGAACAAACTTTGATGTACGCGTTGTGCGCGTAATCTCATCGGAAAGTTTTTAAGATTATCTAGATTATTCCCAGTCATTCGGGTGCGGTTTGCACAAGGCAGCTTTACACGCGTAATGGTGTGGTGGCGAAAATAGAAAAGAGCACGTGCATTACCATTACAAATTCTTGCTATTGCAATGATGACTTCGTCGGGGAAACTGATTTTTATTTTTTGTATGGTTTGGCTAACAGCTTTGCTGCTAAAACATATATAGTGTCGCATAATGAGGTGTGCACACAAACGCCACCTTGAGATCCATGCATGAACCGAAATACGACGCGACCGAACTAATTTGATATGGACGCGGTTGCATCCTTTGTGTAGCCCACGCGTGTTGCTCGGTCGATGACAAAACTCGACTAAATTTGGCATTGCACGCGCGTATTGCCGTTTAGGCGCCAGCAGAAAGTCAGATTGGCGGCGCAAATGGTGCAGCACTTCCACCCCTGCGCCTGTATGTCTGCCTATCTATCTATACAGATCTCGTGATCACCCCTTGGCATGAACCAAAATTAGCATGGGAGCGTAAGCTGGTTTGACGAATATGTCTCGCTGGTCAAGACATGAATAATGCCCTAATCCCGTCGCGTACATCGTCAAAGACTTCCCGATACCTGTTGGCATGTATGTACCACTGGTATGCGGGTATGTTCCACAGTTGATTGACACTTGGCATTTTTAACGCGAGAGCGTTAAGACAAAACCTTACATCGGCAGCGTTGACCCAACGAATGCGAAAAAATAAATGTCAGGGTCCCAGTAGTAATCGAACCCAAGCATTATGCGTGGCAATTGAACATTCTACGACAGAGTCCTGTCAAGTCTCGGAGCTACTCTTCATATAGACCCTAATGTTCGTGAAACGTCAATTGCGGTTTTAGTGCTGGGTACGCAATTTCATAAACATTACATATGTACTATGATACACAGCCTTCATGTCGGGCGATGCACTGATGTTGATTATTGGAGCAGTGCCCAGGGCTACCAACCTTATCGCTTCTGGTGTTGCTAATACACATGTTCCTATTGCCATCGTTGCGCGTATGCAAATAACTGGTTATATAAGCATCTGCAACTCTTCGACATATGTCTGCGCGTTCAACATTTATACATATCTTAAGCGTCATTCCGTGACTTGTCGCTCAATAAAAAAAAAATCACAACACCGTTATTTCTCTCCACATGCTACGCATAACGCCGATTCCCAAGGTACGTGGGATTCACCTTTTTTTATTAGTAGGAATCTTAAATAGAAAGACTAAATTTACTACTGGTTATCGAGTTCTGCTTTACTGAGAAATCGGTCAGCTTTCGTTTGTCCACTTCGCAGCACGAGAACAACATTTAGAAAATGGTTAACTAAATCTAACAAATGGCAGGCAGCGTTACCTGAACGGCCAGAGGATGCGTGCAAGAGAGCATGCATGGGCACATTCCGTTTGCATGCGAAGTAGAAAAGGCGAGATTTCACGGCAACCCTCATCCCCACGGTTCGTATCCTATCGCTCCATTTGCTTACATCACCAGTGACGTCACGAATCGTGTTTTGTTTCTGAATCCGCCGGTGGTAGATGCGGCACTACTGCGGCGTATCACCGGGAAAGAGCGGGTCCCACGGAAGGGTATGCGCTGACCGTTGATCCGCAACACCGTCGCCGCGCCATTTCGAAGATCCGTTCGTCGGCGCCATCCTATTATGTTTCGGCGTGCTCGAAGATCCGTTCGTCGGCGCCATCCTATTATGTTTCGGCGTGCAGAAAGCAGGCACTGCGCCGTGTCGCCTGAAGGCAGACAGAAATTAGGTGCCTTTTTCCTCTTCATTCTAACCACTACCACCACCGTGCAGAAAGTGTTTGGAGGTCTCCAAGCATCCAAGTTGCCGTGCGGATTTCGAACACAGCACGGACAGCAAATTTTATGCGCGTGCGGCGAGCGTCACTCCAAATACCCTTTAAAAATCAACCACATATGTGAAAGGCATCCCTTCAAGTACTGCTGTTAGATGACATTTTATTCTGTGCTAGGTGGAGCTGGTTAGATAGCCGCGCCAAACAGTATCGCTCTCATTTAGCCGTCAATCAACGTCAGTTAGTCTCCCCTATGGCCCCCTGGTGCTTCTCGCTTATGCTAAACCGAGCTACCAACGAGCACTTCAAACCGCGCGGGTTGCAGAGCAGTGAGGTGGCCTCAACGTGACGCACGGTCAGTTCACATTAGAGCCACTTTCGTGGTTTCTTTCACTAAAATACACCTGACAACGACCACAAGGTGTCATTTACATACCATACCAATACTTCTCTGATAGCGAAGCTTTGTATTTGCTTAACAAAAACGTGTCACACGCGTTCACAGATAAAGTCGTTGCCGGCATCTGGAGGCAGTCGCAATGGCCTGCACATATACGGTGGTCAATGTGAACGTCCGATGCCAGCCTTACAGCGCTAATATGCGAAAATATAGCCAGAAATATTACACTTGTATGTCACAGAACTTTTTCTGTATTAACTGGAGGTGACAGACAAGAAAGCCAAGAAAAGTACAGGGGACGTTATTTGTATAAAGTTATTGCGATGTAAAGCAAATGAAGTGGACGAACAGATAGCTTGCCGTTGGCGGGGACCCGAATTGCGACCTTCGAATAACGTGTCACGCGTTCGATGCTCTCACTAAGCATTTATTGTCTGTCAGTTCACATTAATGTTGCATCAAAAAAAAAAAAAACGAGCCGTTCAAGTTTCCTTTTTGTTTCCATACATGTCACTCGACCCACCATCGTTGTCACGAAATATTTCGTAAAAAACGTCACACAGATGAATCGAATGCACTCATATTTAGCGCCAGTCGACCGCGGACGGGACATTTAAAACAGCCGTCATTTGCGAAAGAAATTAGGCTCACGAAATTTTCGCAGAAACAAATAAAATAGAACCTGCGTATTAACGAAGCAAAGTAAATAATCACGGCCAGCGGGCGATTTGCGAAACATGTCTCCGCATTCGCGCAGCAAAAGCCTCGTGTAATGAGGGTCGGGCCCCGTTCCTGCGGAAAACAAAAACGACAAAGAAAGCAAGGACGGGGGAGCCAGTTAGCGGCAAAGCGCGTCCGTAGTGTCGAAACCGTTCGGCGCATTGCTGCAGCTTCCGGGGCCGCCATTCGACGACGCGCAATCGCTCGCACACAAAAGGTATACGGTGGCTAGATACACAAAGGGAGCGCTTTCGGAAGCTCCCCCCGCTCTTTTCAATTGTTCGCTTCGAGCGCCAAAGAGCCGCTGCTGGCATAACCCCGGAAGCCATGGAGACTGCTTTTGCCTTCTACTTTTTTATCGTTTATTTAGGAACACTTCTTTTTTTTCCCTCGAATAACATCGTCGCTGTATGCAGTGGATGGATATTCAACGCTGACCACCCCGTCGGCTGGCCTTGGGGGGGACGTCCCGGGCGTGACCACCGCGGCAGGTGCGTGGGGCGACGCGCACGATCGGCCTTGGCCCGCACGCTATCACGGCTACGGGTCCGAGTCGCGATTTTGCATTTTCGCACGGGGTTACACGTGGACGCTCGAAAGAACCGACAGGCACGGCGACAGCAGTTTCAGCTGCACATCATTTTCCCCGATGTTCGAAAGTATTAAAGCGATAGCATTAAAGAGCTCGTTTGTTGAAGGTTTTGTTTTGAAGGCACTTGATGAAAGTTTCGAAAAAGCTTTTGTTCAATATTATGGATCAAACACCCCGATTTAGGCGAATGGATGACTGCGCGCGGGCAACCGCAAACAATCAGCCAAAAACTTGTGGAGCGATAAGCAACGTTCCTTTCTTCTTAATCTTTGTTCGCTCGGTAAATATTAGAGAGCGCGCTTATCGCAACCCAATAAGGTGATGATTGCGTCCGCGGTAGGTCGCTTCGACTCGCTGCGCACGTATCTGCAGCGCCGTTCAACGAGAAGAGGGGGTCTTTATCAAGGCTGCACGCTCGGCCAAAAGGGGCGTGTCGCAATTCTAATCCGAAAATGGGAGCCGAAGAAAATCGTGGGACTCGCTCGAGCAACGCCTACGCAGTCCAGAGAACGCCATCTACGCTCGATCAGGCTGCCATCCCCGTCGACGCTTTATGGTGCCGCAAGGACACACGCGTATGCCTGACTACAGCGCGTTACAACATCCGAGAAGGTATTTTCTTTAATGACGTCCCGAAAGTGAAGCCGAATCTCCGTCACCTCACCATGGAACGCGTAAAGTGCTAGCTTATGCAGCGAAAAAAAAAAAAAGCATTTCCCTCACTACCCCTTGCTAGTTTAGCACGATTGTAATTGTTCCGAACAAATGTCCCTCAACGTGTATTAATGAGAACTAACAGATATATACAAAGGAAAGCATAAGGGATGTTAGTAACCTTATTGTCAATGTGAAGGAAGAAAAGAGGACGTACATAATTTGCCAATCAGCAGGGAACGAACCCGCGACCTTCGAATAACGCGTTTGATGCGGCTACAGCGGCGGTCATCCACCCCGTCTACTTTACAGGGTAGGTACATGGGATGTCAATCAGCGGTCGAGCCCCATAACCAGCAGACCACCGCAGGATTTCAGGATGCCCAAAACGCCAGTGCTTGCCGCGAGAAGATGCACAGTCAGCGGGAAAAACGCTGGCAAGTCAGTGGATGCGATGAAGCCACTTTGAAGTTCCCGCTCTCCTCACCCGTCAGATTTTGACGGCGTCTACTACGTCTTGCGTAGTCCATGGCCAGCAAAAGTTTCGTATACATCGGTCCTTGAGCGCACTATAGACTTGACATCCGAAGTCTCCCGAGGAAAATAACTACTAGGGAAAATGCAAATGATGATGTCACGGGTTTAAAACCCGTGACATCATCCGCGGTGATTTTAAGGCCAAACTTAAGTCTGCTTTTATCCTGCATCAATAAAGGAACACTGTTTCGTTCGGATAAGTCACTTCTGGGCGCGTGGACGGACCAGGAAAAGCGTGGACGAGCTGTTAAAGGGTGACGCTGTTGTAGCGAAGTTGTGCCTCGCAGTTTGGTCGAGCAAAACATACAAAAAAAGGGGGGGGGGGAGGGAAAGCGGATGTGCCTGGCGCGTCTCGGCCATAAAAAACACCCTCTCTGCGTAACGCAATGGGACTGCGCGTGAGCACCCACAGAAGAGCACGACTGCACGTAAGTACATGCAGTAAGCGTCAGAAGTTTAGGGGCCACGCAACACGAAAAAAAAGCTGAATATTCTCGCTGCTTCGCAATAGATAATGCCTTACATTTTGATTTCTGGTCCACTACAAGAAGCTCAAACATGTCCCGGTGTAGTTCGACAGAATGCAATCACACATTGCTGGGGAATTCAAAAGTTTTCAAACCTAGCGGTCTACGAACTTTTGACTCAGGCTGCACTTGAAGGGTATTACGTAACTCAAGTAAAATTACTTCAAGACTGAGAAGTTACCATTTGCCAATTACACTTTCCTTAATATTGCGTTCATAGAATAATTATCACCCCTAGGAAATAAATAAAAATCGCGGCTTTTAAAATTTGGCACCGGAATTCCAGCATGTTTTCGTTGTTAGCTTTGGCCAAGCGAGCTCCGTTAAAATTTCCAATAACAACTATGCTAAGTTCGGCTTTTGGAAAAGCAATGTAAACCTTATTTACATAAAATGAATTATGTAACTCCTAAGAGACGCCGATAGAATTACAACGTCCCAGCGAGTCCGCGCGCCGCCTGCACGTTATCGCGTTGCAAGCGTCAACGCACGGCAGGAATTGCGCAGCTGGTTTAACGAAAGAGTATAACGCGAAAAAACGAGTTTCCCTTTAAAGCAAAACTAACCTAGAGGGCTGAGCATGCGCGCTCGAAGCGAAAGCACTTCCAAAGAGGCCATGACAAGCCCAGCAACGGAAGAGATCGCGAGCACGGAGCCTGTTCTTCTGGCACAGAGCCGGTAGCGAAGCGATATGCGGAACAAACTTCGGACGGGTGCCGCCATACGTCAACAGCGGCGCGTCTTCTTTGCCCGACGTCGCGGTATCTCATCCGCCTCGCCTGAAACATTGTCGACCCGACTTCGCTTTGACAGGAGCCGCGTTTCGAGGGGAAGAAAGTGGCGCGGACCCCGTCGTGAAGCTCGCAACCGTTAGTTATACGAACAAACATGCTCTCAAGTCACGTTTAGTGACTGTCTTTTAATAAAAAAGACTGCACCTATTCTCAAATCGTGAATGGTAATCTATCACTAACCCTCAAGAGGGAGGTACTACATAACAGCCGCATCGCGCTGGTACCTACGTATACGGAGCAGAAACCTGGAGGCTTACAAAGAGGGTTCATCTTAAATTGACGAAGACGATGGAAAGGAAAATGATAGGTGTAACCTTAAGAGGCAAGAAGAGAGCAGAATGGGTCAGGGAACAAACCGGTGTTAATGATATTGTTACGAGACTACATCACGCTGAATATATAGTTGAAATCAAGAAGAAGAAATGTAGTACATGGGCAGGACACGTAGGCAGGAACCAACTGCATTCCCAGAGAAAGCAAACGCACGAAAGGGAGACAAAGTTAGGGGCACCCATGAGATCAAAAAGTCAAGTGTCAACGCGGTGCGCCCTGCCTTTGCTATTCTGCTCTCCGGGATTAGAATTTGGAAGAACATTTTTTTTTTTTGTAATAGTACCGTCATTATCGTAAAAAAAATAGAAAGTTTTCGAATAGCGTACCGCAAGGTTAGCTGGTGTTGCGGGCGTAGCGTTTCTGTACGGGCGTCATACGAGTTTGCGAATACCGTTTGGCCCTGCAAACGCTAACGCACGCTCACCGCAAAGGGCCTTCGCGGGCCGCACGCTATTTGGAATTTTCCGCGAGTGGAGCGCAAACGCGAACAGCAATTCACGTTACGACGACATGCGCAGTGGCAGCGACCGCAACGCAAAGCTTCGCGGTACGCTATTTCAAAACGCCCTAATATGCGTGGCCATGGCCCTGCACTTTAAGTAATAGCGGATGGGACGAGTTTAGAGTTCTTAAATTTTAACTTTAAATGCTTTTGTCTATAAGTGGCTGGACAGTTTATTTGTACGGATAGGTCCAGTATGGGTATGGGCCTTCCTAGTGTGCACACCTATGATCGGAGTCAGAATAGCTCCAGATATGCTAACGGCTGCACAGCAAAAAATGGGGGATTTTATGGAGAACGAATGTAACAAAGGCGAGGATGCCGAACTGCATCAAAATGGCGGAGGATAGCTTGCTGCACTGGCCATCACATCGGCTCCCTCGATAACAGTGTTCGTGTGTGTGTCATATGACAACGCAGGTGAAACGCAACGTGACACGCGCGTCCATAAATGCTCACAGCCAAAACATGACGCCGATTCGAGGTGCCAGTCATGCAGGGACCGCGAAAAAAAACCTGTTCGGCGGCGGTTGCGCAACCAGCCGTCCCCTCTGCGTGTACAGGGACGCCTCCGCTACACTGCTCGGCACACAGCGTGGGCCCGGCCTCGATTCGCTTCCGACGCCACAGCTGCGGGCGCGCAAAACGCGAGCCGATCACGCTGAGAAGCGCGCCAACGCCCGGCCGGAGCGATACCGCATCGGCACACAAACAGCCAGGACCCTTGACGGGCCAAAGCAAAATGGGTGAACTTTCGCGAATTAACGTACTGCTTATAAAAGAGCCACGTTATTGCCCTAACCAGCTTCAATCGATAGCTCAGAAAGAAGGCTCGAACAACTTAAAACCGCACTCCAATCCTAACTTGAACTGAACTGCACCATACCACTGGTTGAACCCGTAGTCGTTTAGAATCTAAGGATGAATGTATATTCCGCCCACAACTGTCACACTCGAGGGAAACTTGCACAGACGCCCTAAGCAGACGCATTTGCTACACGAATTTGTCAGCCAAATCTAACAATGGAATGTGCTCGGCATTTGTGCCAAACGACGTCGGCACTTTTCGCCTTTTTTTTTTTTTGTAGGTAATCTTCTTATATGGACCAAGGATACTTTCGCCGGTTCGGAAACGTGATCGTCGGGCCCGATTCCAGTTAAGATTCCGGCACCACTGTTTAGCCTAGCGCAATACTGTAGCTAGGGACGGCAAACATGCATTTCAGTATGCGTAGTGCTGACATTATGAGCGAGAAAAAGGTGCTTAATGTGTAATCGGAAACCACCTAGTCTGTTACACGGATGAATGGTAGAAACGCAGCAGTTCTGGGAAAGGCTAGGCGGCTCGCACTAATTGAGTTGGAAGCAGCTGTAGAGACTATCGGCAGCAGAAGGCGACATTGCACGTCGTCGCGCTAAAGGGCACGTTCGGAAGCCCGACACAGGTGAGGCTAAATAGCAGCAGGCCAGAGGTGTAGTCGCGACGAGTCTTCACCACCTGGCCCAACTAAACACAATGAGACGCCGAACGCTGGCCACGCCTCTCTCGGGACTCCACGCAAATGGCATGCCCCGAGTGTAGGAAACATCTTTCTTTTTTTTTTGATCGAACATTATGCTGCTGTCGCGAAGTTGTAGAGTGGCGAAACACAAGTCGCACCTGGCTTCTTCCTCCTCCTCCTCGCACACACAAAAGGTAACGCGGTCGGATTAGAACGCTATGCGGAACGAAGGTTCAATTAATTTGTCGGACGACCGGTTTTCAATGCGTGCACCAGAGTCGTTTCGCAACCTTCTTCGGGCACGACATGGACACACGGTGTGGGCGGCTGCAATTCGGCACCTGCAACCGAAACTAACGCCGCAGCGAGCAAGACGAGGTGTCAACAACTAGGGAACACGCGACGCGAACCGGTCAGGGGTAAATAAATGCACCCCCAGACGTTCCAATGTTCTCGAAGAGGGATACGACCACCTCGAAGGCGGCAGTGAAGCGTAATCGTCACCTGCTATTCAGCGCATCCTTATTGTAAACAATCGGGAACAAGTTTGTGAACAGCCAAGAGAGAGAGGGGGGGGGGGGGGGGTTAAGCTAAACTGCTCGGTTTACTCGCAACGACTATCATCCCAGAAATATTCGATTTGAACCGCCCTTTTGGATATTAGCAGCAGCGCAGGAAGAATGCGAAAGCGGCGGTCGTCACAGCGAGAGCCCCAACAAACTAGGCCTCCGGTCGGGGGCTCCAAAGCAACGACAGCCTCTCCTCGACCCGGCGGCGTCCCGTATCGGAATCCGGACGCTTCGTTGTCGTGTTAGTTCGGTGTAGTAAAAAGAAGCGGCGGTAGCCCAATTCGACGCGGCCTCGTCGAGGGCGCGGCACACTGCCGCCGGAAGAAGCCATGGCGCGTCGCCGGTCACGCACCGGCAGCGCACAACCTGTGGCTTTACGCACCTTGTGGCCCCGGCGCCTCTCGCTGCGCGTCTGGGTGGCCGAACTTTCGAGCAGGCGCGGCGCTTGCGTGGTCGCCTCCTGCTCAATGGCCAGCTGGCTCTGCTCACCGCGCGTCATGGTGGTCGTCTTTCGCACGACGCGAGACGTGTGCACCGTCTTCAGGCCGGAGCGCACGTGCGACGAGCGAAACACCTCGCGAGACTCCTGCGAGGCGGAAGCCATCTGCGTGCGGCTGCCGCTCGTCGGACGACAGCTGCTGATCGTCGCCGGGGTCCGGCACATCGTCGGGGTCCCGAGGGTCGCGGCTCCCTTTCACATAGAGCCGCGCTCCGCGCACGAACGAATACATCGCGCACAACTGAGCGTCCGACGCCCAGCGCCGGCACGATCAAACTTCGGCAGCAGACGGGCCGGCAGACGCAACTACGGGGCACCCGCAAACAGGTTTGTGCCAGCCTCCTCTCCCTTCCGTGTACAATAGGCGCAACCGGCTTCCCTCCCCCACACGCTCGCGCAATCCCACGTAAAAGCCGCCCGAAAATCCCGCCAGGGGGAAGCACCGTACGGCCAACCTCGGACGGAGCCGTCCATCGAGGCACGTCCTCGTCGAGAAGCCCACGCTCGTCCGTCCACGGAGCAACGCCTTTTATGGTGCGACAGTGGCGCCAGCCCACGCCCGGTCGCCGCGGCTTGCCCGACTTGGGCAGCGGCGTTAGCAGCCCACACGACGATCATGCGCGACACACGCACCTTTCCGAGCATCCCTCGCGCGTCGATGTTACTTATTTCTTTTGTTCTCATTATCTGAGCGCCGGCCACACTCGGACGATAAGGGACACGAGGTGCGCATGTTTATCTCAGCAATAACGCAGAACCGTAAGTGCAAGCCGAGCAACGGCGACGAGTCAACCGCCAGCCTCCCTATTCATTTAATCGTGGCTACCCTTTGCAGCCAATATCGAAACTTGTACATGACCGACGAATGGATAGCAAATATTGCGCCTGTGCCACACTACACCGGCCTAGAGCAAGCTTGGCAAAAATAAAAGTTACATTCTCAGATTTCGCATGTCAGTACCCCGACATTAGATTTAGACGCATGTTAACCACCTTCCACTACAGCGACTCTCAATGATATCGTAGTTTTGGGTCGCACAGATCCAACAATTATTATTATGATTATCAAAACCGCGATGTGCTGAATTAAAACTGCAAACTGGGCTCGCTTGGCGTGATTAAGGGCAGTGCATTAAACACAGCGCTCAAGCAAAGGAAAGCCCTTCCAAATGTTTCACCTCGTGATTTACGCAGAAATGAAGTACAGTGTAAAATCTGTTCTTGGTTTGAATACGCACTGTAAAAGTAGTGCTTTCTGAAATGCTACGGGTGACCACAACGTGCCGGGAGCGTTTACAATGCTGGCCTTTGAAGCACAAACAATGATCATCCACCATTACTGATTTATAAAGACGATCTGGTGGAAACCGTTAAGGTAAAAATGTGATTGCTCAAATATAATTGCGTTATTCAATAGTTATAGCTGAATATAAACACAATTTACAATACAAATTCCACGGGTGAACTGTGGAAGACTAAAAGCACACAGGTATAAAGTTACAGAAAAGCTGCTCCTTTATGAGTAATAGAAAAATTGCTAGCATTTTCGCGAACGCTTTAACCCGAATGACATGTTAACTATTGCTTAACTTTGCATGTTAACTTTGTCAACTATTGGCTGCACACAATTTTAATCAATTAAGATAAGAACGTATATTTATCAAAAACAAAATGGCCTCCACGGCATCAAAGTGCGTGTCCCCTCCAGATATATTTCTGGATTGACGCCCCTGTGCTGAACCACCACCAAGCGTTTTCACACAAATGGTGCATGCGAAAATTAAGCGGTCAAAGAGCAGTTGCTTCAACGTGCCAGCCATATTAGTCGAAGAACTCTACAAAACTCGGCGTCGATGGCTGAGTCAACGCCGCCGCGCTCACCGCAGCGGGCACTTTCGCGAGAGAAAAAGAATTGCGTGGGGCGCGTTCCTACTCAGACACGAGTTGAGCGATAGTTTGCCGTGCATTGCCGGCTGCTCTCGACAGACGGCGACCGAGCCACAGCCGTTAACGGAACCCACGCGTCGTCTGGTGGGAACACCTGTTCGACATTCAACCGTCAGATGTGGTTCCCATTTGAAAGAGCTACTGACACCATTTTGCGAAGGCGCGTTTATGCTGCCGCACAATGCTTCCCGTATACAGACACGGCTCCTAACAAGTGGGAAACTCGGCAAATGCTGATAATAAGATATATACATATATATATATATATATATATATATATATATATATATATATATATATATATATATATATATATATATACAGCACCACCTTGACGTCAGACTACAGTACTACTTCTGGTGACTTCACGCAGCAGTCTGGCTATAGTTGTGATGGAGTCAGGTACCGAAACATCCAAAATGGCCACTTCTCATCCCCAACGGAGCCGATACGGTTGTGGAAACGTCACGATAACTTTCGCGAGCACGTAACGAAAAGATCGTGCCATATCGTGAGCGGTACAGTAGGAACCAAAACAAGCCATTAAGAACGTACTGTACTTCGGCAGGGTACACTCAGGCTTATCAGTACGTTTTCTCGGCTCTTGAGTGCTGCGCCTTTCATTCGACACAGGGAAACGAGAACTCAATATCATACACACCACAAAATGACATTCGACCACATCACACTGCCTGGGCCCCACTTCAGATTTAAGTGATGCCCCCCACCCTCCTACGCCCCTGCTGTCAGTACCGATAAACCGCCGCACTGCCTGCCCCGATAAATGTTGGGGTTTTACGTAATAATCAAAGCAAGATACGATATATTTACCGTTAGCGTTTATTCAGAGACAGCGTTAACCAGGTCCGTGCTCCATTGGAGCGCGATTGCGACGGCCAGCGCGAGTTGTGCTCAGCAAGGACACTTCCGCAACCAAAACCCTGGCTTTGCAATACATAAACCCTGCGTCAGCGGGCCGCATAGGGTAACGGCTCATTTCACAATTAATTTCGCGTTCGCCATTACGTCGCACAAAATCGTTCCTGCGATTTCGCGAGTAACGGCAACTTTCAAATCCGAGCGGTGCTCGGATATCGATATTACCGATGCAAAGTGGTCCACTAAGCAACCTTCCGAAAGGTACCTCCTCAACGGGCCAATCGCAAATAACAGCAATTATGGCTTCGATCAGATTCGTGTGCACGCGGCTGCATTAGCCCTGCAGTGTCGCAGCGCAATCGGACGAAAGTGCCCCATGGGCGCGTGTTAATTCTTTAAACGATTTCTCGCAATCGTTCGGGAAGACTGCGGGCCCCTCTCGCACGGGACCTCCCACCGAGAGGAGAGAGCCCGGCCTTGGCGCAAACGGATCGGCCTCTACACGTGACCCCAGAGTAATTTGCCTTCACCTCGGCCGTTAACGAACGATTAAACCAAATGGTCACGCCGAAAACAGGTCCCCTGGTACACGAGCCCACGTCCGTGTTGCCAGGTGAGCAGCAGAAATCTGCAAACTCGCGAACAGAGCGCGTCGTGTCATTTCAGTTAATGCTATATAGTGTGGGGAAACAGGTAGACAAATGTCGATTGCTGTGAACCATATGTATGTATGTATGTATGTATGTATGTGTGTGTGTGTGTGTGTGTGTGTGTGTGTGTGTGTGTGTGTGTGTGTGTGTGTGTGTGTGTGTGTGTAACAGAGTCGCGCGTTCGCCTTAGAAACGCCGCTAGCAACCATTCGTTGCCGATATGGTGACGCTCGGACCAATATTTGTATTTCTCGATGACGTCATCATAGCGCTAAGAAATGACAGCCGTCATCGACATCGAGGCAGGGGCGTCGCTAGGGGGTAAACGAGCCCGTGCTTTCCCCTCACTCTCCCCCCGAACTTTCTTCGCCATGGCATACAAAGCACAAAATGACACTCGACCACATCTGCCTGCCCGGTCCCCACTTGCTCCCCGCGTCCCGGCTCTGATAAAAATTTCTGCCTACGCCATCACCGTTAAGGCAATCACTGGTCTTCGACAGGTTTGGCCTGTCGATCGACGACGGGGTAGGAATGTCACCTGTAAAAACAAAGAGTGGCCTCGCCGCCTGGCTGCGGTGGCTATGCCACTCAGCAAGCTAAAGACATGATATACAATAACCAACTTTGCGGATGCAATTGAAAGACGCCATTTTGAGCACAGGCGGTCGAAATGCTCGGCCTGTAAATTTGGCTGAATAAAAGTCTATTACTACTACTACTACTGAGCCTCTATAGGTCGCCGTTATACATCGACAAACTCTAAATAAACGGGACAGCGGAAGAGATGGCTTCGAGAACCACGTTAATTCGATTGATGGGCGACTGGTTCAGTATATACATATAAAGCGAGACCGACCTGGAAGTGCAGGATGATGGTCCAGATGAGTCCGAGGGTGAGCTTGGGGTTCCCGTCGACGATGTCCTCGGCGCGGATGTTGACCAGCTTGACCTTGCGGTACCGGAGGAAGGTCAGCGCCGTCTGCACATTCTGCAGCATGTGGAACCGCATGCGGCCCTTCTCGCGGGGCTGAAACACGAGACAGCAACCGCTGTTAGCATCAAAACAGGGATACGCGGTGCCGTTCTCAGCAGGCCGAAGAGGAATCGCGGCGCAGTTAAGGAACAGTCGTGCTCGATCAAAATCCAACAGCACGGCCGTCGGATAAAAAACAAAGTGCGGCCTGTTGAGTCGCGTGGCGTCTGGGCAGAGGTGACAGCTTCGGCCGCTTTTTTTTTTTTTGGGGGGGGGGGGGGGAAGCACTGACGCTCCACCTGTCGAAGCGGTTGGCACTTTTCTTTTATTGGCGCCAGTATGCCCTACGGCATCACTTAAATGACAAGTAAAAGCTCTATTCTTTGTATGAGGGCCAGGAGTGGTCGATGCAGTGGACCGTGCGTCCAGCGCGTCAAGTCAGGTGGTCGGCCGGGGTGGTGGCCGCGTAGGTGGCGAGAGTATAATCCGGAACGTCGCTGGATCCAACGTTCACACAACGGGACTTGTTTTTCGCGTGAATTAGTAGCAAATGGTCTTGCGCGGCGACGAACTTCACAGCCGGCTTAGGTTAATGCCATCTCAGTCGCCACATTGGAGGACCAACAATGTCGAAAAGTTTCATCCGACGAGTTTCTGTCTGCGGCACTGGCCCGAATTCGAGCTCGAACAACTCCAACGTTAAAGAACATGCCAAGGTGTTGCCATCGTCGCGGCTGCAAGTATGGCAGTGTTTCGTGAACACACACTCACCAGCGTCTCCCCAGAGAGGACCTCCAGCAGCGAGAGCAGACTGTGGCCATCCTGGAGATCCACGAACAAGTCGTCCACCCGCTTGTTCGCCTGCACGCGAGAGAACACCCCTTATTATAGTAACTTCAATTATGTACAGGCCGCGTCATTTTGCGAGAAAAGTAGTGGTGGTGGTATTTATTCTATGGCACAACGCTCATGCCATGTCACAACACTGAATGGAATGCTAAGTATGTACTTGCCATTAGTGGTGATCATTAAAAGCGACTGCACGGCAAGACGAGCTAGCTGCTATGAATACATAATAACTTATTTTTAGCGCACACTGACACACGCTGTCGTTCCCTCTCTTTGTCCGTGTGCGCTGAAAATAAGTTATCATGCATCAAAAGCGACGCACGGAGGCACACCGATGTATTTTATTACGAAAATCGCGGCCTCGCATTCGTCTTTCATGAGTGCAGCGGTTGAAAAGGCGGCCGCAGTACCTGTCAAACTCCTGGTAGTTAACTGTCGAGCGAGAAGAGCAAACAGTACTGGTCATTGGAATAATTAGATCTAACATCGTTTCGGTGAATTTTCGATGAACGCTGTTCTATCCAACCCAATCTAAACCCAACTTGACACAAATGTTTATCGGCACAAATTGGGAGGAAGCCTAAAGGCTCACAAGAGACGAGCTTGGAACGCTGATGGTGAGCGCGTGCCTTTCGACAGCGCGAACGCCTCGAACGCACGTCTCAGTTCGTAAGCTTCACACACAAACAGAAGAGCAGTGCGGCAAAGCGCGCTTACCTTTCGCTGCTTCCGGTAGCCAGTAGAAAAAGAGAGAGAGAGAGAGAGAGATAGAAACCGTTACACGTAGAAATATGTCTCTAATCGCTCGTGCTTCGAGGCATGCGACTAAAGGAACGAGACTCACGGCGGGCGAGTGGCACGCACTGCACGGACTGCACACGTGCAGGCACGCATACGTCTGCGTTCCAAGGGCAGCGTGGGGAACAAGGGGACACAATCGGTTGACACACAAAACGCACGAATACAAGCTACAAACTACAACAAGGAAGGAAGGGCGCATCCGAAATTGGGGCAAGCAGGGCGCAGCAGCCTCATAAGCAGTCGTCTCCCCCACTACGTGCTGCGCACTCTGCCTCGGTGTCCGGGAGCTACGCGGCGAAAACAGCAGCTGCGCAAGTCATTCGGGCTACACACGCGGGTACAGTCGGAAGATAAGCCGTATAGCAAAGCAAGATATGTCCCACTTATTTAGGTGTCTCCATGGTTGGCAAACACGACTGCGAATTCACACCGTCACATTCCACAGAAAATAATGCCTATATTACGCACAGTTAATCCACGAGACTGCCTCATCGTCACATTGTCGGAAAGTAGCACTCCCAAAGCTTATATAAACGTTGGCAGGTGGATCCAGCTCGCGCTTACGCTGCTGGTGGATGGATGACCGCCAAGCATGCGAGGTGGCCTTTTGGCTCCTAGCTGCGATAACCTCTCTTCTACCACTTCCTTCCCCATAACGAATATTTCTACGTTTCACTTAAATGCGATAGTAACACTATCATTTTTTAATACATTATAATGTCATGAAAATTGCCATGCATGTGCATCATTGAATGGAGATTTCAAATCTGCAGAAAAATTTCAATTATCTCATTTAAAAAAGAAGTAATGCCATATTTGCTCATTTTAATTGTATTTTAATTGGGTAATTATTTACAAGGTCGTTATTGTAACTCACAACGAAAAAGTTAGTTTTCAAAACTACATGGTTCCTCTAAAATGTCCATGTAATAGGGTAAAGCAAACTAGGTAGATATGTAGATATGTGGGGCTTAACGTCCCAGAACCACCATATGATTATGAGAGACACCGTAGTAGAGGGCCCCAGAAAATTTGAACACCTGGGGTTCTTTACCGTGCACCCAAATCCGAGCAGAGCATTTTCACCTCCATCAAAAACGCAGCCGCTGCAGCCGGGATTCGATCCCGCGACCTGCGGATCAGCAGTCGAGTACCCTAGCCACTAGACCACCGCGGATGGGCTAAAGCAAACTAGGTGTCAAAACGGCTATTCCTTTTATCAGAAATAATGTTTTAATGGAAAGGTAAAAATGAGCTTCCATTAATTAGCTGATATTTATCATATAATTACAATTCTATCAAGGTTGAAAGAAAAAAAGCTTTACCATGTAGTTCATTCAAGTGCTGTGGAAAAGGATGGTACCAAGATTGTTTAAATATATTCACAAGAACTTTTTCAAAACTTTCGTAAGGCAGATTCAATTCATAATGATAACAATGCCAAGGAAATTACGTTTCAAGCTTTAAAAACATTTGTATTTTCGTCTATTAAGCTTTTAACAAAGAGAAATGGTATTCTGCCATAATATAAAGTTTTTGCAGAATATAATTCGGATATAAGTACTTCAAATCGCTAATTCCGAAACTCAGCATTTTCTTTACAATTTCGTGCTATTTTAAGACACTCATCCCCCTTTAAGGGGAAACATAGCCAAGCGTTCTAAATTCTCTTTTTTTTTTGTTGTTGTTGTTGTTTATCCATTTAGATGAAACTTACTGTGTTTATGTATATTTACGGACAGATTTCAAATACACAATAATTTTTCAAGTATAATATGTTACTTTCAAAATGTTGAAAAATTCGCTCGTTTTTTTTTGGGGGGGGGGGGGGGGCTATAGTTTGCTTGAACTTAGAGAGTAACAAGCGCGTCGGAATGAGCTGAAATGAGTACAGAATGAAGAAATAAAAAACAAGAATGCATGTTCCGAGTCCACTTGAACAAAAGTTGTGGTATTGGTATGTCGAACATTCACAAATGAGCCTACGTCAAGCTGGGATTTCGGTCACAACCGTTCAACATACCAATAACATTGGTTCGAATGTGCCTAACTAATTTTTAACTCTCTCAAGTTCAAGCAAACTATGGCTCCCAAAATGACACCTGGGTTTAAAAAAAAAGTTCGGATAGCACTACGAAAATAAATGTACGTTTGAAATCAGCATAAATACACATGAACTACGCAAGCTTCATTGAAATCGACACAGTAAACATTTAAGATGTTTATATGTCGGCACAGTGTGGCGACACAGTAAACAGGCACAGTGTGGCGACAGGCGAAAAACGAATTTTCATTCGAAAGCATAAAACACACGTGGGCTCAACAATGAGCGATCCGTGCGCCCTGCACGGCCCTGGAGCTTGTTGCAGCGTCAGGATACGCGACGGGAGTTCTAGCCGAAGTTCTGAATTTCCAGCACATTACGAAGCTATAGTCATATACATTCCGGACTAGTTTAGACTGTCCAGGGTGATTTATCGCAGACATAAATGTAAGTTAGCGAGAGCTTTTGCATCGCGCTTCCATCGAAATACACAGGCAGACAGTCGCGGCTGGAATCGAACAGGCGACCTCAGCAGCGGTAGGTGTCTAACTACGGCTTCAAAACAAATAGTAAAATATCTGAGCAGCTTCCTCCTCGGTGTGGTTCATGGGCCCATCGCGAACAGTAAAGGTATTTACAACGTCTTTGTCGAGAACTCGGAATCCTCACGCGTGGGAACAAGAAAGGTCACGCGGCATTAGGCTGCCTATCACCACCTCGAGCGTCTGCACGAGATACACGCACAAGAAAAATAGATATTTCAAAATGCCGGAATGGAGCTCTCGCAACTTGGAAGTGGCAAACGTTAAGCCAGAATTTGTCCATGCATTACCTCAAAAACCAGTAGCTCTTTCGTGTGACTCCCGATTAGAGACAAAAGCGCTTGTTGTGCTGCTCACGTAAATGCTAGGTATACACTACAAAATAATACACTATTGGGCTCTACACGAAAAGGATGCATTCGGTCAAACATTGGTAACGTGCACCTCTAATAAAACTTGCCACGACTTTGAGGCATCGAAGAAAACCACACGACGTGTTGGCCAAGGCGCATCTGTGTAGGGAACCATCCGCCGTCTTTTCTAACTTTCTATTTTAAGTTCATCTGTTTTCTGAACTGGGAGATACGTTCTTAAAATTGTCATCGATTAAATTAACGAAGAAATAAATTATCCTCCTCAAAAACCAAAAACGACTCAACGGGAAGGGCGATACAAATCTTTCAACCTTAGTTGTAAAGACGATATAGTCTTTCTTGGGGTACTTCAACGCAAAACTTTCGGTATGTCTGTCTGTCTGTCTGTATGTATGTATGTATGTATGTATGTATGTATGTATGTATGTATGTATGTATGTATGCATGTATGTATGTATGTATGTATGTATGTATGTATGTATGTATGTATGTGTGTATGTATGTATGTACATTCGTCTGTTTGTCCGCCGCAACGATACTCTAAAAGCGACACGAAGCTACACCCCAAACACCCAACCTAATCCGCAGCGCCCACCAATATTGCTCAAGTTTTAGCTTTCATACTTGTGCGATTGTTAACTCGAAAGCAATTATTGCGAATATCTGAGTCACCATAACAACACGTCAATATTTTGTATGTGTGTCTTTATACTGAAGAATGCATACATAAGTAATTATAAGTACTGTAGCGTTTATCACGCTGCGCTGACAATGCAACGCTATGCACAAAAAGGCAACTGTCTAGCGCTTTGCTAAGACGGCAACTGTGGTGGCACATGTCCGTCGCCTTGAGTTCTACACCCTATCGCCTCCGAGACAGGCGCGCATCTTTCTCCGCAATGTTTCTCCGTGGGCGCGCACGCCTTCCTTCGTTTTCGAAGATAACTGCCAGATAGCGCTCGTGTCCCACGTGCCTCGATGCGCTCATTCACCTTCGCTACACGGATCGAGACTCTCTAACGCAGCGCCTTTAGAATATAATTCACCGATTTTCTCGCGCAGAACATCAAATTAACGTTTTGTTCACTCTCTCCACACGCAAGACTTTCGTCTTTCGACGACATTTGCAGTGAAACATGCAGATACGGGACCTATCCTTTTGACGGCTGCACTTGGTACTGTTTTTTCCTGTATGATGCAAAATGACGTTCCGCACGCTTTTCGTCAGCTTAATATTATATCACTGCTGTACTTTGAAAATAAATATGCTGGGAATCGGCGCCTATCTTGTCTTGTGTTGTGATGTTCAACTGGAAAGCAATGCTTTTCTTCAATTATCGATTTCGCCCACGCATACGTATGCGCAATTTATCGCGTTGGGTAAATTGTTGCCACCGTTTCCTGTCCCTTGTGCTGGACCTCCTAAAGGCACAGCGCTACTTTAGGAAGATGGTTCGAATCCCGGTCACGCGGGGGGGGGGGGGGGTGACCTAGAAACAGCCGTGTACTTGTGTTTAGGCGGTCAAAAGTTCGTACGGAGTACCCACACTACAGGCGTTCGAGCTCGGAACCTAATAGATCTGTACGATCTCCCGGTGTAAGTCGAGTGCTTTCCTGATTGCGTCTTCAGCGTCCCAGACGTCGGAACAAAGTCTGACGGCGATATGCTTTGAAACTGCAGAGGACGGCATCACCAGCAGTTTCTGCGCATTTTAAGGGCGAAAGCTCGAGGTAAAACGTCGGACATCCGCGAAAAATCCTCCGCGAGCGTTGCTTATCAACCGCGCTCACCGACAGTCCGCGCGCAGTTTGCCTGCTGCCGCACGAGGCAAGCACGAGCGGCGAAAGGCCCACGTTTCCGACGGGGCTGCCACTGCAGCCAGCTTCGCGCGTTATCTTTTTAGCGCCGGACATTCTTCCGTGCTCTGTGGCTGTAGGCTGACTCTATGCTTCAAAGAAAGACATAAACATCGGCCAAGAAGGCTCCGTTTCTTAAGCTCCGCACGGCTAGTGTAACCTTCTACTTTTTTCTTTCTTCTAAAGGAGAAAAATCCCGTCCATTTTGCCATCGCAAAAGTGCCCAATTCACTAATAACATTCACCCATTAACCTCCAATTACGAGTCCTCTTGCAAATGCCCCAAGTGTCCCAATTAAGGAAATGTGAATAAGAGACAATGCTCGGCAATCTGTTCGTGCACGTCTGCATGCGTGTACGCACACACAGACACAGCGGCGCCGGTGCACGGTGCGGCATTCCGTCAGACGACACAAAAGCATAATTTCCATGCAAATGAGCCCCTCTTGAATCAAGGGACGCGGCGATTACGCTGCTCGAGAGCCCCGACTGTCTCGCCACGGCTCGTTGAGCGCTGCAAAAGGCAAGCGCCCGTGAAGGCATCCGCCAATCAGCCATAGCGCGAGTCGTCGTTGAGCACGCAACCCGCGCTGGCAGACAGGAACCACCCTTTTGCACATCGCTCGTCACCGCTCTCAAATGAGTGACTGAATATTTATTAGACCTAACAGATAATCATGCCAAGGAAAGTACATGGGATGTTATATGAGGGAATTGTAATGTAAATGGGGAGAGATATAACTTGCCGTGGGAAGGGAACGAACCTGCGACCTTCGAATAACGCGTCTGATGCTCTGCCAACTGAGCTATACCACGGCGGCCACCCAAGTGCCCACTATACGTCATTAATAAACAGGCCAAAACTTTTTCTTAGAAGAGTATCTCGCGAATTTCAGAGCTATCAGTCATTACCTTCATCAAGCTGCTCTCATCAAAGTTTCCACAAAACTGAGCTTTCAAAAATAGGTTTTAGAGAAAAATTTCGTTGGTTTATTTAAACCGGCGTCGTGAAAGAAAGAAAAAAATAGAAAAAGATTGTTTGCACTGCGCACGATGAGCATCAAGAAAACAAAAGTACGCACAAAAAACAAGTCCACTGAACTTGGCGCACTGGTCGACCTGAACAGCGTCGAACTTTTGTCCTTCTAAAATCCTGTCTGGAGGATGCAAATAACTAATTACTCCTCGCAAACAGCTTCAACGATATACCAAGGACACGTTTGACAAATGACGGGGTGCAAAGTCAGCCATTCGCCATCTCAACGTAGCTACAGATGATACATCATTACCTTAACGTTACAGCAAAAATAAGTAGCGGTTCCCAAGCACTCCCTGCAAGTTTAAGGCACGCAATTGTTGCGGATCAAATGGTGCCGGACTAAAAGTGCCTTAAAAGCCTTAAGGACGCCTCAGAATCATGGCAAATTTTATTAGAGATCACGTCACCCATAAAGGCGCATTACTTTCGTCGGGAGCAATAACATTTTGTATCACAATTAACCTATAGCATTTACGTTAGCAGAAGAAAAACACTTGATTTGTAATCGGGCATCACGCAAAAAAGGCAATGTTTCTGAGGCAAAGTATGAGGCGAAAGCTAGCTCCAGGCCCGCTGCTATAAGAAATGGCGACAACTCTCACTCCAGCATTTTTTTTTTTCTTTTAAACCTCTCGCGTATAGTGAGTGAACTATAGCCCCGCGATACACCGGATGTGTCGGGCGGGTAAACAAGCAAGTGGCTGTGGGAAACCGGAATCTGGCGCATACATTAGCCGCTGCCGCAATCCGCATGGCTGCCAGAAAGAAAGACTCAAAGCATGCGTCGTTTTATCGGCTACCGTTTCCTCTTATACTGGCGCCATATCGCGCCTCTCGAAGCGATGCCTGCCTTGTCGGTACATCTTGCCTCGAGCAATCACTCGTTCGATATGAAAAGTGATGTTGAGTTTCAATCTGTGATGACTGTGCGTGACCTACTGAAGATGCCCCAAAGATGTTTCGCAAATCACGACGTTCCTCGCATACACGCCGCTGGCAGATCGCCTACCCACACTACCAGAACATTTATAGCGGATTTAACGGTCCTTCGGAACATAAAAAGTTTCGGGATTCTTGTTCAATTACAGCCACTGCGTTATATGATGATGGCAAAAATATGACTCGTACAGGTTATATATTCGTGCAGGTTCGTGTCGTTCGATCAAACCACATTTGCTTGTTTTCATCTATACAGTAGCCGCGCGGTAGAGTATGTATCGCATTACATCATACGAGCATGGCTAATCGCAAGATACAGCCCTATTGAGAGACAACTTCGGATCACTAGCGCGACGCTGATACATACGGCAGGCAGCGCTGTTCTTTGTGACGAATATATACGATGGATAACTGGGCAACTACGTACCCGCATATAAGGAAAACAGCGCAAATACAACGAGCACTAAGAGAACTTTACCTGAAAGGTTTACTGAAAGAGCAGCTTACAATGCTATTAGATGTGCATGTTCTCACAAGGCCAATACAGCTCCGCCGCGGTGGTCTAGTGGCTAAGGTACTCGGCTGCTGACCCGCAAGTCGCGGGATCAAATCCCGGCTGCGGCGGCTGCATTTTCGATGGGGGTGAAAACCCTGTGGGCCCGTGTGCTCAGATTTAGGTGCACGATAGAGAACCCCAGGAGGTCGAAATTTCCGGAGTCCTTGACTACGGCGTCTCTCATAATCATATATGGCGGTTTTGGGACGTTAAACCCCACATATCAATAAACCAAGGCTAACTAACACACACACACACACACACACACCACACACACGCACACACACACACATTAACTTATGGTGATCACCTTTAAGTGCATAGATGGATAAAGTCTTCAGAGCAAACCTCATAAGCGCGAAAATGCACGATGCAGCAACGAGCGATGCTATGAGCGACGAAACAGGGCGGTCGCGCGACGTGTCGCGTGCTCGTTTTCGCGCGATCGCTCGGTTCTCCAGATTTGGAAACCGTCGCTCATCGCCCGGAAGTGCTGGGCTCAAGCAGCCAATAGCGAGAAACCGGAAAAGACGAAGACTACATAGGTGCACGTGACCCTGCCCGAGTCACGTATGCGCAACAAGAAATAACGCAATGTTTACGCACGTGCATATAAAAAAAAAGTGCTGCAAGGCATTTATAAGCACTTTCCGTTCCATTACACAACAATATATCTTATTTTTAAATTGCATACCGCTCACAACGCGGTTTTCTTGGTGCGAGTAGACGGCCTCATGCCAGCAACAGCGTAGTTCGCTCGCCGAAGCCGTCGCGTGAATAAGGTTTGCCTGCGCTAGCGACTGATCGCGCGAAGACGATCTACGTCGCGTCGCTCGTCGCTGTCGCGTGCATTTTCGCGCTTATGAGGTTTGGCCCTTAATCTCAACCCAGGGCTGTTGACGATTAGAATATATATAGCTTAAAAAATAAATTTCTTGATCCTGAAGGGCAACTGAATGCTGGCCATGCAACTCTTATGCGACCTGCATCGTGTGTTTTGTAAGCCTTAACAGCGCCCTCGTGTTCTGTCGACTTTTCCGTAGTCCTCGTATTATACGTGGTATGCACTTGACGTCAACCGCGACGAGCGCTTATAGCGTCCGGGTCTTCATTTTGAAAGTCTGTCTCCCGAGACCGGCACGGCGACCTGGATGACCTCCGTAACACCTCCTGCGCACGGACAGCCCGTACGAAAGGACGCACAAAATGGCGCGCCGACCCTGTCGTCAGCTTGCTAAACAAGGCCCAGTGCGTAACTCGCATTTGTATCGTTTCTCTTGTATATCCGCAATGGTTCTTTAAGACGCTAGTTTGGGACGAAGGCACAGACATTTCGTTCGGGTTCCCGAAGACACCACCCACACCACGAAAACGGGTCCAGGGCGAAACGAGTTTCACCCACCTGGAATCAAAAAGCGCACGCTACTACACGTCGGCATCGCGCCTCCGCGTTCCATCGCCACACGGCGGCGTTGGCGCGCCAGCCACGGGACAAATAAGAGCATCAGCAAAACACGCCATGCAGGACGCAATGGAAGAAAATGAAATGGCGGCGAAGGAAACACGTCGGCGGTGATCCACGATACGTGTACGAGTGGGACGCGAGTGTGGGCATTCCGATAGAACGATACTGACCTCCAGGAAGGTCCAGTGCTGCTTGCGAGAGAAAGGAGACACGCAGCAGTGAGTGCACGCGGCAAACGACAGACGACGGCCCACTCACCTTGATCAGATGCTTGTTGACCCACTTGGTGAAGGTCTTCTTCTGGATCGCGTCCCGCTCGTCTGCACGAGAAGAAACAATCCCCGTCAGCACACGCACGTCGATCTCTCTGTATATGCAAGCGAATGCCGACCGCGCTAATGATACGGAAAAGGGGGCGACTCGTTTAAAAACACTGACAATCTCATCAAAGCAAAGGAAGGGAGAACTTCGTCGCCACATCTCGAGATCAAGTAGCACATGAAGATAGATTGCCGACGACCACTTTCATCGCAAATCGATCTTTTTCTTTCCTGGAAGTGTTCTTACATTCAAGTTTTTTTTTTTTTTCAATAAATTCAGTTGATAGTTTGCGCTCTCGCATTGTCCACTTCGTTTCGTGTCTCCTTCCTAACTTCGCAGCAGTTTTTCAATCATGAAGAACCAACTAGCCCAATACTCAGAAAAAAATGTTAAGGCGGCTACAACAACATGAAACCTAGTTCCATTACAAATGTTCCTTCAATCACTCATGTTTAAGATCAAGTGCCACAAGACGCCAACAGGCAGAAAGAAAAATGTTGCGCGCTTGCTGTCATGGCGGCGCTGACTGCCGGATTTAAATGCACGTATACGAACCCCAAAAAATGGATGAACACTGCGGTACATGACGATCGATTCATCGTCGAAAATTTTTTCCCTGCCAGCGGTAACTTTTCTTTCTTTTCACTTACATTACAATATGCTGCGTACTAATGACATGTGCCCTTCTTCGTCCGGTCTCTCGTTCGCGCTGATTGTTTTTTCACTAATCCGTCAGTACTCATTAATGACGTTTCTGTTATTAATGCTCCTTTTCTGGATGTCCCCGAAGTAACACACAATGTCAGCTTAAACAACGATACATGAAATAAGCAATAAGATTACATCAGGTTGTAGAATCATTCGTAACGAATAAAAAAACTGCGACGACAACTCAAATATAAGTCACCTAACGAACGAAATATTAAAACAACAACAAAACAGTAGAACGCAACAAACTGATATATAAATCGGTCATAGTTACGAACAAATCACCGTAACGTAGCTTAATCTCGACGTGTTTTTAACATGTCAAACAGGTGTTGCTACGCAAGACGATCTGTATAGTGCATCTTACAATCGAGGAAAATCTCGGGTGCGTTGTTACATCAGCGCTTGAAGACATCTGTGCGGCTTCGATCTTTTTTCGCTTAAAAAGAATCAGCACATTCCTCCACATAGAGGCAAAGAAAAAGAAAGTGTCGGCGTTACGACACTTGGAAACAACAGTTCACGCGACCGGCATTTCAGGTTTCTCTGGATTCCCGGCGGAAAGTTTGCACTAAGTGTCCGAGATGGAATTTGAGCGAGCATTAACAAAGCCGACTGCTAGCCGTTTACAGCACTCACTATGCATACACGTGACACACGCTTAGAGAAAAGCTCGGAGTTAATGCACCTTGTAAAGGCAGCTGCATAGCCACATAGCGAAAACGGCCGCGGATTTTTTTTCACTTTCAATTAGGTATGCCTTACCCTCTATCTAGTCCAAGACCAGACCTATGCATACTATGCATAGGTCCGGTCGCATACTCTGAAACTGGAGTCCGTCATTCAGCCCCTCCCTCTCCTCCAAACAAACACTTCAATTTTCTACCAAACTCGCGATACGGCTCACTCAAGTCCACTCGCCGGAACATGACAAGCCCCAGACGGAATCAACCAAGTTGGCTTCGAAAAAGCTCACCAGATAATTTCCCAACTTTCTTTCTGTCTTTCAAATGCCTCTTAACATGCGCTATTAAACACGTACAGAAGACGATCGAAGGAAGACAAGACCCGCGAAGACTGGCAACTGAAAGTTTTGATCGTTCATGGATGGCATATGATATATACACTCTAAACATGATAACCGATAAAGAATTGCATAAATTCAAGGGCTCGTTTTCTTCGTTAGACACAATATTGATGACAATGTCTTTTATTCTCATTAATACGACCGATAACTGTTATTTTGTGCAGCTACGAAGACGATAGCTTTGAGTGCATACATTGTAATATCGGTGCACAAAATCACATTTATCGGTTACCACGTTTAGAGTGTACAGTGAACATCAGGTGAATCAAGATTGCCCCCGTGTTCAACAGCGCCATTAATATGCCTCTAAAATGAATGTTAACCAACTAGTCCGACTTCGTGCCTCATGTCTCTTTCTCCCTTAACAAAGCTCTCGATCTCTTTCTCGGCAACTCCGGAAGGGGGTGACCAGGCGACACGAGACGCGCCGCAGTGCGCGTGTTCGCGTCTTGTCATATCGCGGCCACACCCTCCAGGCGGCACCAAGTGTGACAAAGCGTGACCCACTTGTGACGCAGCCGCAGCCATGCGTTAAAGAAAGTAGCACACTCCCCGCCGCGTGGTTAACAGCAGTGCGCTCGCACGTGTCATTGCTTCCGAGATCGGACGGCGCAGTGTGGGTCCGCCAGTCTCGGAGGCCACAATAGCGCCATAAAACTTCAGAGCATGCCCAAGCACGATCGATACGCGCTACAATCGTAAGAAGTACCATACATAACTTTTTCTACGACTTGGAACGGTTTCATTGAGAGCACATTAGAAGGACACTAGAATGGACCGATAATTCAATTTACAAAGGTTAATTATACTTTAGATCAATTAATTCCACCACCACACTCGAAGGAACGTCTAAATGAGTGGTACGTGTGGCGTCCATATCTGTTTTCGCTCTCCGTCAAAGTTGTTCAACTCGTCCACCAAGTCCACGTAGCAAACCTCGAATATACGACAGTCTTTCTGTCGCTAGTGGCGAAGCTCGACGCCCCAGTGGACAATCGTATGCAGAACGGAAGTCGTTCCACGAATGTCCAACCAACCAACACACTCATTGTGGCAGAACGAGCGTAAGATGAAACGAGGCACGCGGAAGACAACCGACTCCAACGGACGAGAGCGCAGTTGAGTATGATGCGAACCAAATCACGACTAGAGCCCGCGGAGTGAGTATACTATACGTCACCACACGTCAGCCGTTCTCGCTTCGTGAAACGTCGGAGGCCCAAATCCTCGGTGAGCAATGCCGAAACACTCGCGTGCAGCGTCAATTCTCCCCTGTCGTGTGAATGCTATCTATGACTGCGGAGAAATCAGAACCACGTCACATGAGTGATTCGTCCGCAATAACGTCCGTCGTGTGAATAAAAGTGTTCGACGCTCTATAGTGAACAGGCATGGAGACGACGTTCCGAGACGCTCCAAGATTGGAAACAAGTTATAAGGAAAGCCGCAAGATTACGGAAGGGTTAAAAAAAGGGAAATAAGACAACCACACGTTTGCAGCACGAAGCCACAAGGAAATCCGTGCGGATTTCTCAAACAGAAAAGCTTCTTAGTTGCCGAAACATTCGTCCTAGTCCGTGGTTTGAACCCGCAACCAACGCCTTTCCGGGGCGGTAGATCTACCAAGTGACCTAATCAAGAAGCAAGCGATTCATAGCGCGAGGGCGAATTCATGGACTACTCGAAGCCCAATGGACACAAGCATTGTCCCTGGGACTTGGTGCTACAAACGGGTGGTTGTCTTCATTCCGTTTCTCGCTCCAAGATTGTCCAATCAGCTTAAGCCCAAATCGTGGCAGAACGAGCGCACGATGAAACGAGGCATGCGCAAGACAACCTACTCCAACGGACGAGAGCTATGTTGAGAATAATCCTGCGCGTTCTGCGCAGCTTATTAAAGGAGCCTTCCCCGCACGACAGCAGGTGGCATCCCCTCTTCGTACTGCTTTTTCGCACGGTTCGCGCGCAGTGTTGTGGAAACAACACTGTCTGCCGCATTAGGCGGGAAAGAAAAGGTGAAAAAAAATAAAAACAAGAAGACTGCCGTGTCACGCCACTATCAATCACGGCCTTCCCCAGTCGTTTTCGTCCGTACCCGGTAAACAGGTTATTTCAACATGACGTTGCAGCATCCACTGTAAGCAGCTGCACTGCAAGACCTTTTTTATTTAATTTTTCACTCGCAGCAACGGAGCACGCAAGCAAATGCACTTGCCGACTGAAGAAGTGCTTAAGAACAGGCGCCATCATTTACGCATGGCCTCTGAGATGGCGGGTGCCGCGGAGTTCATGCTTAACGTAACAAAAACGGTAATGCCAGCGAAATGAGGGAGACAGTATCATTTGCTAGTGACTTTTTTTTTAAAGCTGAGAATGTGACAATGGGATGCGAACAAGCATAACACTGGAACGAAGGCCAAGGGACAAGCGCTTTTTTTTTTATTTTATCCGAGTGAACTTGCGAATGAGTTAAACAAAGCTGGTCAAGATTAACACGGAGCCCTATATTCAGTTAGGCATCTGTAAACGAAAAGATGATCTCTTTTTGTCAGTATTTTTTAAAATTGCGCTACTTTATATGTCATTTGGCTTCTGCTTTCCACCTTATTTAGTTCACCACATACGCCGTCATAGCGTCATAGAACGTGGGCACCGGGAGCGACCGTACCCAGCTACCGAGGAGGATGCCAATGAAATCGCCAGTTGCATTCGTAAAAAGGGCCCCGAAGAGCTGCGCGTGAAAGAAAGAGAAAGCGACCACTGAATCACCGCAACGGGATGAATTCAAAGACGCCTCTGCTGCTTTTTTTTTTTTTTTCCTAGCGTTGCCAACGGAGGCGAGAGAATGGCGGGGAAATTAGCTCCGCCGGTACATGACACAATGTCGTTCTTTTTCTCACGCACTGTCGCAACAGGTGTGCCCGAGACTCCACTCACCACCCACGCAAACCACCGCGACACAAAAACAAACAGAAGGAATCCGAAAGGCGGGAGTGAGTACATAAAAAAGAAAAAAAAAGGGGGGGGGGGGGGGCTCTGCAGCGCCACGCCTCGACGGAAACGAGAAGGCGGTGCGACGCGATTCACTGCCACCGATGCACGTTTACGCAAACGGTACACTTCAAGTTACCTCCGCACGCGCGACTGTCAGGTACCACACGTGCCCGCGATTATTTTTATTACACCGCAGCATGCACATTTGCCTCGCGTCGTGAATGGGGATTGGCTACCACCATCCACATCGTTTTTCGTTACAGCACGCATGTGCCCTCTCCGTCCATCGTTTCTCCATATGCAAAGGTCGCACGAGGTCATAACGATAGAGTTTCCCATAAATACACTAGAAGTAACTTTGGCGCTAGCATATATGGTAGCTGCAACGCGCGTCGCTTCAGCGAGCATGGGAAAGGTGGTGGTTGTTGTTAGTAGAAGGAAGAGACGCCTAATGTTTACAGCCCTTAAGGGATCGCGGTCAGTGTCTTGTAGGGGGATGGGGGGAGGGAAATAGAGCGGAAAAGACAGGGAGAGCAGCATTCAGCAGATCGCAGGTTGCAATGCAGGGAAGGGGCAACTGCCGCAGCAGCAACAGGTACCAGTAGTGGGCCCTATAGAGCGTCTCGATAGTAGGAGGGTATACTTTTGCCCCAGCAGGGGGCCTCTTACTTGGGATTGACGGGCAATACCAGCGCCTCCTCTATTGCAGTACAGGGATTGGTCTCATTTTCATACTTTCGGATCCCGTTGGCTTCGCGTGGCTTGGAGCCGCTTCGTAATTCCACAACTGAACTTCACTACTTTAACCTTTTAGGCTCACCATTTCGAATCGGCTCACGAAGTTCATAACCATCCGTTCTTTCATTCAAAACAAAACCGAAACACAGCAATAAACGAATTCGCCGCCTGGAAGTACGACGATTAGGCAAATCCGTGTTCATTTCATGGTTGCCCAATAATCGCAGCGCCAGGGTCCCCCTCTAGTTAATTTTAGAAAACCCTATGGTTGCGTGCGTGCGTGCGTGCGTGCGTGCGTGTGTGTGTGCGTGTGTGTGTGTGTGTGTGTGTGTGTGTGTGTGTGTGTGTGTGTGTGTGTGTGCGCGTGCGTGTGCGTGTAACGACTTGTATGAACAATTTTCAAGATAACCGGTCACGGCGATGAATGTAGTCTCTTAAGATAATACTGGCTCTGATGATCAACGCGTTCGAGTCGAAATTACGCCTGCATCAGCCGATCCAAAGACGCTTCTGGAAACAAAAGTACGTGCGTTACTTAAGTTGTCCCGTTTGAATCCGTGAGTACTGTACATATTTTAGAGTTGGCTAACAATGTTTGGCACCATAAAATCGCATTTAAGTAGTTTTTTTTTATTTTTAGGGGCGAGGCATTTCATGTTGTCGACTCGCACTGTCCGCTGTCACAGTATATGGAAGACCACTGCTCTAGTCGAAACATGGGTGTGCATGTTGCACTTACGATTATAAAGTCTCAGATAAAAGGCATATGCAGCACCCAACACACTCCTGAAATATCTCAATAAAAAGGAAATCTATTAATAATTACAGGCACTATGTTCCCCAAATCAAAAAATCTGGCTATGACAATTCTGAAGGATGTGCACAGTGTTGTGCAGAAGGTGTAGTGCCAGACAGTTTGTCTTCAGCGAGAAACTCGAAAGAAATGCTTTCGTAGTCAGATACAACTTCAGAAGTCCGCGCCATTTCCTCTTAAGAAACTAAATACATGTATGTTTCGATTACGATTACGAAACAAAGTACAAGCACAAACCCTCTTTACTATAGAATGGCATCTACGTAGACTTTTTGGGTCTACGTGTCCCATCTACGTGGACTACTGGGTTATGCAGTAATGATGTCTCGAAACTTTCTGGGGTGCATTTGGCTAGCTGTAATAAGGAAAGGAGAACGGAATCCATAACTCAAGACAATATACGAGTTATAACAAGAGCATTAAAATAGCGAAGCATTACAGCAACAAACAAATACACTTGTATACACTTTACGTAACTCAATTTCCATTCGCAGTGGCCATGCGCGGTCGACGTACGGCGACAACCAGTACGGCGCCCAGTGCTTCGTCATGCTGCACATTACAGTGGAGGTGATTTTTTGCTTGTAATCCGTGTTGACACGCTTGCAGACATTGTGACATGTGTGCTGAAAATAAACATGGTTTCTATCCCAGTTTCGTTCATCATTGCTGTCAATTAGCTCAATTTTTATTTAACTCCCTCCTCCTTACGATATGCCGTGCGGCCCTCGAGGGGCCTCCTCAGAAGGTTGCCGACTCTTGTCTTGACGCATGTCGACAACGGATGAGGGCACTGTTGAGAAACGGCGGACCGATCCCGCCGAAGCCACCACTGTTGCGAAAGACGGCGACGCCAACACGGCCCCGGAGGCGCCACTGCTTTCAACTCCGCCGGGAAGGTCACCAGCCGTTTGGTAGCGTATGTTTATCAGCTCGCGACTGCTTCTGCGCAGAGCTGATAAGACGAGCGGACGAGACGACGGTGAGTTAAACAAGGTTTATGTACAGCATATATACAGAGGCGTTACAATTTCGGCACTGGGGCCGACAGAGACTCGAAGAGCCGAGCTCTTCTCTCTAACACATAGTTCAGCCTTTCGCCTAAGACCGCTGACTCACACACATGTCGGCACTCCGACACGGGGACGCCTCTCACATAGGACCGCCGATCGCGACGCGCCGCAAGGCTTCTTTTATTTACACCGGGTCCAACCAAAATGTCCAATCAGAAGCGCCGCTGGTCGCCCGGGCAGATTCCGCCAATGGGGGTCGCCGCGCCATGCGTCAGACCACCTGACACGCGGACGCCGGCTCGCTGTCACGCGCGCAGCTGACTCAACGCACGTGGGCCAGGGAGGCGCCGCGCGTGTTCACTCCGTCGAGTTGATCGCGCCAGGCGACTGCGGGCTGGCCTTGACCCAGATTGCCTTTTTCAGAGGCACGGTCGTTTGACGAGGACTCGCTGGCATAACAGCACCCCCGCCGCCAGACAATGCACCGGAAAGACGAGCTGCTTCCACGGGGCTCGGATGTCAGGTGCGCTCGTTCGCCAGGTCCCTCCAGGTTCGCCTCCAGGGCCATGGGGAGACTACAGCTCCAGACTGTTCCGGGAACACATCCCATTTTGACGACGGATCCCAGCTCCACTGGCTTGTCGCCACAACTTGCTGACCAGCTTCACTCGTCTCTTCTGACCATCTTCGGTTTCAGCACTTGTCGATGGTTCTGCAACTTGCTAAGAACGGTTCGACAACAGACAACACACGACACAAGCAAGTGCCCTCGGTCACCCAACAGAACACCAGACAAAGTATAGAACAACATATACCTATCTACGTGTCTATCGGAATTTCGTTCCCTCTACATCAAGAGGCACATGTGGGACAAAAGACTCCTAAAGTAAGAACTTGAATTTTTCACAATTACAACCCCGCAACGAATTAGAATACCACATAAATTTGGCCCCTTGAGATCACTCTGAACGAGAGCGCTCAGCCCAGGTCGTGATGAGGTCAAAATTTTGCCCCGAATCGCCAGTGAGAAACCGAAAGGTTGAGAAGTTACTAGCTGGAACGCACTGCTCAATGCACCTGCATTAGCGTTTACCTTTCCCTTTTTTTTTTTCTTTAGCGAACGTCAAAGTTGCGCTGTGGAGCAACATGCTCCACCTCAGTAACCGGCCACTTTTAGGCGACGATACCTATGCGGCACCAAGAGCGGCTCACACTTGCGACGTTGCACAGGGGAACAACGATACGGCTTGCTACGGATTGACTCCTCACCGCTTAGCTCGATATCGTGTTCGATCACCCTCGTGTTTCCGGGGCGGTCCGAAAACACGTCTTCAAACTCGGAACCAATCTTTCTCAGGTCCTCCTTATCTTAAGCTAGGCTCTAGGTTTATCTGCTCCCGGATTACTTTCGATCCCCCTTCAATTACCTCACTAGAACTCAAAATTTCTGCTTCCTCTTCCTTTGAAGCATTCAACAACAGATTTACGACCGCTTGATGTTGAACGTATGGTTTCATCAAGTTGTAAATTTTGTCCGGCCGCCTTCCTAATTTCTCTTCATAATTTGAATCGCAAGGCTTCGATAATACTGTGGCGGGCCCTTCCCAATCAACCTCAAGCTTGTTCCTTTTGGGTGGCTGCAGCCGCATTACCTGATTATCAACTTCAAAAGCGCGCTTCTTCCCCGATTTCTCGTAGTGCTCCTTCGGCAGCACTTTTGCCGCGTTTTTCTGGCTTTCCACTCGCGCTTCAATTTGGCTTTCCACTAGCGCTTCAATCGAGAGATCCTCACGCTGCCCTCGAATGAGCGTCTCTCGATCAACTCTCGGCAGCTCGCTCCAACTTTCCGCTACAGGCGAGAGCGTTGCAACCCTCTCGCTCTGACTCAATGGCGCCACGTCGTCTCCCCCAGCGCATACCGCGCCGGCCGCTCCCGCGACGGGCCGCTCGCGTGACTGCTCACATGACTCATGCGGAAAATTTCCTTTCTGGGGTTCCGTCGACCCGCCGACAAGGTCACTTGAGAGTTCACCGCATGGAACCAAGTCAAGCTTCCGCGAAAGCTTTCGCGCTTGCGATCGCGTGGGAGCCATGCACGCTAAGTTGGGGAAGAACGATTTGCCCTGCTCTTTGAGAAGCTGCTCCGAGTTGTTGGAGAAAAGATAAGAAAAACGGCCATTCAGCGCGGCAGACACAGCCGCTTCGGTGCAAAGCTTACCGAACGGGCCTTCAATGACAACGGTGGCGATTGGTAAGCGAACACTCTGCTCCTCGGCGACTTGCCTGATCCACGCGCATTCTCCTGTGAAGTCATCCGGAGACACCAATGAAGGATGGACAACGTCCATGGTTGCCGCTGAGTCTCTAAGTGCTCGGCACGTTTTCTCATTGACCCTAATTTCTTGGAGATACGGCTCCAACAACCGCATGTTTTTTTCTGATTCTCGGATCGTTGCGAAGGCAAACTTTTCCTGACAGTTTCTCGCGATGTGCCCTTCCTTTTTACAGTTGTAGCAGATTAGCGGCTTCCGTTTGTTTTCCGGTTCTAATGCCTGTGTGGTAGAAACCTCACTCGATTTCTCCGCTTCTGTTTGCCCTTCCCCCACACTGTCCTTCGTAAGAGACGGGTCCTTCTTGAAATTACGGTGCGGAGCGGTTTTCCGTTGATCAGGTTTCCTTGAAAAGCCCTCTTTCCTTTCATCCTTTTCAACGCGCGCTGCCCTGCTATGCAACTTTCGGCGAGTATAATACTCCTCAGCTAACTCAGCTGCCTTGTTTAACTGTACGTCCCCAAGTCTGTCCTGCAGCCAAAGTTTGACATCCTCCTCGATGCAGCGGTAGAATTGCTCCAATGCAACGCATTCCACCACTTTATCGCGGTCGTCATAAACACCTTCGCCCTTGAGCCATTCAATCAAATCGGCTTTAAGACGAAACGCGAAGTCAACGTGTGACTCATTCCCCTTTTCAGCATACCGGAACCTTTGCCTGAAAGCCTCGGGTGACAACTTATAACGTCTCAAGAGCACTTCCTTAACCTCGTCATAGCTCTCAAACGCTTCCCTAGACAAGCAAGTTATCGCGTCGGACACTTCGCCGGGAAGAAGAGCTAGCAGGTTCCGCGCCCAAAGAGACTGCTCCAAAGCATTTCGCTCACAGACGTGTTCAAACTTGACGAGATACTTCGCCATGTCCTCGCCTACTACGAACGGTGGCAGTTGATCCCGAATTCTAATACCGCTGACCTGAATCGTCGGAGAAGCTGCGCTAGGCGCCTGCGAACACTGTAGGATTGCCAATTCTAGTCGTTTCATCTCAAGGCGCTCTTGTCTCTCGGCCTCCTCGCGCTCGCGAGCTTCTCGCCTTTCTTCACGTTCGCGAGCTTCGCGCCTTTCAGCCTCCTCACGTTCGCGAGCTTCTACCTCTCGCCTTTCAGCCTCCTCACGGCGTGCTTTGATATCCACTTAGGCCTCATCGACTTCCTCAGCCGACACTCCCTCATCCTTCATGATCTCAAGGATCGCTTGCTTTCGTTTCGCACGGCCCAAAGTAATGCCGAGTTCCTCACAAATTTCGATGAGTTCCTTCACTTTAAGGTTTTCCATCGTTCACACTAGCCTCTTGCTGTTTCCCCTGTTAAGAATCTACTTGCCGTACCCACTATAAGCCTACTAGCAAGACGCGCAAGCAATTTTTCACACTCCCGTGTTTACCACCTCCGCATTAACTTTGGTTTCAAAGCACTTCAACTTGGCTTGAAACGATCAAAGCTCACTTCAATGCTTCACACAGCCCTTTCTCTAAACTACTACAACCTGAGCTAGAGTAGTCTGGTGAACTGAGGGGAAAACATCAGGCACTCACCGCATCGATGTCGCTGACGCCGGCCGATCCCACCGCTGCCACCACTGTTGAGAAACGGCGGACCGATCCCGCCGAAGCCACCACTGTTGCGAAAGACGGCGACGCCAACACGGCCCCGGAGGCGCCACTGCTTTCAACTCCGCCGGGAAGGTCACCAGCCGTTTGGTAGCGTATGTTTATCAGCTCGCGACTGCTTCTGCGCAGAGCTGATAAGACGAGCGGACGAGACGACGGTGAGTTAAACAAGGTTTATGTACAGCATATATACAGAGGCGTTACAATTTCGGCACTGGGGCCGACAGAGACTCGAAGAGCCGAGCTCTTCTCTCTAACACATAGTTCAGCCTTTCGCCTAAGACCGCTGACTCACACACATGTCGGCACTCCGACACGGGGACGCCTCTCACATAGGACCGCCGATCGCGACGCGCCGCAGGGCTTCTTTTATTTACACCGGGTCCAACCAAAATGTCCAATCAGAAGCGCCGCTGGTCGCCCGGGCAGATTCCGCCAATGGGGGTCGCCGCGCCATGCGTCAGACCACCTGACACGCGGACGCCGGCTCGCTGTCACGCGCGCAGCTGACTCAACGCACGTGGGCCAGGGAGGCGCCGCGCGTGTTCACTCCGTCGAGTTGATCGCGCCAGGCGACTGCGGGCTGGCCTTGACCCAGATTGCCTTTTTCAGAGGCACGGTCGTTTGACGAGGACTCGCTGGCATAACAGCACTTTCCTTCAAGGTCCCGAGGCTGATGACGCAGTAGCATGCAGGATTTCAGTAAAGGGAAAGAAGGGGGAAGTAGGCAGCTCGCGTAACATGCAATTCTCCATGCTTCGGCTGGACGAATCCAAGAACAAATTTTATGCAAAATAACAATACCGCGGATGATGATATTCGTGAGGGTTTTCTAGAAAGCTCTTGAAAAGAGTTTTACAGCGTCAAGAAGCAGTTCTGCAATGTATATAGTGCGGCAGCTTGGGCCAGTCGGTATGTCATGACGATGGTTATAGCGCGAGAAGAGAACGACGACACAGAGACAAGAAGGACACGAAGAACACGAGTGCTCGTGTCCTTGGTGTCCTTCTTGTCTCTGTGTCATCGTTCTGTTCTCGCGCTATAACCATCGGTATACAGTGCACGCAGAAGAATCCCACCTCAAGCTACATAGCATGAATTGCAGTGACACGTCAATAGAACCTTTGAAGGTATACGTTGGCCTTCCCTGACAAGCGTGAAATCTTGGGCTAGTTGGTATGCAATCATACTGGCAGTTTTTTTTTAGCACACGAACATGCAAAAATAAAAGGACAGAGTAGACAGAAAGAGTGCTCACTTCCAGCTTTGCAAAATAAAGTTGGACGCCGGCGCTCTTTTTGTCGACTCAGTCCTTTTTTTTTCCTTGTTCATGCGCTGAAAAAAAAAAACAACAACCGGTATGACTTCCATGGAATCCATTCTCACCCACCACCCTCACATCCTGCAATGACCTATTCATGAAGGAGAGAACTTAGAATGAGTACGTTCATTCAGAATGGTTATATTTGCCCACTACCTGAAAATAAACACGTGGAGCGCTTAATTTCGTAACCAGTAAAAATGATGCCGAAAATCGATATATTACCTTGGGTCATGGTCATGCCCCAGAAGAGAATAAAAAAACACGGGCAGCAGAGTGAAGGGCGCCAGACCACCCGTGACAGCTGTCGCAACAGTGTCACCGTTCACAGCGCTTCGAACAAATGCTGCTGCTGCTGCCAGTGACGCAGGCATTTTTTCCACTCAAAAGAGGCGCGGAACACAATGGTTGGGACCACACGATCGACGCGCATCGTGAAAACAAGCGTTCGCTGTATTCGCCGTTGCGTGAACACTCATAGGCCAACGCATTCCTCCGAGTTTTGCTTTCCCCGCACACACGCTGCTTGCACCTACTCGGGTATTTTTAAGTGCACTCAGACAGCCCTTTTTTTTTTAATAACAAAAGAACAGCAAACAACTCAATTTCTCTATGGGAATTGAATGTTAAACAACGTTGCCTTTCTCGTACATCACATTGAACTCGATGTCACATTTCGAAAGAGCGAGAGAGAAAAGAGAAACGTTGGACGTTCTCGACGGCAGCGCACACAAACAAGGAGTTTAACGAGTAACGCGACCTCAACCAACCGTTAGCATCACTGGCCAATGTTGTCAAATTATTGCTAATGCAAGCTGATTCAGCGAAGGTCGCTATTATTTGTTATAAGCAACATTGTGAACGTGACCTGTATCAACTGCTGAGTAGTATCTCACTTCTTTTTTTAATTTCATTTGTCGCTTTTTTTTTACTTTCTGCCTCATACAATTCTTCATCGACTTTTTTTTTCCTTGTCCATTTCATTTCCTTTTCTTGTCCTTTCGATCGGTCACAACATGCGTCGTTGAAGAGGTTCTACGTGGAAGCGGTCCAGGAGGACAGATGCCTTCGAACTCGCAAGTGACTTAATTATTGCACGGCTCTCCGTGTAGCGACTTGTGCAAGCGCGACAGAGGGCGCCACACTTTCGCAAACAGCGAATCGCGCCGGCAGACACGGGTGTGAACGAAAATATTGTGTTCTAATAGGTTAACGCTGGTTGGGCTAACACTGCACACAGCGCGCAAGGATGCAGGGCAACGGGGCAAGCCAGACACAGCCTTACAAACACATCGTCGTCTGCATTCCTTCTGTGTCATTTCGGCGCCCGCCGTGCTTGAGGTACCTAAATTTCTATGCTCATAAATATATATATATATATATATATATATATATATATATATATATATATATATATATATATATATATATATATATATATATATATCCCGTGACAATATCATTTAACCTGGAAGTGGCAAGTTGCTTGTCACATTCAAATAAAATGCAGAATTAGCTTTCTATACAACAGAGTAACTGAGTACGCCTATACAGAAAGACAGGTCTCACACGACAAGCTTCTCGATCTGTCTTGACGCTCGCTCGCATCGATTAAGTGTTTGTCTTGGCAAACAACGAGATCAAATAAACGAGACCGTTGTTTTTCTCCCGGAGCAGCATTCCGCGTTGAATGAGTATGATTCGCCCATGAGAACAAGTTGAAACGACCGAAATCCACGGGGCAACTTCTGAAATTGTGTCTCGGAGGAAAAGCGCGACTCGTTCGAGTTTCCACTTTGACGAAAGCAGCTGCCAGGCAAATGTACTTTCATTCCCCGCGAAAATATATTCTAAAGAAAGGAAGAAAAAAATTAGGCTCTTAAAAAAAAACTGGCATATTGCACTGATACGCTAAATTAAAAGAACAAGCAGAACACGGAATAGAAGCAGCGCTCTATCCGAATTATGTCTTTCAATGTAGCCCTAAGGAGACTATTGGATAGAACAGAATAAATTAACTAATTCATTAACAGACTGACAGGGTCCCTCATGCAACTGTCTAAGGCAGACTACTCGAAGGAGACCGCAATATACGGTGTGGCTATTTAACCGAGCACTTCATGTCGACGTTCGAGGCTCACAAATTGTTGTTAGCATTCGATAATTGCTATTTGATTAACTAAAACTTCCGATCAACTTCCACCAGTTAATCTCCTACTCCCGTGAGTTGCACTATCACAACACAAATAACTTTCAACAAGAAACTCAAAGGGGAGATTTGAAACACGGGCCCCAAAGCCTTCGTGTGCTCAGCTTTAATTTGGGTCAAGCAGCAGCTATATGAGTGTTCGAATAAGGTCTGCGGCGCTTACGACATATCCCTCGTTCTAGGTCACTCAAGTCTTAGCCGAGGGCCGTCGCTTCAATGGGTGCAGTCGTGTGTTTGACGCAAATCTTTCGGGGCACGCTTCAGGGCTCCCACTGAATTTCAGAAATAGCGTGCCCAACGTAAAACCCAAATGCCGTTTCGGGTCTCGCTCAATCGCAGTTAGCTCGACGCTAGTTCTCAAGGGCCCGAAAACGCCCGGAGCTTCTATTCGAAAAATTGCCAATAGTAACCTAATTTGCTTTGATTACAATTTCCTATACGCACACATTTCGCTTTCCTAGACATGACGCGATCATTCGCGCTTTCCTTTTCTGATGCCGGCTTATCAGTTCAAGGCCGCGCCCCGCGTGAGACACGCTGTGCTTTCGCCTCAATAAAACCTGAGTGCACGACAAGTCCGTTGCAAGTACGTGTAGAAACGTGTAGGCCGGAGTAAGGCCGACGTCGTGCCAGCAGTTTCTTCGCAACGGGTTGAAAGCGGGCAACGGAGAGCGCAAATATTGCGAAGTCAGGGGCAAAAAGCCGGCGACCCAAGTTCCTTTTTTCTCTCTCTCTCTCTCTCTTCGGTACGAAGGGTGTATGTACAGAGACATTGCGTTTACACTCCTTTACTCTTCTCTAGCTCACAACATAAGAGTTTTCTATAAATACAGAGGGAACTCCTGGACGCTATAGTGTCTACGGTAGCTGCAACGCAAGGCGCTTCAGCGAGCATGAGAAGGATGGGCAGTACGCATATTGGCCTAACCTTCGTACTTGTATGTCCGCATTGGCTTCGCCTGCCTCGAAGCTGCTTAGCCACGAGACAACAATCATCCAATGTTTATCACTTACGCTTCATCACCGTAATCATTTAGACTCGTCAATTCGAATCGGGTCACCAAGTTAAAGACAGTTTGTTCTTTTATTCGAAACAATACCAAAACACAGCAATATATGAAGCCCCCACTGCGCTCAAAGCCCGCCAGCACGAAAAGTAGGTAAATCCATTTACTGCCCACCACGCCCACGGTCGCTGAACTATCGCAGCGCCAGAGCTCTAGTTAACCTTAATGAACTCAAAGAAGGCGCCACAAGTACAATGGAGCTGTTTCTATACAGTAACGACAGCGCGCTCCGCGTGAGGGCGCCGCGAGCCAACCTTTTTATTTATTTATTTTTATTTATTTATTAATACTGTCAATTCTCGCTTGAGGGTCATAACAGGGAGGGAGTACAATAGTAAGTACAAACAGAAAACCGAAACAACTGGCACTCAAATAGCAATGCACACGAGAAACCAAAACTGGCAGTAGTTCAATTCAACCATGACCAAAATAAACATCAATTTCTCTGTCAAAAGATTGCACATCGGTACTATTAACAACATGATGGGGTAAACGAGTAACCTTCATCGAGTTACTGCATGTGCTACCTTTAGGTAGCAGAGTTACGCATACCTTTTCCTTCGCCGCTCCCACCGCTATTCGGCGAGCGCTGTCACGTGGTGCAAAGTGACGTAAAATGTTCAATTTCACGCGGCGAAGCCAACTTTACGTGCACGATGGCGCGGCGACCACACGTTCTCTGCCCGCGCCGACTTCAGTCTCGTCGTGACTGCCTTTAGGAGCTTTTAGCTTGTATACGAATACTTCTTTACGTTAACGTGTTACCATACGAAATCTACGCATGTTCGGGTCTTTAAAAAACGTAAACCCTTACGTAGCGTAAACTAACCACCGGATATGCTTTACGTTTGCGGCACTCTCTCTCAAATCCACCTTTGTTCGTAGGAACTCGCGACATCCGCACAGCGTAGACTCCAGACATGCAGTCAAAATAAGCAAAAGTGCGAGCACCAATAGCGATTACACTGTTTCAGCCGAATTACCAAAGCTAGAGTGACCAGAACATCAAAGTCGCAAGTTTGTTAGCCCTTGAGAGACTGGATAGGTAGCGCCATCTAGCGGGGTCCAAATAAACCAAGCAATCTCAAAATTGTTATTTCAGAAACATTGTGCATCGTACGTTTAGTGTAAAAACCGTGCAGCGGCGTTATATCGAATGAGTTACTTTTTCAATCATTTTCACCTAACTTAATTAATTTAGGATCACGTCCCAGGATCACCACATCATAATGAGAGACGCCGTAGTGGAGGGCTCCAAAAATTCCGACCATCTGGGGTTTTTAACGAGCACCTAAATCTAAGCACACGGGTCTCAAGCATTTTCGCAACCTACAGCAATACACCGCCTCACTTCGACAGTGCAATCTTGCTCAACGCGCACGAATACGTCTGCGGCACGCTCCCCCGCCGCCACATCGCGCCGTATTTTGCTCCTGTGCGCGCGGCGAGTGGCTTCACTGCACAAGACAGATGCTTGGGCTAGTTGGTGATTGGGAATCAACATATTTGCACAGAGCAAGACTGCGAGTAGTTGAATTTCACTCGCGCCTCGATTGTAGCCCCCAATCAGTTAGTCTTCTCCTGGTTATTTCTATCCGTTTAAAATCTATCCTTAAACCCCAATGCTATGAAAAATTCGGCGCCATTATCTTCGACTATAGGGTGGAGCCCTTTACAGAAAGAACAACATCAAATGTTAAGCCGTTTCCTCCTTCACACGCACTACATACCGTGTCTGTGCCGTCGTATTTTGCTCGGTACGTCTTGGTCCGCAATATACCCATTCTAGCCTCGAGGAGCAGAGAACTACCCCGAGAATTATCGTAGATCTTTTCCCTTGCGATTTCCTGCTTGAAAGTTCGGTAGGACTCCAGTTGGCGAGTTTGCTCAGAGCGCCCCCACGAGATTGCGGCGATAGGCTGAAACAGCCCCCCATGCGAGGTCGAGGTGTCCGCGGAGAAGTGAATTTTTAGAACAGTGATTGAGAAGGCGACGCGAACAGGGTTCTTCTCTTGAAGACGAAGTTAAAGTGTCCTGCATTTTACAGTAAGGTTCAGTAGCGCAATTTTTCACATGGGCAAGAGGGATATGAAGGACACGACACTCGCTATCTTATCCCTCTTGTCCGCGTAAAATATTGCGCTACTGAACCTTACTTTAAAATAATCAATTACCAACTAGCCCTGTTATCAACCTCATTTAAGCGTCCTACAGTTTTTTTTATTGCGATATCAATTATATGGGCACTCTCACCTGGATTTCGCCACTGGCGTCGACGTCGGCATCGCCGTCACTCACTGTATCTATATACATTTAAACGCAAAACTAATCTAGAAAAAGACTCCAGCGCGCGAATCTAACTTGGGACCTGTAAGTCGTGAGCGCGAGGCGTTAGCCACTGAGCCACGAGGTGGTGACGGGCATCTCGGGGGGGGGGACTATTGTATTTTCAGCATTACCAGCAAGATAGCGCAATGAGTGCGTGTCGCCACATCATCACGACGCGGCGGCGCGCGCTACCATCTCCCACGTGTACTTTGCGCCGCGAAGAGGAGGAAGGTGGACGCTCACTCGCGCGCCCTTATCTCGTGGTGGGGTGGATCGTACGTCTTGGCTGGCTTTTAGCTATCATTGCAACGATTATGCTGCATGCAGTTGCCGGGCGCAAAAAGGTCACTGCAATCGGTGCACAGCGAACTTTTCAGACAGAACAAAGCAGCAACTGAGACGCTTATTCGCGTTCATCTGTACCTGTGAGCACGTTTTGTGCGCCATATGTGCGTGAGAAACACGGGGCACGTTTAGATCTGCTTGCCATTCTGAGCGTGACCTTCCAATTGTTTCTATAGCGTTCATTGCTTCGCCTCTGCGTCAAAGTTGTGACGTGTGTGTGTGTGTGTGTGTGTGTGTGTGTGTGTGTGTGTGTGTGTGTGTGTGTGTGTGTGTGTGTGTGTGTGGTGTGTGTGTGTGTGTGCGTGTGTAACGACTCAAAACAAGGCGCGGACTCCCCCTTCCTACCTAACCCACCACTCTAAAATGAGACTGGCTGGAATTTCCACGTGTTTAGTTTAGGACAGAACTATACTTTCAATTAAAAAATAAACAGAAAAAGTATACACAAGGGATGCCTCAGTTGCCTATGCCCAGATAAAACCACTGCAACGACAACCCCCCCCCCCCCCTTCCAAACACACCGCATATATGCCACTCAGTAATAACTACTACAATCACGAGAGTTAATACAGGGCCGCCCTGAATGGGACGGAAGTTTGCTTCGCGTTTTATGCTTCAATACAACAGACGACTAGCTCGGCTTTTCTTAACAAAAATGTACAATAAACATTACTTTAGAGAACACAATATTATTTCGTCATACATAAAGCAGCAGATCTCATTTGCTTAATGGATGTGCGAGTCAGAACACTTAGCTTCGTCTGCTTCATACTAAATGGTTTTCGTATGCAGGCGGCATAGTTTAAAGGGACTGTCTACCGTCCTTCGTTGCTCTCCTGTTTTGTGTCGCAATAAGAAGCGTACCTTCTGAAGTGTCTAACCTTGCAGCGGTTTCTTTTTTTTCTGTCCGCCTTATGTCTCCGTCCATCAGTGGGATGAAGGCCCACAACACTGGTCGGTGCCGGTGAAAGTCGAAAGTTGAAACCAGGTGTGGTTTTTTGCAGGCTTCATCAAGTCAATTGATTTGATGATTTGTGGGGATTAACGTTTTAAAACCACCATATGATTATGAGAGACGCCGTAGTGGAGGGCTCCGGACATTTCGACCACCTGGGGTTCTTTAATGTGCACCCAATTCTGAGTACACGGGTGTACAGCATTTCCGCCTCCACAGGAAATGCAGCCGCCACAGGGCTTCATCAAGTTTGGTTATTAATAAAACAAACATCTTAGTGGTCGTTTTAGGCACACACTTTTTTGTTGTTCTCATTAGCGGCGGCGGACGCTGTGGTCGCGTTTCTCCGCCATTTGCAGGCAGGCAACCGAACACACTGCTGGCAGCGCCATAGGGCGCCTATTTGAGCACGTGAAGGGGGAAAAAAAAAACGAAATTGGTCTCTGGCGCAACTTAAAGCTGCCTCAAGTTCATAAAATACAATTTAAAGTTAAACGTGTTTGTTTTTAAGCGGAATAAGTTTACCTACGAGCATTTCTTGTCCTACCAATAGATATTCAAGATTGACCACATTCGCTATGGGGTGACGCTAGCGGTCACTTTTTGTCGACTGTTCAACACCAAGTGAAAATTATAATTCCTTGTTTTTGACCCGAAAGCATGCTCGTTGCCACCGATGCGATGAACGATCTTTTCATTTGCGCCACAACGGCAAGACACCCAATGCGCACAACACTGCATGTGATCCTTCCGCCAGTGCGCAGTTCCTACAGAAAATCCTCGCTAAAACCACGAGAGATAAGCCTCCCCCGAAAAGCCCGCCAGTACACGTATGCGATGAAAAATTCTAGAAAATTCCAAGTCACGTATCCTGCGCCGCTTGCTGAGGAAGTCAAGATGCACCGTATTCGCGGCGGCGTGAGAACGTCACCATAACTTTCTGTGCCTCTTCCACCCCAACTTCGAACTGTGTACTGTTATATTATAATCTGTCCATTTATGATTCACAATATTTCTAACATTCCACCCCCATTATCCCTCCCAGTTCATTTCTTAGCCTTAAACTGGTGTCACACGGGCACTTTTGACGGCGATCATGCCCGATCGGATTCAAGATTACCCCAATCTGCGCAACGAAGTTTGGCTCCCATGTCACGATTGAACTGGCGATTGCGCCAAGCGCGATCCCGATTAGCTCGTATAGCAACTATGATTGTTGATCGCGATCGAGCAATCCGATCGGGCTTGACTATGATCGCGATCAAAACTGCCCGTGTCACAGCGGCATTATATTGTGAGCGGTAACACATGCGCAAATGACAATAGGCAGTTTTAGAATAAGAAAAGCAGTTATATGGCGTTTGTCGCCAATGCGCATGCGCCAGACGCTATCCTCATACCATACAGTTTCCTAAAATAACTAGAGGGGACTCTGGCGCTGCGATCGTTCAGCGACCATGGGAATGATAGGTATAGTACACATATTTGCCTAGTCTTCGAACTTGCGGGCGGCGAATCGTACCTATGGCTTTGTTTTTTGCTGGTTTCGGTATCGTTTTGAGGAAAGAACGAACTCTTTTGAACTTCATGACCCGATTCGAAATGGTAAGCCTGTAAGAACAAGGTGGTGAGCGCAACCGCTGAACATTTGCTGATTTTTGCTTCGTGAGAAAACAGCTCCAAGCCACACGAACAAACACGGTGCCAGAAGCAGGCCAGAAGCAGGCCAGAAGTGCGAAGATTAGACAAATACGTGTACTACTCATCATTCCCATGCTCGCTGAAGCGCCGTGCGTTGCATCTCCCATAGACACTAGCGCCAGAGTTCCCTCTAGTGTATATTTAGGAAACTGTATGCATCATATACCTCCGTTAAGTGACAAAAATAGCGTATCGTACCAAACGAATACAATCTATACGTATACCCCGTTTAAAAAAAAAAAACAACCCGACAACAATTCATGTGTTCCCAAAGTACGCTGCCGTTACAGAATACGCCATAATAGCCGTAGTACTACGAAAGAATCTTAAACACTTGTGTATTTTTTTAATGTGCTTGCTCCAGTAGATATAAGTACACGGGTGTTTTATGTGCATTTCTACGCCTGCGGAATGGGGCCGCTGCAGAGAATCGAACCCGAGCGCTTAACAGCTTAATATACTACACCATTGAGTGCATAGGTCGGCAAAAAGCATTTGAGCTCAGGCAGGCTCACTAAGAAATACATTTTGCTCCTATAGGTTTTACTCGGACTCAAGAGACTCACCCGGACTCTAAGTCGGACTTAAACTCACCCAGCCCGACTCACATTTGAGTTTGAGTGAGCCTGAGCGAGTCGACTGGTGAGTGAGTTTGCCAACCTATATACTGTTGAGAGATGGTGCTAAACGGTCACTATACGATTGAATTACAAGTGCAGTCGTACCTCTGAACTGTCATGACACGGCGTTTCGAAACACAGCAGGCAGAATCAACAGGGTTCCTTCTACACGCGTCGCCTGCAAGGCGGAAGAGCAGAATGAAACAAAGCTTCCTTCTTCAGCGCATACGTCGTTTCCGTGTGCCATTGTCTGACGAGAATCATTAATTCACAAACGCGCCCGTACACAAGCGACTCCTTGTACGCGTCCACAACTCGCGCTCTCGCCGCGTGAGATGCGTGCAGCGCTGCAAAAGCCCGAGGCTGCAGCAGCCTATTGAAAAGAAAGGCGTGAAAGAACGCGCGAGACACGCACAGATTGAGCGAAACGGCGAATTCCAGCGGGACGAAAAGAGTGCATCGCTTTCCGTCATTTCGGCTTCCTTTGACTGAACACTGCTGTATTTCTCTCTCTCTCTCTCTCTCTCTCTCTCTCTGTGGGGGGGGGGTGCAATTGTTTCATCCAACTGAAATTTCTGCATCAGCTATTGGAACGATATTGTGACGAAGGCACACAGGATGATATCGGTAGACAGGACTTTCAGCGCCCCATGGTTGCCGCGCGTTCTCAGTTTCAAAACATGCGCCGTTCTATGGTCGATCGGAAATTCACGACCAAACCACGACTCGGACCTATGGTCGTCCGTCCACGCAGAAATAAATAAACACGAGGTCAGGTGCAAGCGTTGAACAGCATACACACACTCTTACAACCAACCTAACGGCTCGGCGATTTGAGGGAGAAATTGGCCGTATTCTTAACGCATATCAACCACCGATAACGCGGCAATACGGAGCACTGCACTAATGTGGGCGCGTGCTCTCACTTCAACTCGAAGCATGCAAGTGCAACACTCACACGCATGCAGCACAGCTGCTCCCTGTCAAATCGGCGACAGCGCACTCTCGTAATGTGCACACTTCGCTATCGGCGCGCGACAACACGACCGATGAACACGCCACAGCTGACACTTGCCGCGTTTATTCTGTGGCAGTTGTTTTTGTTCCCCGGCACTGCATTTCGCACAGTTTCGTGGATCAACGAAAACGCTATTTCAACACATGTCGCCGCAAGAGATTCAACAGCAGCAGCAGCAGCAGCAGCAGCAGCAGCAACAACAACACAATAATAATAATAATAATAATAATAATAATAATAATAATAATAATAATAATAATAATACATGTCGGCATTTTATGGCCCCAAACCACGATATCATTATGAGAAACACCTTAGTGAGGAATTTCAAAAATTTCGTTCGCCTGGGGTTGTATAATGTGCACCTAAATCTAAACACACGGGCCTCGAGCACTTTCGCCTTCGTTGAAAATGCGGCCGGGATTCGATTTCGCGACCTTTGAGTCAGCAGTAGTGCAGCCAAATCACTATACCACAGTGCCGGGGGGGACAACGCAAGTGCAAGACATGTCCTCACCAGATATTTCTCTCCACAACCGTCCTCACCAGATATTTCTCTCCACAACCCCTGGAGGAGGTACACCACACCAGCCTTTTGTTTTAGGGGCGAAGCTCCTTCAGCCGCGGGTCGTGCGTCCCCGATTTATGTAGTAGTAGTAGTAGTAGTAGTAGTAGTAGTAGTAGTAGTAGTAGTAGTAGTAGTAGTAGTAGTAGTAGTAGTAGTAGTCATCACTCGTGTAGTCCTTGGAGTGTCCGCTGAATGGCGGTACTAGTATATGAGGAATATATGATGAAAATAAATATGAGAGATGGCGGTACTTGGAATGTTCACTAGATGGAAGGGACGGACGGACGCACGGACGGACGGACGGTCAGGCGGACGTGCGGATAGGAGCAAGAACGAACGGACGGACGGAAGCACGGACGGGCGGACGCACGGACGGGTGCTTCACCTCACTCATCATCATTAACTCCGTGGATATGCTTAGATTTTTTTTTTCTGATGGCACCCGCTTAATCTGCAAAAAAACTGTCATTCCTTGCGACTGGAAACTTTCTTCAACACAGTCGGAGCAAAGGCGTGCGCACTATCTTTGCACGTGTCCATTCGACCAATGGTTGCGCGCCAGAAATAAATTCGAACTTAACGTATGCAGCCCCGCGTCCACCGCGGTGGTTACGATGCTCGGCTGCCGACCCGAAGGTCGCAGGTTCGATTCCGGTCGCATTTCAATGGAGGGGAAAAGGTACGGCGCGGTGGCAGTGCACGCTGAAGAACGCCGGATGGTCGCAATTTCCGGAGCGTGGCTTTCGGACTTTCAACCACAAATGTATGCAGTCTCGTGTTTTTCAATTCTGGCAGAAACTCGTGGGAATACTTGAACAAGGACTGTCGCTATGGAGACAACGTTCCGACAAGTGGGCAGGAACTGCGTACCTTTACACGTTGTATTATTTGCAAAGCTATATTTCTCCCGCATGTCGGAGTGACAAACACAGCTAGTGCTATATATATATGCGAACACATATAGACAAACATCTTTTTAAAAACGTCAATAAAACTACCCATTTAGTTATATTTCGGTGGATGTTAAAGAACCCTAGGTGGTCGAAATTTCAGGATCTATTATAATAATTATTATTGAGGCTGCACGGAAACACAGCAGACGGACGAGACTGCGGCGTCGACACTCGAGCATTCCAGGGAGGACGAGGCAGGAACTGCAGCTTTTCTTGCCGTCTCCCCCTTTTCCCCCGTTGTATATTGATTGATTGATTGGTTTATTGATTGATTGATCGATTGACTGATTGGTTCAGTTGGTTGGCTCACTTGCTTAAAACCGAGGGACAATAATAATGCTAAAAGCTGTCATAATAGACGGTTAGAACTGAGCTGTTCGTAGTGCTACATACCAAGTAAACTCGAACCGATGGTTGCAGCGAAAGATGGCCCAAGGACGCACCCAGGGTTTAAAAGTCGGTACCGGATACTTTCAGATATCGCTAAAAGTGCGAAATAAGATTGCCTTTGTTGAGTCTGTCCATTGCCGTCATCGGGGCATGGCTGTCGTGGGTATACAGAAGTCGAATTCACGACTTCTGATGCTATAGCGGTGGCTTTGCCACCACCACTAGCATCATTATCGTCGTTCAAATAAACGGTGCAGCTCGATTTCCTGTCATTTTCCTTATTTTCAATAAACCAGTGGTCCTTAGACGTCGGATCTTTTTTTCGCACTCATGTGGTTCATGTGTCATGTTTCAGACTTCAAAGTTTTCTTAGTTGTCAGTAGCAAAAATAAGAAGGAATACGCCGACCCAATACGAAAAAACTTTGAAATGAAAGACGTTTCGGCTCCCATACCTGCGGGGATGGGGGGGGGGGGGGGGGGGTTGACTGTGACTATTCTTGGCAAGACGAGTTATTGTGAAACCCTTGCTTTCATTCTTAATAGCCACTCTCCTTCATAATAGTTCGGCCATGAGGATAAAAAATAAAAATAAGTGAAATGAAATAAAACAGAAACAAGTTGCCGCAGGAGAACCAGGGCGGAAATTCGGCCGCCAATGCTCGCCTCGAACGTTCGGCGTATAAAAGCGCGCCCGTTCTAATCTGATGGAGGCCCGCGCATGCCAGAGGAGCGGCAGAGCAGCGAACGTCAAAACCCGTGTCCCACATGCAAATCCCTTTCTCCGCGGCGGCCACGCGCAGTCAGCGTGGGCGTACCATTAACGGAACGCATGCGCGTGCGACGTATGGATGGCTTACACCGCGTACAATGCACGCGAGGCCAAACTGCTACCGCGCTTGCTGTTTCGCCGACCTCGAAGCGCCCGGTGCGCTCTCGTCGGCAAACGCTCTTTCCCGGCGACACTGGGAAAACTGCACACATCCCGTGCACGGCGTATACAGAGCGTCGAGGTCACTTGCGGGGGACAACCAATGGACCGGCGATCATTCGCAGAGAGAAAGAGGTGCCGTCGTTTGATCGTGCCGTACCAGAAAGCGATATCCAACATTCAATCAGGGATCGGAAGAGAGAGACTGCTCAAGAGCAAGGTGACTGAAACAGTGTCATCATCATCATCATCATCATCACTCTCAAAAATATAACTGGAGTTTACCGTCCCAAAATCGCCCTATGATTATGAGAGACGCCGTAGTGGAGGGCTCCGGAAATACATATTGGTTATGACATTGCCTTCTTTGTTCCTTAACGCATACATCCTATTTTTGCCTATGCACAAGTTTTCAGCAGGACTGATAGTTGGGCTAGTTGGTGATACATTATGCGCAGTACCAGCGCACAAACTCACGGGACACAGAAAAGAGACACAAACAAGCGCCGACTCTCAACTTAACAGTTGAGAGTCAGCGCTTGTTTGTGTCTCTTTACTTCGTCCCGTGATTTTGTGCGATGGTACTGCCCACAGGTTTTCCTTCGCGTGTTTTAGGCTTCTGCCGCCTTTTGCAGCCTGCTCAATTATCTCCATGTTATACCTATAGTGATGTCGCCTACCATGCGCCTATTGATTAACTTCGGAAGCTCCACTATCTTTCTGTATTATTGGTTGCATTTGAGGCTTTCATGGTTTGTCGTCACTTTTCAAAGTCGTGATGCATAGGCGTGTACTACTGTAAACCAGTTTCGCACCCTTAGGGTGATTTGCGTGTCTATAAGTAGCCCCCTTTCTAGCTTCTTTATGGAAGGGGGGTTATACTCATATACACGCAAATCGCCCTTAAGGGTGCAAACTGGTTTACAGTGTGCACGCCTATGCATCACGACTTGGATAAGCTCGATTCGGGACTTGGAAGCCGGTCAGTATGCGAGGCGAGCGTTTGCGGGCTCGCTCCGATCGGCGCCGTCGAAAAGCGAAGCGGCGCAGACACAACAGCGACGATGACAACAACAACGCGCCACTGTATCGTCTCGCTCGCCGGCCGAAGGGCGCCGAATCGAACGGGGCCTCGGTTCACACGGTGCGCGAAGTGCTTCCGGGAGAACAAGGCGTCCTTTCCTCCTTTATCGTATATACGCTTCCTCTGTCATACAGTTTCCATTGAAGGCATAGATAGAGGCGATTTGAGTGTAACGTAATTGCGATTTGGGCGACATGGATGTTGCTTCGCTTCGGCACAAGTCACACGAACAGCGTTGAGAAGGTCATCACTTCTCATGTTCTTTTTCGTCCTTATCTTCTGTGCGCTGATGTATGCTTAAATGAAGTAGTTCGAACCAAATATATTTTAAAACCACGTTCTGTGCTGGTAAAACTAATATGTTTATTGCCTTAGAACCCAGCCACTTGCGAAAGCACAAACTCGTGTTCCTTCTACTCTAATAATAATAATAATAATAATAATAATAATAATAATAATAATAATAATAATAATGAAGGTTTAAAACGTCCCAAAACACACTATGGGAGACGCTGCATTAAAGTGCTCCGGAAATTTCGACCACCTGGTAATGGTGCACTGGTATCGCGCCGCACATGGGCCTCGATCCGTCGAAATGCGACCGCCGAAGCCGGCGTTCGAACCCGCGAACTTTAGGTTAAGCAGACGAGCACCGCCATGGCGGGTCACAGGGCGATCCCAAAATTTACTCGACGTGCTACAGACCTCACCTAACGCTACACGCCACGACTCGCTGCACTCTGTTATACGTGCGCGTGTACGCGGTAGCACCACACCTTATACGCAGCGCTGTTCCGCGGAGAGAGCCGCGGACTGCTGCAGCACGCAAGCGCGACCCCGGAGGCCAAGGCGCGTATGCACGGGCGATTTTTCATTGAGAAATGCGCGCGAACCCTTCGAGCTTCCCGAAAGAAACAAGCACCTCTCCGATCGAAGTCGAGGAGGAGATAACATTGTCCTGTCAGAGGCGTGACGCGCGCCGAGCAGCTGTTGATAATTTGAGACGTTCTCACAATGGTGTTTACACTGAGATCGATAGTGCTCAAGCATGCCGTGCAAGCTATTACGAAGCCTCGATGACACAGCTAGCTACACGATCGTGCTCGGTCGCCGTTCTGCAAAGCGGGCGCGGCTGGAGTTTGTACCCGCGTCCCAGTTTTTTTCCCCCGACATGCGCTGAGCGCCCGCATAGCGAAACCGTTTTGTCATCGACCCATCCACAGCCGATTGCGGGGTATAGCGGATGTACGCGGGTGCCGGGAAGGTGAAGCAGGCACTCTAAATAAACGGCGATAAGAAGCAATGAATGCGAAAACAAGCAGTAGGGCAGCCGATATTTTCTGATAGATATCAACAGGAAGCACAGCAGATAAATGCTGGCTAATCAGGGCGTCGAACTGAATAGCGATATACGGGAAGCGCGGCCGAAATAACATAACTGTTCCGGTTTGACATTCCAAATCCACGACCTGATTATGACAGCTAGACGCCGTAGTGGTGGGCTCCGGAAATTTCGACAACCGAAGGTCCTTTAAAGGGACACTAAAGAGGAACGATGACTTGGTTTAGATTGAGAAAATGCACACTGAGAAATCTAATGCCCGATGTTTCAAAATCAAAGTACATAATTAGCGGAGAAAATCAAGATGATGTATCGCTCTTGAATACCCCACCAAAATCCCCCCGCGTGACGTAAAAAATTTCGACATGTGCTTTCGCTTTTTTTTCATGGCGTTGGCTCAATGAAATTTTCCGAAACTTCGTATTTAGGGCGCCAACAGATTACAATTTACTTCATTTTTATCGATTAAAAACTGCGTAGAAGCCCGTAGATTTCTTCAAAATTTCTCACGTCTGCATGGTGCGGTATTCTCAAGGCGCGCATTTTTTTTTTTTTTTTACCCGCGGCATCTCGCGTCGTGTTGCGGTAAAAGTAGCGTTTCCGGGATCGTCAAATTGCACTTTACGAGAAAAATCGTTACGCTCTTTAACGTGCACCGAAATTAAAGCACACGGCCGTCTAGCATTTCAACCTCCTCCGAAAATGCGTTCGCCGCGTCCGGGACTGAATCCCGCGCGGAGCGACGAAAATAAGAAATTCGGGGGCATAATAAGCATGGTATCAGCTCGCGCAAGGCAGAGTGGGTTGATAATTATTAACAAAGGCGTGCGTATTGCACTAAACACATATACAGCCCGATGGTGATCCAATTTTCAATAGATGCGCGAGTGGTCCACGAGGTATAAAAGAACAAAAACACTATACTATAGCAATCCGAGCTTACTGATGCTGTACGATTACGAACGCACCAACCACGTCAACACTAGAAGCAAACGTACCGCATGTATCGCAACGGCACGGCTTGTTTTAAAACATTTGAGCCCGAGTACATAGAGCTTCGTTAAATCGAATTTCACTCTATATCAAACTATTTTCGATCACGACAATGGTGTGAGGTCAATGCATGGGAAGGTCTAGGCCTAAATCAAATGAAAACAGCAGGAACCCTTGAATATCGAATATTGAGCTGCGCAAAACACCCCGGAAATTCGGAATTTGTCTAAAAAATACTCCGAACAATTTTTACACAAACGCTTCCGAGTTCGCGAGCGTTCGTATTTGAAACAACCCGAACAGGTCACGTAAAAAAGTTATGCAGTTTCCGACCCGTTTGCACGGTTTAGAACATATTGGAATCGACAACATAATACACGAGTGTACAGGTGCATTTTCTCTTTCATTCTCGACGAGTGATAACGCTCGTTTCGCGCGACAAAAGCGTAATTAGCGCCTATACAGCTGCACTAACAACCAACCAAGTGACGTTCAGATCGCGCCCCCAGGGGCCGCTCGCGGTGCGTATCGGCTCTTTATATTTATCGGCGACGCACATCGAAGCTTGGCGCCATCGAATACGAGGTGCGAGTAGCTGCCATAAATCATTAACCCGTTCAGCGCCCGCCCAGCAATTTCGCGCCGCGAAGGCTCCGAACGCGTTTCTCGGAACGGCTCTCTTAAGACCCGGGCGCGCGCTAAACGCAACGATTCCGCCTTGCCAGCGGCAACGGTGAGAAATGGCGTAATGACACCCTGACGGACGTGCACTTTACCTCGCCGCCTATCTCGCCACTCGAGTAGTTAGTGTCGAGTGTCCGCTTTCTTGCGCTTGAGGGAGATACGGAGGAGCAAGAACAGCCACACCTGCACACGCAGTACTCACGGATCGACACAGGACTTTCGTTTCCACCGAGCTCAGTTCTTGCCGTATCAACTTATTTCGACTCGAACGCGTAGATCAGAGCTAGCATCTAGAGAGGCCAGATTAGTCGCGACATGACGCGGTTATCTCGAGCAATTGTGCACGCCGATTGCAGTACTAACATATTTGATGCGTTTCAATCTGCGATCACTGTACGTGTACCTGATTAGGCCTCATGCTCGTCAGCGCTATCAATATATTAAAAACAATGTTTTTGTACAGCCGGTTAGAACCTAAGAATAGAATTATCAACTCCGTCCACAGCCGTGGCCGCCCCACTATGATAAATTTTAATAATGATAATATTAATAATAATAATAATAATAATAATAATAATAATAATAATAATAATAATTGCGGTTTAGCGTCCCAAAACCACGACATATATGGTTATGAAAGACGCTGTAGTGAAGGGCTCCGAAAATTTCGACTACCTGGAGTTCTTTAACGTGCACCTAAATAGGCACACGGGCCTGTAGCACTTTCCCCTCCACCGAAAATGCGGCCGCCGCGAGTGGGATTGAATGCCGCGATATGAACAAGATCAATTTCGTACCATGCAATAGCATTTGCCGATTCCGGCAATGCTGTTGCATTGCCTGAAATTGCATACTTCGTAGGATTAACGTTATCGACATCGAACAAAGGTGCCGCAGATTTTTACAAGTTCCAATATATATCTGTATAGCGGTCAGTCCGGCTTAAATGGGGGAAAAACGCTGAAGTGGAAGCTTCCACAATGCCTTGCCAGCAGTGTTGAAGCCAGCTTTTGCCCTGCCTAGATGTCGAAAACATGCTATTTCTGGTAGTGCCCACTGAGAGATTAAGTATAGCTTTGATATGTTAGTGTAAAAGTACGTACGCTAATTCTACATTAAAAGATAGTTCCCGACAAAATAACACACACAAACGAGTATGGGTGAGTGAATCTACAAAAAACTTTGCCTCCATTTAGAGGCTTACTAAGGAAAACTATAGTAATACTAAACGCACTTGGAGCACTATGTGACCCGAAAAAGTTTCCGCATTAAACTCGTTGGGCTTGCGAGGGAAACGCTGCGTTCTTAATCACTGAACGGTGATACCCTATCATGCCCCTAGTAAGATGGCCGCCGCAGCCACCATCTCGCTATAGGCACAGCTTCACTCCTGGGCAATAATTTCCACTGCAGCATTTTTTTTTTTTCTGAACCTCCTTGGGTGAGTCACCGCGCGAAGAACGGCGCAACTTACACATCCGCTGTCAGTATCGGGTGAAGGTCGACCCTATCGGGTGAAGCACGACCAGCTGGAATGGCAGATAAACGCTGCACTTCTGCGAGCATGCATGCACAGCAATGAAACTGCGAGGCGCACACGTGCGACGAGCGTCGTCAGCTATTGATTCATACTTGCTCTATATACTTCGTCCTTCGCAGCGTGCGTACTTCGAAAGCTCGTCGACGAGAGACATCGGCTCGACCCGTATACACTGGCGAAGCGTATGTGCGCTAAAGGCTCAACTCGTCGTAACGCAATCGATCTCCGAAGCATTGTGCGCGACATTCGGCGTAGAACGTACGCTTTAATAGGCTAAGGCACGTCACCGGTGCACAAATAATGACATCGAGTGTACACATAGACGGTTACAATCTACAGAAATAAATACGAGCCTTACCCACAGCCGTCCCTGTTAGATAAAACAGAATCCACGGATATAACCACATTAGCTCGTTTCCGCTGCGTCATGCACTTTATACGCGTGACTTCAATATTTGGTGTATACGTGCCCTACCACGGTATGAACCATGCCGTGAACCCATGTCGAGTCTTCTAGTGGGAAGTATAGCGAAAATTAGTTCACAGTTGTAACGGCGTCCACATGACAGGCACCATTCTGAATATGAACTGAGATTCAACATGCAGAGACCGAAGTTGATATTGGCACATTCCTTACCTAAGTTTTGTTATCGCCTTGTTACACTGCCAGTAATTCTCAGCGCAAACCGCGCCTGCAGTGTCCGAGAACCTTCGGGACCGCAGTAGATCACTCTGGTAAAATTGCGCGCAACGAAGCGTAACATTTGGCTGGGCAGCGACCACGTCAGCACCTCTAAAATTACCAGGACATGCAACTTTCCGACTTAAAACCACCGGCATTGACAGGTGCCTGTATAGGTAGCCTGATATGCCGTATTCCTAATGTTATGGGGATATTTATATATACGTCCATATATGAGATTTTCGTAAAAGACGGCAGATCACGGCATCGCATGACATGGCATGGGTAAAAGTGACATCGGTCAGTAGTAATAAAGGGACATTCAAAGGACATAACAAAGTTGAAATTTGTAGGCTGATATTAGAGGTCTATAGTATCTCTCTATACATACCCGCGGAAGCCTTTCTCTCGAGAATATCACATCATACACTGCTCAATTTAACTTTGCCACTGGATATCTCAGAGCACGCATATGCTATAAGAATTCTTCCAAGTGTAACTGCACACGAGTGCCCCCAAATTATCAATACAAATGTTACCGCTAGCTACCGCCACTGAAAAGTTAATTAGTAAACCTTCGTTAACTGGACCACTGAAAGCCAGAATTATTTCGTTTTGTGTCCCACGGATGCATAAGTTATTTGCAAAGGTGGTTTTCATGTTCTTTCCAGCACATAATTTGATTGATTGATATGTGGGGTTTAACGTCCCAAAACCACCATATGATTATGAGAGACGCCGTAGTGGAGGGCTCCGGAAATTTCGACCACCTGGGGTTCTTTAACGTGCGCCCAAATGGCACATAATTTAAAGAAAACCATAAAGCGTAACTTTGAACACCCGGTATAAAGTCCACATATGCCAACATTGAAGGCGTCAGTAAGAATAAACCAATAAACGCAACCGGCATAATAGTAAGGATGTTGATTTTGTTTTCTTTATTTTCTACTTACTAACAGTAAATGCAAAAACAGCTACGAGGCAAACACAAGCGATTATTCCTACGTCACTCGCAAACAAACATTACTACGATAACAAGGCTCTACGCCGTGACGCTTCAGTCTCGTTAGGGCCGTTCCGTCTCGGCACATATCTGTGACGACTGACGCGCTCCTCCCCGCGCCACCGCTAATTCCTTCCCCGCTTAGGCCGCTCTATCAACTGTGGCAGCAGCAATGTGTCTCACTCCCGGGGGCATACCTACGCCCACGAGCAGGAATAAAGGACAGCTGAAAGGGAGTGAAATATAATTAATTGATCGCGAGCTCACAGACCACAAGAGAATGCAAATTATATAAGCACACAATGAACTTGAAAACGCTTCACAATTAAGGACTTTCGTAGCAGCACAACAGCTACGCGTTCTACAGCAAGGGACCATGTCGCTACGGGGATGAGAAGTTAATCGAGGGGCGGGGAGAGAGAAGCTAACACAAGCCGTGTAAAGGGTTAGAAACGTCGAAACTGGTCGATCTTATTACAAGGGCTTAACGGGGCCTTCTTGGTGCAGGCAAAGTGTAATCTAACCAGAGCCTGCCACAGACCATGCAAGAATGTCCAAACTCCAGCGCCAAAAACTCGCGTGCAAAGCTGGCTCCGTCGGCTCGGCTCGCGCCACGCCGGGAGCTGGCCAATGAGTAACGGCGCGCGACATGCAAACAACTCGGAGGGTTTTTTGTTTTTGTTTTTTCGGACTCCCGGCGTTGTACCTCGAGCTTTAGGAGCATAGCTTTTAAAAAAAGAACAGCACCACTATATAGTACAGCCTTCGAATCGACAAAAATGCGTAGATTAACAGGTGATACAACCCACGGTTAGGAAAGGACCACACTCCAAGAGGCCCGAATGCCACTCCTGCGCTGCGGGAGCAGTAATGGATAATCAGGTCTACTAGGTGCAATTCTCCCAGGGAGTCAATGTATACACCACTCTGATGGACAGAAAATCCACCACCAAGGTTTCGTGGTGCTCGACTGCGGATCCGCTGGTCGCGGGATCGAATCCCGGCCGTGGCGGCAGCATTTTCAATAGATTTAGGTGCAAGTTAAAGAACACCATATTGTCGAAGTTTTCGGAGCGTTCTACTATACAGCGCACCTCCTAATCCTGTCGTGTTTTTAGGACGACAAAACACAGCAATCGCTATTAGTGTCTGAAGGACAGAAAGCTTCCCGAAGAAAGGATATGACCACTTGTTCTCATCCCAACAAGCCGCCGACGGCAAGCGGCCTCCACGTGATCAAGGGACGCCTGAAAATCTAAGACGACGTTGCAAAATGGCTGCTTCATACGGTACATCTCTATAACGAAGGAACAACACAACAGCGCTTGCTTTCTCTGTAACCGGCTGGGTGCTCGCCAGACGGGCGAAGGCGCTGCTTCATGATTGCCCGGGTGTGGCAGAACCTCGATACGGTTATGAGGCCCGCCGTTGTGGAGGCCTCAGGAAACTTAAACCATCTGGTGTTTCTTTTTTTTAACGTGCACTGGCATCGTACACTACACGGAGCAGTCAACTATACTCGGCGACGACTATTCCACTCAGTCGCCGTAATATTTGTTTATTTCTGAGAGCAACCGCGCTTTCATCACCCAGTGCGCCGGCGCCACGGCAGAAACATCTTCAAAGAGGAAACGAGGTCTCGGCGCCACATTCAACGAAGTGAGTTTGTCGAAGGACGCCTTCTGTGCGGTACGCGTAGCCAGCGCAGACCGCGAGGCAGACCCCTCGGCGCGCATAACTTAGTGGCGCCACACGCCTTGCACGGGCAAACCCGCACGCGTGTCGAAACGAGCGCTGCATGCTCGTCTCAATTGTGGGCCCTATCCTTGTTCTACTGCACCCGCGCATATTACAGCCCGAGAGCCTCCGCCGAGTCGTAAGCACGCGGCAGCACCGGATAACACGGATACAGTACGACATTCGCCCAAGGCGTGTAACGCACGTTGGCGAAGAGGGAAGGCCGCCGCTCCGAGTTATGCATCGCAGCAATGGCGATAACGGTTATTGCGCACGACTGCGGCAGCGAACAAAAGCTGCGACTGAAAGAGAGGGTTCCTGGCCACGTGGTGGAAGCTCAGATTAAGTAAAGGCAACCTCGAGCGCGCTCCACCCATCAGAATTCAAGCACGTGATAATCACTGCTAAGGACTCTTTCACTTGCGATTTGAAGTGGTCATTAATTCGACGGTACTCCTTTTGCGATCGGCTGTATGTGACATGCATAAAAGGGATCGACGCACCTTGCTATCACATTCGCTCGCGTCATCAATTATTCCATCGACGAATATTTATAATATAATAATAATAATAATAATAATAATAATAATAATAATAATAATAATAACTGAATTCGGGGCTTCGGTGGCAGAACTCCGATATGATTATGAGAGACGCCATAGTGGGAATTCCGGATAATTTCGAGCATAACTCGCGTTGGTCAACGTGCACCGACATCGGCCGGCACACCGCGGGCCTCCATATAAATGCGAGCGCCACAGCCGGGATCGAACCAGCCTCAATGGTGTTCGGCAGTTGAGCACCTTGACCAATGTACACAGCGGCAGTTCAGTGGCGCTCCCGTACATACAAAGAGGAGAAAGAGCATAAACTTAGCCTAAATTTACCACCGCGAATCACATCAGTCAAACCCGTACCACGAGCGATCGATTCACAGGAGGCGGTTTACATATGATACACTCGACTGGCCGTCTTCGAGCGCTCAGCCGAAGCGCGCCACGTTCCTTTGGTCGAAATCGAACGCTCGGCATACGCACGTTCACTTCATTCTTTCGGAGTTCCACGCTCCAACCCAAAGCGCCCACAGGAGCTCACACTTTGGCCTCGGAGCGCGACCCACACTCGATCCCGTGACTCTCGCACATCGTTCCTTTGCAACAAAAGATGAAGTGACGTGTGCCCTCTTCCATGACTGCACGTTCGGCGCACGTTTTCAGGCTCGGATCGAGAGCGGACTCCGTATTGTTGCAATCTCGGTGAGATCGCGCTGGCGCACAGCCGAATATATACCAATAGTTCCGTATATGGTCCGGAGTTTGGCAATGTACCAGTTGTTCCGTAATGGTCCTGACATCTGAAATACCAACGATTTCCGTATACGACCCTGACTAAAGATGCGAAGTGTGGAAAAAGAAGGCGAAACAATTGCGGGGAAAAAACTTTTTTTCAGTTTTCTTTTCAACACAGTTGAAAAAAATTGGGTAAAACGTACAAAAATAAAGCTTAGGCAACAGTGAAACCAAAACTTCGCACTTGATACCAAAACACCAAACGACGGCTGACCACTCGCCATCGACATCACATTAAGTCAGCGTCAGCATAGCTTGAGTCTACAGTGTAGCTTCGTCGTTCAAGTGTTGTCATGTTGAGGGCAGTTTCTGATATTTTTGATACCCATTATTCTTCAATTTTGACCCCCCCCCCCCCCCCCCTCATACACTTCTGTGACATCTGTCGGACGTCCGCTGATGAAACCGTGTGCAAGCAGATTCTGCAATGGTTGGGCCAAGTGCCGACACGTGGATGCACTTCACGGTCGGAGAGATCGTTGCCGGGGAAACGGGTAATCGCTGTCTATAAGCACTGCAACAGCAGCTACGCTTTTCCAAGTGCGACATCTTAACACGATGGAGAAAGGTACCGACCACACCCCTTCACGGAGAGGTAAATGAGTTCGTGGTGATGCTTCTGGCATGCCTTCGATCTCTTAAATGCCACATTTGTTTGTGAAAAGAGAGAAATCATTTCGTTTCCGTATTTAAATAATGAAAGTTATTGCTCTTGACAGTTAGCAATAAACTATTTTATATGGCAAGGAACTATTGCCACATGCTAAATAAAATTTGTTCTTTTTCATTTTTCCCAAATTTTCAAAAAACAGAAAAAAACAGGTTTTTCTGTTATGAATATTTACGGAAATTTCGATTCTCTAGTCCTGACATCGGCAATGTACCAGTGGTTCAGTATAAGGTCCGAACTTCGGCAATCAACCGTATATGGTGCTGACATCGGCAATGTACCCATGTACGGCCTGAACATATCGACAATGTGCCTATAATTTGTACAAAATCCAGACTTCTGGAATCAATATTTCCGTAAATGGACTGGACTTTGGCAATGTACCAATTGTTCTGTAATGGTCCCGACATCTGCGATGTACCAACGGTTTCCGTGTGTGGTCCTGGCATCGGCAATGTACCAACTATTCCGTATATGGTCCGGACTTCAGCAATTAATAGTTCTGCAGATGGACCGGACTTTGAAATGTACAAATTGTTCCGCAATCGTCCTATCCTCGGCAATGTACCAGTAGTATTCGTATATTCTCCTGGCATCGGCAATGTACCAAAGTGTTCTGTGTGTATGGTCCTGACATCCGCAGGGTACCAATAATTTCCGCGTATGCTAGTGACACCGGCAATGTACCAATAGTTTCATGTATAATCCGGATTCAGGCAAAAATTACCGATATTTCTGTATATGGTCCTGATGTACCAATAGTTCCGTATGTCATCCGGAATTCGGCAAAAATGTTTTTTTTTTTCTCGGAGCGGTCACACTATTACGTTTGGAGGCAGGGACGAGGAAGCTTCGCTAGGACTGTATCGCGCAAGCGGCAGCAAAGGAGGCCTAACTAGAGAGGTTAACGGCGCCTACGCGTCTTTTCAAACAAGGAGCCACGGCACGCAATCATCAGGGTCACGGACATCGAAGCTTCATAGAACGGGCCGCAAACATTGTTCGAGGAAGTCTATTCGGCTCCCAATACACAGACGCGAAGCAGTCTGGGCTCGCGAAGCTTATACACGGCGCCACGAACCGCGACGCGACCTTGATAACGTTACGCTGCCTAAACGCCGAGCGATGGCGACACCTGTGTTTCACTACGAAGAGGAAACGCATCCTCGCCGGTCCATTACTCACACGCACCGGCTGCGACGCGATCGAGCGACGCGAGCATGGTCAACAGCGCCGCGCAGCATCCATGTCTGACGGCAACGAACGAATTGGGCAATCGGAAAATGCGATTCCGAAACGCGTGTTATACGAACGATCACAAAAATCCGATTCTCACTGCGCTATTACATACAGATCCAGTCTGGAGGTCACATAGTGTACAGATCCAGTGTAGCATTGAAGGCTCGTTCACACCTGCGACTGTGGCACCGTATATAGGACGACCACTTGCGACTGGTAATCTAAAGTCGGCTTAAAGCGATTGATTCTAGTTGCGTGCGACCTACACTTTTTACGCGATGCCACAGACAAGTTCTCTTAGCGGCCCGATGAAATACTAATGTGGTGTCACCGCTTCTACACGCAGCACCTCAACCAGCTGGTACCCAAAGATGGCGACCATGATGACGTCAATGAAAAGTATGCATAGTTCACATCTGCTTACATCGCCATTGCCCCACAAAATAAGGTGACGCCCGCTTTTTGACCATTTGATCGGTTCACAGGTTTGCGACAGAGGGAACAATAGAACAACCAGTGACTGAGCCAAGGTTTAGTTGCTTTGCGACTACAGTGGCCATTTGCGTCCGCTTGCGACTAACTTGGTCGCAGGTGTACTCTAACGGGTCGTTCTCCCCGAGGTATATCTTTTTCTCGGGTAACTCAGTCAAGTCAATGTCACTTCCGACAACAGTTTCCTGCATCTGGCCAATCCCTGCTTGCACAGCTGTCACTTAAGAAGGCTTGCTGCTGACGCCGTGAACGCCCATCAAAATGACAGAGACGGCCCAACCGGAAGCAGTATAAAAGCCATCTTTAACCAAGTCACCTAAAAAACGCAGGCGCACTTGACCCGAAGTGAGGTAACAATGAACGCTAACTATACTAGCGACCAGTTCTGACTAAATGCTTTGCATGGTGCTTCATCAATTCGTCACCAAACATAATCAGCCGAACGAAGGCCTGCCACCGCGTTGGCCAGCCTGTCTTTAATGCCAATCATTTTTATAAGCTTATCTTTCCACGGGACCATCGATCTTCATCACAGTCCTCCCTCCGCCGCCACTCGGTCAATCTGACGTGCAATCTCGGACTGGATGACTCACCATGCCTAAAGGCTAACATCCCGTACACGGCGCGAAAAAAAAGGCTAGCGCGATCCGAAGAGAGCGTATTTCGTCGAGTGTGCGTTCTTGATAGCATTCGGACAGGTGGCCTGTACATACGGCCTCGATGACATATAAGGCTGTACACGCCGAGCGCGACAGCATCGCTGAAACAGCTCGCGTCTGTTTGGTTTCCGGTGTTTTAGGAAGCGAAATCCAGGTAGACAAAAATATACGTAAAAACGAAGCCAATGCGCTACACGCAGAGTCAACGGTGCGATTTAAACGCAACTCGATCTGCAAGTCATACCGAAAGCCAGGTTTTATCGGAGTCCTCTCATCACTTGTCAGCCAAGAACGTCAAACAGGCACAACCTCGATTGCCACGACCAAAGGCAGGGGCTTATTGTACAAGTGACTATAGCTACGAAGCATATTAGGCGATGAAGGAAAGTGTAAAGCTAAGGGCTCGTTTTCTCACTAATAATTATAAATTATGATGCCACAGAAAAGGGAGACAGAATGACAGAATGAAGCGACTGCGACATTATTATTCGTTTCTTGTGTGAGCAGTCTTACATGTTCGCTGTAGTTCAGCTCTCCAGTTGTGCAAAACAAATTAAGCATTATTATTATTATTATTATTATTATTATTATTATTATTATTACAGCCTAATGCCCCTAAAACAAAACACGATTATGATGGACGCCATAGTGGGAACTCCAGGAATTTCGACCACTTGGGACTCTTTAACGCGCAAGCAAAACCTAGAGACACGGGCCCAGAGCATTTTCATATCCATCGGAAATGCGGCCGCCACGGTTGCAATTCTATTGCGCGACCTACGCGGGTAAGCGCTCGCGTACCATAAACACCAATTGCAGGTCTACAAAACAATATAGCTTAACCATTAATTATTATATGATGAAGTACAGAGAGCCTGGTCAAAATAAAGTCCATTTCTCTCTCTTTCTCCCTCCCTCTCTCTCTCTCTCTCTCTCTCTCTCTCTCTCTGCTGCATCAGCACGCCATTAACGCCCTTGCGATGGCTGAGCGAAAATGTAGCCCATCATCAGATGTGCTTATTATAAAAAAAAAAGAAAGATGGCGGACAAAGGGAGACGGAGAGAAGAGGGGGGGGGGGCGTGACTATGGAAACTCCCAGCAGAGTTGCTTGCGTGCTGGGGTGCTCCGAACTTCGATTTACCGAGCCGCCGTTGTTGCACATCAATTATTAACATCAACCAACAATATCTCGATCCAGTTTGAATCCGATCTGTTCATTCCGCGAGGAATGCGGGCCAGAAACGCTCACAGCCGCTGCTTGTGCGCCACGTGCACGGGCAAGTCACGTGGTGCGGCGAGAAAAGCCCCTCCTGCGCGGAAAAACGGTCAATCACTCGGCTCGAACAGGTGCGCGCACGCTCCATGGGCAAAACTTGGAGCGCGGCCAAGAACGCCTCTCGAGACCCCGGCGCGAGATCGCCAAACCAGACTGACCTTCACCACTTTTGTTTGTTTCGCCCGACAGTGCTTAGTGAGAACAAAACCGGGAAGCTAGTATAGAAAGAGGGACCAGCTCTTAGCTGACACACCGCACCGCGGGACTCTTTTTTGGCGCTACCATCGATCCATGGGCCACCCGATGCGCGTTTAATTGCGTGCATAGATTAGTGCCGCGCGCAGAACTACACCGATTATTAGCACGTGCACCGACGCTGTAGTCTACGCGACGCCGCTAAATCTACTTTATTCATTTATGAAACCGTCAGAAGACGTTCCGGACAAAAGCCACGTCAGCGCTTCTGATTCACACACAGAGAGAGAAAAAATGACGCTCCATATCAGGCTCCTCACACAGGACTCTGCGGCGTGTTTCATCGATGAAGCCCAAGCAGGATCTGTGCACAGTGTGCCACGAAATTTCCGGCATGCGAGCACAAGCAGGTCGGCAAATCTGGTCGACTGACTAATGGCGCCTTACGTCGTCAGTAGCGTGACAGGTTAAGGGTGTCTAACGTCCTGCCGACACACGCGGACACTGAAAATCAGTTACAAGACAGCAAAAAGGAGCATAGAGACCGCAGCATTTCGTCTGCTTGATTTTGAGCACCTTACGAAGAGAAAAGGAGCTTTGCATCGCAAATGAACCAAATGTTACAACACGGCACAAGGGGTGCATCCTCAACAACGAGCCGCAAAAATACTTGCAAAAGTCTAAAGGATTCCCGTGAAACATAGATGGGAAATAAAGGAGCTGACAAAGCTCAACATCTGGTGTTCTCACAGCACGCGTGATTTCGGGGCGACATGATTACCCGACACCAACCTGGCCAGCCTGACCGCATTGATCTCTGGTTCGAGAGATCTACCATAACAGAGCCCTGACTGAAGGCAACGCGCTGCGTGCCTATGAATCAGACAGGTAGCAATAGCACCTGTCACAGTGAGTGATAGATAAGAAGGGCTCGTTTGAGCCTCGACCAAATAGAACGTTTCCAGCTCGCTATACCAACCGACTTGATCGCGAGGTGTTAGGCACACGCTATCAGCGTCAGTAAATAGCCAGCGTTCGTGTAGTAGGTCAACATCTACCTAAATATAGTTTATTTCTGTAGCTGTGCATGCTACCGCAAGGAAATGACAGCGACTATAGCGCCGCTAAAGAACCAGAAGGGTTTTATCGGTGGTTGTATATGATATTTCATTCGTGGTGTAGCCGTATAAGACACAAAACGGGTACACACAAACACACCACAGGCGTTACTTACTGCCTTTATGGAACGTTGCTACAGAACATGTACTGCTCCAAACGTAGCACCCATCACGCAGGCGCGCAAGTGACACCTGACAGGCGACGACAGCGGGTGTGTTCCGAGAGAGATAGAGAGACAGATGGGGGAGAAGGGGCGGGGAGGTTAGCCATGCTAGGGCCGGTTGACTACCCTACCCGTGTTCCGAGGTATTCGAAATGGCTACCGCTGAGGACGGGCCCCTTGCCACCCCTACCCTTGCTTCCGGACTGCTGTTCGTGCTGATGACGACCGTGCCACTGCTCACTTAAGCTTTTCCTCCCTTTTCCCTTCCCCGCGGGCACTGCGCCGTGCTCCCGACCGGGTTGGAGAAATTAGGTGCCTTTTCTCGTCTTCTAACCACTACCACCTATTCGGCTCCCGCGGACCCGAAAGACGCTGGTGCGATACCGACTGCGGCGGTCGGTGGAGCCGAAACGCTCCTGTACCGCGTGGTGCCAGTTGACGTTAAAGAACCCCACGCGGTAGCAATTATTAGAAGCCCTCCACTACGGCGTCTCTCGGTTTGGTTAACGTTAAATAACCAACCAAAGGTTCTAAATGGAAGGAGATTAAGGTCAGTACTATTTTTCCCTCGGTCTTGGGCTAGGAAGAAATGGTGAACATATCGCGGAGTGTTCTTCCCAAAAGCGCCAAGAACATTAGCAAGTAATATTTACTAAATACATATATTTAAGCCACATTCCAAGAGACCGGGTTATTACTGTTATCCTATGGGGTAATCAGATATAAAAATAAGCATACATTTAGTGAACAAAAATACCACAGCACCACTTTCGAGAAATGCGTCCTCGATGACTTTGAAAGGGCAATGCACGGATTTCGTCGCGTACCATTCGCCCCATTCTCAAGCAATCACCAGTTTTACACAATGACACGGGAAAGCAACGACCGCTGCACGCATGCGCGAAAAGTTCACAATTCGATAAGAGTGAGACGCTAATGAGGAGACCATTCGTGAGTAACCCTTCTACAATACAGTGAGAAACTTTTTTTCTTGCCCGCGAGAAGTAGCTTGTTAAGCCAGAAAACACACGAAACGAAAACGAAGGTAACGACACCTCGTTCAAACTCTCGCAACTTCGTCGTGACGTCACAGATTTCTGTGACGTCACGACAAAGTGACGTCTGTGACGTCACGACAAAGTGAATGATGTATCATGTTGACCTATAAAAAATTATCATTGAGTCAAAGTGGCAAAAAAAAAAGGACTATCACAGACTTTGCGAAAATTCTTAAATTGAGATCGTGTGCCGACGTTTCGACAAGTGATCTTTTTCAGATTCTAAAAGAGGACAAGTCCACTCGTCGAAATACAAACCATGTTTACGTTTTTTTTTTTTTAATTGCAAGCTTTCATTTTTCTGGCGTTTTTTCAGATGCTAAGGCTTCCGCGCGAAATCCGAAAAAAAAAATTTCGGCCTTCGTATTTTTTATCGATATTAAAGCTACACAATCTCGCAATTACCGACGATAGAGTTCTCGTGGGACAGTCATTACACTTAAACTGATTTCACTCATTATGGCGTGACCGAGACAATTGCGGAGTTGCGCGATTCCGCCATTGCCACAGCAGCCGTAATTCCGCCCAAAATGGCCATCGCCACTGCTTCAGCGATGGAGGCTGTCAGGTGCCGCCCTGACGCGATGAACCGGCTTCGTAATTAGTATATCCCACCCGGTTGCCAGAGAGCTGAACAAACACTCGCTGCACCAAGATACAATCAAGGAAAACGTGACGGCAGAGGTGAACACAACGAGGGCGAAGGTGACGGGAAGCGCGCCAAATAACGCGGAGCACGCGTTGGCTATTCACTTAATTAGTTATCATTATTAAAATCGTAGTTCCACGTCGATTTTCGAAAATGGTGCAATCACAAAAAACCGAGAGAGAGAGAGCCCGCAATTGAGGATAATCCACGATTCGGTGTGCTATTCTAAAAAACGAAAATGCAGTCTCTGCGCGCACAATGTATGAAAAGACAGATGTAGTACAGAACACGCACTCACTTTATTCCCCAGAATACAATCAGGAGGGCGAGGAGATGAAACACGGAAAGAAAGTGACGGCGCGAGTGCAAAACCTCTCATTCACATCTTGCAATCTCATTTCAACCAAAAAGATACTGGGAAGATACGCAGATGAAATACGCGAAAAGCAGGGAGACAAGCACACTGGGTGCAGCTGGTAGGGTTCCACGATATATAAGACAGCCCACAGGAAAAGAAGAGGCACATACGGCGCTTAGCACGAACCACTTTTGATTTGCAGGGTGCACCGCCTATTAACTTAATAATAATAATAATAATAATAATAATAATAATAATAATAATAATAATAATAATAATAATAATAATAACTGGGGTTCCACGTCCCAAAACCATAATGCGATAGTGAGAGACGCGTATTGGAGGGCTCCGGAAATTTCGACCATCTGGTGTTCTTTACCATGATGTGACAGCGCCCAGCGAACTTCCACCATTTCGTCTCCATCGAAATGCGACCGCCGCGGCCAGGACCGTCTATTGACTTGCTGAACAGTGAATGCTATTATTATTATTATTATTATTATTATTATTATTATTATTATTATTATTATTATTATTATTGTTGTTGTTGTTGTTGTTGTTGTTGTTGTTGTTATTGTTGTTGTTGTTGTCTCAGCTCTGGGCTCTGCACTGTCTCAACATAGTTTTCCACAATGTACAGCTACTTTTCTTTTCCGTCTTTGAGAAAGGCTTCTACATAGTTGTGTATATTCCCGTTTACTTTTTACTGCCATTTCATGATTGTCGTCTTGTCTTTTGATTCGTTCCATATTGCGCTGATTTCCTTTTTCCCTGTATTTTCACTCTTTACTTGATTTTCCTGGAGAGTGCCTGCATTGTATGTTTTATTTTTATTGTTTTATTTTTGGGTGCACCTGCAGCGAGACCTCATGGCTCTTCCAGGACACGTCAAATAAATTTATTAATTGTTATGTGAGATTTAACGTCCCAAAACCACCATATGATTATGAGAGACGCCGTAGTGGAGGGCTCCGGAAATTTCGACCACCTGGGGTTCTTTAACGTGTACCCAAATCTGACCACACGGGCCTAGAGTATTTTCGAAGTTAAATAAATGATTGATTTATTGTTGTTATTATTATTATTATTCACTTCCCTCCAAAAGAAAAATGGGGCCACCGGGAATCGAACACGCTACTCTTGCACGCGATTAGGGGCAACTTGCAGCCCTCCTCGAACCAGCGCCGCGATCAGAAACAATCCGCGCCGCATTTCTTCCTTCCGTGACACGCGTTTTGAGCTCCACGTACGAGAGAGAGAGGTGGCAGGCACACTGCCGTAAGCGACCGAGTGAATGTGCGCCCTTTCTGCCGTCGAAAGAGCGGCCGCTGCAGCTTCGGCGCCAGCATGCCGCTGCAGCAGAGGACAAATAGAGCTCGTTCGCGCGGCTCCTTCCTTCCTCCCTCGCGACCCGACCTTGCCTCACCATTTTTAGTCAAGCGACGGCATCCGGCGGGGCACACGGCCTCCGAACGCGCAATGAATCACCATTTCGTAGAAGAATGACAACGTCCCCGGACGCACAGTTTTTTTGTACACAACTGTACGTGCAGCATCCTTCCTCGAGTTCCAACGCGAGTACGAAACTGAACCTGCTTTAGTAGCCGAACACATAAACCCGCAAGCTAGCCACGGACTCTTTCGTGGAATACACCCCACAAATAGCCAACGCGGAGGTCGATTTAAGAGACACCGACTGAGCTGTGGCTCTCGAAAGACCGGCGTCCGCACGTCTGCAGCTTTGACGCACAGTTTCGGCATCGTATAGTGTGACCGTACTCTACGACCAACCGTTCGTAACCTGTCATGGACGCAAGAAGAATTTCCGCAGAGGGGCTCGCCTCTCTACATTACCGAATTGATCAAACATAAAATGCGGCCAAGTACAGCGCAGGCAACATTAATTGTAGTCTTTTGTGCCTGACACAGAGACATCGATTTCGATTGCGAATCAAAAAGTTTCGCTGCGTAGACAAACAGACTCGAGTGACGTACAAGAAAAAACCAGCAACGCGCGAGGTATAAGGAGGACCTTCCTTGTCCATCCCTTGTTGTTGTACGTCATTAGTTCGTCTACGCAGCGCAACGTGTCACTTCGCAGTGCCGTAACAACTGGCCCCAGAGGAAGCACTTCCATTCAATTAGGTTCTTCGTTTTTCAGCGGACTTCTTCGGTTGAAGAACTCGGTCGATCGAACAACGGCACTCCCTGGACTTGCCTATCGAAACCAGTGTCTTAGCCCGGGGGTGGCACACTCTTCTCCGATTTTTTTTAATTTTTTGTCGTCATTGCACACATAGCACGCAATGACATGAGCCCGTATGCCGGCTCAGTCTTGATTTACGATCAACAAAGTGTCCAACTCTCTCCACCCCTATATCACCATTCCGAAAAAAAAAAACATAACTAAAAACTAGGATAACGTCACCAGTACGATGTTTAGAGCTGTAGAAAGACCAAAGAAGCCGAGGAAACATTCCGAAGCGCGAAACTTTCCACGGTGTCCCCCCTTTTTTTTCTTCCTACGCTTGCCTTTATCCGCGTGCTCGAATACACACTGACACCAGAAAACTCCACGAGCTCTGCATGAAGACCCTCGCCGAATGCGGCAAGTCGGCGAGAGAGAGCATGCGCATTCCTTCTTTCTACAAACGAGGCCTTTAATTCAGCAGCCTTGTCGCTAATATATGTTACCTCCTCCGAAGACACACCACACCGAACAAACTTCTCCAAGATCAGAACCACCGCGTGGTTTCCCAATCGTTCTGCACGGCGAGTCAGTGCCGGCAGCTATAGGTTCACAACTTCGTCTAAGTATCCCGGTTGCAAAGCTTACATATATTTCTTAACGCTATACATTATACCTATAGCTAAATAATCAACAGTAAATGATTAGCGATGATGACATAACATTAATGTTTAACGTCCCAAAAGCACGGCATGACCACGAGCGACCTTCTGGGGTAACGAGCACCCAAATCTAACACGGCATATATCGAGCATGTTCGAGGATGCGGCCAGCGCGGCCGGAAATCGATACTGCGGGATCAACAGTCGAGCACTTAACCGGGCACCCATCGAGTCAGTTCGGAGACGAACAAGAAGCAGAGGCCAGCTCGACGCACGCTTTCAACCAAGAATGCTAAGCTAGTTTGCAACCACGTGGCTGTCTTCGCTTGAAGCCAGCCGGCGAACAATCATTTCGTTGAGCGTGACTCTCCACGCTCCGTGTCCGTCACAGCACGTCTTCTCACCCGTCGGCGTTGAAAGAGTTCGCACGGCTGCAATGGCCATTTTATGAAGCAGCACAGATTTGATGCACTCCGGATCTTTTGAGGCGGCGGTCTTATTGTAACTTCACTCGTTGTTCCGCTAATTATTTCATCTTATGTTTATCGGGTTTCTTCTTTTTTTCTTATTTCGGGGGATTTGGGGGGGGGGGGGGTCCTGTGAAGGTGAAAAAAAAAATGTGACGACAAAAAGAGCTAAGTTATTAACACGAAGACTAACTCTTCCACAGAAGTCAGTGCAAATGAAATTCGAGCTGTCTACTTTTTTTTAGTAGATATAGTAGAATATGTTATTAGGGCACGCTCCTCGTTGAACATTACAATTTAATGGCGCTGAGCACGTTACAAGTTAATGTTGGGATTAACGCAGCCCAACTACAAATTACCGAAGTGTCCTTGCATAATTACGCCATCTCTCCTTTGCCTCAATCTAAAGTACTAATACTACTACTACCTCGCACAAGTTAAATCATCTAAATTGCGTATTACTACTACTACTACTACTACTCAGCCGCTGCAGTAATACAGCTGTTACGGTGCAAGGCTCCTCGCCCCAAACACGCGAGTTCGATCCCAGGCGCGGAGGTCACGTCTTGACAGCGGCAAAATGCAAAAGAACAACCAAGTGCTTAGATTTCACGTGCTCGTCGTAGAACCCCAGGCGCTCGAAAATAACCTCGAAAGCCCCCGCTACAGCGTTCCTCACAGTAGCATCGCAAAATCCCACAAGTTACTCTTTCGCAACGCGTCGTGGATCGGAGATGCATACAAGCCAAAAGCTTCCCAAATTTGTACCACCTAAGTAGAATATATCCCACACAATTTAGAGAAACATGCCCATGGTGTTCCGACATTCAGCCACACAACAATGCAGTGCATCAAGAGGTCCACGCGGTGCTAGTCGTGTTACATCGAAGAAGAAAGGGCATTCTGGGCGAGTTGCTGAACCTCCGTGCTAACATGGGTTGCAGCGCAAGCACGAAAGTACTCGTGTTGTTTGTTCTCGCCTTCCGTGCGCTTTTCTTCCAGCACTTTCATGCTTGCGAGGCAACATTTGTTAACGTGTTATACACAGGCAAGTGGGAGGCATGGCTTGCGGACGAGGCCAAGCAGAGCCTTAGCTTGACCAGGCCCAGCGTGCCGCTCGTTCCAACGGAGCCCTGCACTGAGGCATTCATCCTTTTTGTTCTCTTCTTTTTCTAAATAATGTTTCATCCTCCTCCTGGCAACGCGTCTCCTCGATGGGGCGCCACACTCCCGGCAATGCGTCACGTGGTATCCCCGCGCGCAAGTGAGACGGGGCTCTCTCTCTCTCTCTCTCTCTCTCGGAACGATTTGTCCAACAAGGAAGGCGCCTCTGGGAGCACGCACGTAAAACACTGACGCCGACCACGCCCTCATTTCCGGCTCGTTGAAACACCGCTCTTGAAATGCGCCCCCCATTCATAGAACCATTACGACTTCGTCAAGTGTAAATGTATCGTGAAAAGCTCCCCCACTTAAGTAATGCTTTTATAGCCTGGTTAGCGTTTATTTTTTCTCGGCACGACGAACGTGCTAGTACAACTATTCTTTTCTTTTTTGTAGTCTAAGCAGTCTGTTCGCCGAACGAAAAAATTATCTGTATCTCTAAAAATACCCGCGAATACGATAAGCTGCTCATCGTACGCAGCTAATATGCGGGGAGTTATTGGGACATGCAAACGTACGTTTTCATATCTTCCATGAAAGATAGTCTAAATTACTACCCAACCAAGTTCGATAGAATACACCATGCATATATTACATAATAAAAAGCTCGAGAGAAATTTTTCGCATTACTTCATTGCTCTGATCAAAACATTTCTCTCCACCGTCTTTTTTGCACAGGGTCTTTCTTATTAAGTGAGTGAGTAAAAAAGACGTATACGTGTTCCAATGTGAAAAAGCTTCAGATTCGCATAGCGAAGTTGGAACGCTCAGCGGCTGCACCCGCTTAGTGCAAATACGGCCACTTTTCCTCAACAGTCGTGTCGGCCCGGAAAATGTTCGCTCTTTGGCTCCCACCGATTTTCAATGACGTCTGCAGTTCATACGCGGCGCCGTCAGTGGCTGCAGTATGCAAATTTAAAAAAAAATAAAGAAAAAATATTTGCACACCGAAAACTGTAACGTGGTTTCATCACGGTTTAGAATGGCTTGGCGCTCAGTGTGCCGCCAGCTATGGTGAACTCGGTTAGCCAAAAAGGAGCAACCAGTAAGAAAGGATCGGTCAAAGCCGGAGGGTTTTATTTATTTATTTATTTTATTTATTTATTTATTTATTTATAAATACTGCAGGCCCATTCAGGGCCCGACCGAAAGTGGATACGTATCTAGGTAATAATAATAATCGTCATGCATTGGAAACAACGAAATAAGCAAAATACGCATGCTTACATATATGCATACACTTGAACGCCAACCGCTGTAAAAGCAACAAATAAACGAGACAAAAAAATAAAAACACTGATAGGTAGAACTACAACAGTGTGCTCTAAACCTATAAGAAATAAAAGAAGTGCCAACAGAAAATACCACAGTTCTCAGTACACCCCGAAAAAAATATGCATTGCCTATGCATAACAAAGTATGCAAACAAATGATGAAATCAAAAACAGGATACTACTAGGTCATATTTAACGATTTGCTACATTAGCTCAGCGCTATATAGCCATATCGACGGGAGCGCGTTCCATTCATTTATCGGGCATGGCAAAAATGAAAATTTGAAAGCATTAGTTTTGGTACTGTACGGGGTTAGCCATTCAGTCTGACAGTGCTTATAGTTTGTCGGGTTTAAAGGGGCGCTGCATAATCTCCTGGTTTTGACGCTAATTTTCTGTGCTTCAGCTGAAAAACAAATTTCAATCTGTCTTCCGCCAAAGTTGCAATGTTTGATTGATTTGTGGGGTTTAACGTCCCAAAACCACCATATGATTATGAGAGACGCCGTAGTGGAGGGCTCCGGAAATTTCGACCACCTGGGGTTCTTTAACGTGCACCCAAATCTGAGCACACGGGCTTACAACATTTCCGCCTCCATCAGAAATGCAGCCGCCACAGCCGGGATTTGATCCCGCGACCTGCGGGTCAGCAGCCGAGTACCTTAGCCACTAGATTACCGTCGCGGGGCAAAAGTTGCAATGTTTGTATACCATGTTGACTCATTAAGGTGCTTGGGGAGTCGGTGTGCCGATACTTTCAATAAATGAACCACATTGCTTTCCCTTGAAACCTTTCAAATGTATCGATGCCGGGCCTACGGACAAAATCTCTATTAAGTTGAAAGATCCCACAGCTCATGCGAACGTCACCTTGAACTTAGAAGCCGCGGCAACGATACAAAATGGTGCCCCCCCCCCCCCCCCTCAGACAGACAGACACAGAACTTTATTGAGGTCCCGAGGAACACTACCTCAAGGAGGTAGAGCAGCGGGCCGCTCCAACGTCAAAACGGGTAGGCCGAGCCTAACCGCCACGTCGTGGGCCCTCTGGACAGCCCAGAGTTGGTGTGCAAGTTCTGAGCTCCTGAGCGCAAAGCCCCCTCCCCCCCCCCCCCCCTCAAAAAAAAAAAAAACACGGATCATTTTTCCGTCTTAGGAATCCGAATAATATGAAGGTAAAACGTGTCCTTACAGAAGCAGTTGAGTGTTTACTGTATAGATTTATATAAGACGGCTCGTTATATGCTGTGGATTCGAATCCCGTTGTCAGAACATTTTAGGGGCGACGCTCCTTAAAGCGGCACCCATTCATCCCTCGTCGTAGTACGTAACATGTCTTACGCTTTGACCTGCAAGGTGGTGCCGGTGGGAGATTTTGTCCTGTGCGTTGTTGAACAATGAAAAATTCGCAGCGTGCGCATTAACTAAAAGCCGAATTCTCCTGTCTCTCATTCCCCCTTAGCAGCCATTGGCATGTACAATGAGCACTATCTGACAAGAAAGGGTTGCTACATTCTACTCGCTCGGCGTAACCTCCTTGGTTTTAGAAAGGTTTAGCGAGCGTTGGGACTCAGTGCCATGAATACAGTGAACTAGTATATACCCTGAACTCGAGGTGGTTAAAGGTGGGAAGTAGACACGAAGCGCAAGCCGTAAGAAAGTGTGCGTGCGCCACCTCTCGTTTAGTCCTTGCAATATCCGCTGGATGGCGGTGCTTCTATATGCGGAATATATGATGAAAAGATGCGAGATGGTGGTACTTGGAGTGTTGACTAGATGAACGAACGAACACACAGACAGATGCATAGACGGACGCGCGGACAGCTGCACGGTCGGGTGGACGCATGAACGGACGCACGGATGGACGTGCGGACGCTCGAACAGACGCACGTACGGTCGGGCGGATGGACGCACGGACGGTCACACATACGGACGCATGGACGGACGGAAGCAAGAACGAATGGACGGACGGATGCTTCGCCCCACTCTCCACCATTCACACCGTGGATATGCTGCCATTTTGTTTTTCTTCGCCATCTGATCCCGCGCATTTTTTCGATGGCACATCCGTGAGGCAACGGCATCACTGAGGTCTTCGTGGACCCCGGCGTAAAACACTTTCATGAAAAAAAAAAAATCGCGTGGGCTCTGAAGTGTGGTTCGAGACGCACAAGCTGCGTCGAGCGCGACAGCGGCAGGATTTGTGCTACACTGTGCACAATGGAAGACGCTATAGTGGACTCTGCGGTAGGTATATGAAACGCCACAGAAGTCTCCTTCACATTTTTTCACTACACCAATCCTTCTTCGTCACCATTGAAAAAAAAAACATCATCGCTAGTCTTTTTTTTTTTTTTTTTTTACGATAACGGCGGCCGAAGGCGCCTAATGCGTTCCAGAAGGCATTTACATCGCTTAATAGAACCTATATAGTCGGTGCACAGTGAATAGAATTAATTAGCCCAAGAAACAAAAATGCACCACCCAAGAAGTACACACACAGACGTCCTGGAAGAAAGAGTTGCAAGTAACGCTCGTCTCATGTGTATCCTCCTCGCGTGCTGCGTTTTCTCTTGCGCAAAGTAATTATCGTCACTTACTTCGCATCTTTACTCCCAGACAGTCTGGGACCGAGGCATAGGCCACTGTGCCGTCGTGTCAGATAAAAAAAAAAAATCATTTCTTTTAACTTTGTCATCCAATGTGAAGTGGATGGCGTTGTTTTCAGTTTATCGTGAAGTGAAGCTTGTATTCTTTCGCACACGGCCCATGTGGGGGAGGAGGGAAGAACTGCGAAAAAATGCTCTCTAAATGGGAACTCTGCGAACGCCTTTGGCGCCAGGAGTAATTAGAGTGACTCTGTTCGCACAACTGTGCTTTTCTTAGAGGAGGGGCACTGGTTAAACAGGATAAACAAGTGCTCGGGATGCGGAACGCGTGTTACCCTTTCCGGGTCCACGACCAGGCACGCTCTAATATTGGTGTCGCTAAAGGCACCACACGCCCGCCGCAAACCGATTCGGGCTAGCCGAATAATAGACGGCGTTAACGGTTAATGCGCGCTACTTCCTTCCCCGCAGTCGGAGATTCCATCAATACTCAGAGTTACGATAACTAATAGACACTTATCAAAGGCAGGAAGGCGGCGACGGCGTACTTCATTTCTGCACTAACGGTATTAAAATAGGTCCAGCTCATTGAACCAACGCAGCAAAACCTCAACACTCAACGTGAAAAAAGTCAACACGCGGGGATACCTAAACGCAGCCTTTATTTTACAGTGAAAGCTGTTATGAGTTCACGACAAAACCTAGCACCAAAGACACAGTGGGGCTCGAAACCCGGGTTTGCTGGGTGCCAGCCCAGTATTCCACCACCGAGCTACGCTGGTGCTTATGACTTGTTGGCACACTTGCCTTAGGCAGGTTTGATGTCGGGAAAGCAATCGTGTTAGTACTATATAAAACGTTTCAAAAAACAGCGAAAGAACAACCTGTCGTTGCACTACACGTATAGCGAAACGAGTGGGCCATCCAATTCTCCAACCCATTACAAAAGCTCGTTCTTGTTCCCCTTTGGCGCATACCCACTTCAGCCATAATTCCTCATCGTCGTCAGCCACTGCACGAATTGGCACGAAATTCCTTGCAAGTGTATTTAGAGGATACCCCGATTCTCGGACGAATGACGAAAAATGGCGTAGCGAATGCTGGCCCACTACCCCAAAAAATTTATTATTAATGCCCTAGTGGATATAAAACAAGTGTGCTTGCAGTAGTTAATGAGTGTTTTTTATAGGTCTCTGAAAGGCCACTCTTCTAGCTTTCGCTGTGACTGTGCTGCGCCTTCTACGCAGGCCTGGCGTTTTATTATTTGTTTTCCGAGCTGGCAGCTTTTCTCGAAATCAGGACCAGAGCAACTCGTTTGAGCGTTTCGCAATTTCATTAACACATTGGGGACTGAGTGTACGGCGATATTCCGCTTCCTGTTTTATTTTAAGCAGGCGCTTAGCGCATGCGACAGTTCAGCCTCTCAGTTCGGCAAGAAGAGTGAGTCGCGACAAGCGCCTTTTTTATTATTTTGCCTTTTCGTCAAGAATTCATCGTGAAGAACTCTTCTGAAATAGATTTCGCACGAGCGAAAAAAGAAAAAGAAAAATATTGCATAGTGGGGGTCGGCTTTCCTGCGCATACATTTACAAAGAAGTTTTCCTGTTGACAACAGGGCGAAAAGTGTTCGGCTACCTGCAGGCTATCTTTTTACGAGACCAACGCCAGCACGCAGTGGCGAAAGTCCAAACCAATCGTCGTGTTCAAATTCAGGCAACGACATTTTAGCGAAACCTGTCGGGCTAGTTGGTGCATGCTACTAGAAAATTAGACGAAAGGAGAGGTCTAAGACATTCCGCTCTCCCGTGGAAGGCAAGCGGGCCGGCCAGACCAGCCGACGCTAAACGATCGAGCGAGGGAGCTGATCTTTCTATGAAGACCTATCATTTTTGCCAATTCACTGCGACAGACATTGGCCAAAGCACTGCAACGCGTGTGGTTGAGGGCCAAGATTTGTCAATATCACCACTTGTGGTAGAGCAAGGAGCGGGAGACGCTACATGCATACTACACCAGGGGAAAAAAGCGATACGTCGGTTGTGCCACGATTAGCCGAGCTTGCTTTTCTTCTTTCTTTTTAGTCTCTTCATCTAGCACTTACATTGAGAGAGGCCGATTGTCGCGATGTGGCGCGTGGTGTATCTATGCATTGACGTTCTTGCAAAGAATAAAGTAAGTTGCGAGTGACGCTCTTTCCTTCCGCCCATTCTTCTCGGTGACTTGCGTCGTCTAACTTTCTCGTAACGACACTCCCTATCTGTCGCAGTTGTCAGCGTCCTTGCACAAGTATTCCTACACCAAAGCGAGTCTCTGCTTCATTAGCCCAAACATAACGAGTTCATTCTTTTCGTGAAGGAACGCAAGCCGCGCAAACGCGATCACACAATACAAACGCCGCGTCTGTTACCGCGCTAAGACTACACCCTCAAGAACGCAGCAGCACACAAAGTCGTTAAATTATCGGCGATCAGCTACAGAGGTAAGCATCCAAGGTTACGAGATACCTCTCGAGGTAAAGAGGGCACGGTAACATTCCTTCGAACAAGCCCCAGCGACCCAGCGAAGCGTAGGTAGAATAACTCTACGGAGACATTCCAGCGGAGGCGATATCGGATCCGCCGGCGATCAACCTGGGCGGCGGGGGGAACTATGTCAGACTATGGGCGCGACTCGCCCCATCATCGATAAGAGAGAGGCGCTTCACGGGGTGAACGCAGGTGAAACTAGTCACGTCCATCTCTGCTAAACCGCGAAGAGAAGAAAGTCGCTGAGCGAGCGAGAATCCTGAGCAGGGGCGTAGGCAATCCGCGCCGTCTGTTCTCGTTAACAGGTCTCGCTCGAAAGCGACGTTATGGGCGTTAAGCGCGGTAACAGCTCTCCAACCGACGCACGGCACATGCGCGGAGAAGTCTTGACAGCCGACGACAACTGACCTTTGAACTTGTACAGGCTCGACTCGTACTTCTGCAGGTTCGGGTCCTCGCAGTCGTTCGCGCGGCCAGCCATGTTCGCGGTGAGTGAGGCAGCGGTTCAGCGGTCGGAACCGTTGCCGCCGACGTCCTCCGCACTCGCTTTTTTTCTAGGCCGGCGTGGGAGCGCCGCGTTTTCTGCCGTGTAAGGACAGGCGACGCGCCGCTCTTGCCCGATCGGCAACGACGTCACGCAGCACACACTCACTTCGAGTCACACAGTCGCGTCACACTGGCATCTACGCGCACGCGCCAACGACGCCGCCTCTGCATTCCAGCTGCTGCCAGCAGACAGCCATGTTCTCCATCAGTTAGCAGTCACGTGCTGCCACCAACGTGTCGCTTCTATTAATCGCTGACGATCGGCGCGACACCTCGTGGCGTCGCGCACCGAAGGCGAAAGTGAGCCGAACCCGCGTGTGTGCACGTCCTCCTCCTCCCGCCAACGAGGCTCGCGGGAGCAGCTGGCCAACTAGGCCAAGACCTTCCAGAGAGGAGATGGCCTCCTTCCGGACAACGCGCGGCGTCACCGTTTCCTAGTAACACTCCTCAGTGCGCTCGCTTCATGTAACCGATCGCCCCTGGGACTACTGGCGCCATCTGTGCAGCCGTAAAGGAACACCTCTTCGACAACGGCGTTCTCGGTCGCCTGCTACACGCAGCGAAAGGTTTGTTTTCTTCGCATTTTTAATTGTCTTCAGGTCCGTACGAGGTCGCGTACGTGTGCCCAGTCAGCGAACGGACGTGGCAAGACCGCGAAGGCCTCGTACCGCGACGCTCTTCGTAGAATACTAGGTTTACGACGACTCTAAAGATTTAAACGCAGCGTTTGTTTGGTTTGTTCCTTTTTCAAACCGTAACAACTTTGTGAGTACTACGGCGTTGCCGAGAAAGCAGTCGGCGGAACGTTCCGTCGTGGCGTAAAAACACCTGCGCGAGGAGGTCGCGCGATGGAGCGGTTCTTTTGAGCGTTCCGGTCCTCGCTGCGGAGACGTGGAAAACCGTAAAGACACCAGTCTCCCCACGGGTACGACGACGTCGCGAGGGTCCTAAAGACGGCACATCTCGCACAAACCTCGCGTTTTTACAAACGAGCGTGAGCCCCTATCTGATTCGCCGCTTTGAGCTCTTCACAGCTGACAGCTCGGAACAACAGGACGTCTCCGACGGAGTCTGCGGCGACAGCACCGATGAAGAGTCCGCCTCGTATATATGTGCGCGTGTTTCAAAGAGATGATGATGATGATAATAATAATAATAATAATAATAATAATAATAATAATAATAATAATAATTTTCATGGGTCAACGACCGAAAATCACTATATGATTATGAGTGACGCCGTAGTGGAGGGCTCCGCGAATTTCAATTACCTGGGCTTCTTTAAGGTGCACCTAAATCTAAGTACATGGGCCTATAGGACGTTCGCCTTCATATAATATATATATATATATATATATATATATATATATATATATATATATATATATATATATATATGGGGGGGGGGGGGGGCGCAACTGATTGTTGCAAAGGAGAACCGAATATCGATGCCCAGGTCCTTTGTCCCCGCCAGGTCCCGATAACGGAAAGGGTCCGGTCATATCAGGAGGATTCATTATGTGGAGAGAGAGAGAGAGAAACAACTTTAGTTTCATTATGCGGAGTGAAACCGACACACATATTGCGTTCGTCGTGCCATATATTACAATAGCAATTGGAACTGATTACAAACACAATTATAGCTATGTAGGCGACAGTAAGAATGACATCATGCCATAAAGAGAAAAAAAAAGAGATTACTCGTAATTTTACGGCACTGCACGGTTAATCCTACAATGTTAGTTACGAAAATAAATGTAAAAAAAAAATTGACGCAGCTCCAAGCTAGTGGTTCCTTTTTTTTTGTTTCTCCTAGGTTCTCTCTTTCTTTTCCCCTTTATTTCTTATTTTCTCTCTTGCTGTCTTTTCTTTCTCTCTCTTTTCATTTCCGGCTTGCTTCACCTTTTCTTTCTTTTTTCATGCCTGCCTGCATTACGCCAAGTGACGTCATCCTTCGGCAGCCCAGGCCGCTGAAGTGTTCCGCACCTAATTTCACTTTTCCCTTTGTCTAAGGCATGCATGCACGATCGTATGCGTCCCAGATGTCCACCCGACCGTCCATGCTAAACGAGCGTATACTGACGTCCCCAGAGCTAAATGTCTTTTGATATATCACTTCTTGAACAACGTATTGAACAAGCAGTACGTGTCGCATGTAAAAGAAGTTCAGAGGCATGATTTCCCGTTTCCGAAATACGTTTAGCATCCTGCACTGATTGACTCTCATTCCACGCCCCTCAGCATTGTTCATTCATTTTGTTTTTGTTTTTGTTTTTTTTTAAGAGGCGAAACATCCTTAGGGTCTCGGCGGCGTGTCATGTCATCATCACGGCCCACTATAAATGGGAGTGAGCCAAAAAAAAATTGGGTAAAGCCCACTACTCCACACCGGTCCACACCGTGCTTATCACAAATTAAAGGTCCGTCGTTACTGCCTAAAACACCAGTGCTTGGCTTAGCAGCGGTGTCAGATTCACCGACGAAATTCATCAAGTCTGTAAAGTCTCGTACCTAAAACCAGAGACGGAAACGCGATCCCTAGCGTAAGCTCATCTATTTGAAATACCCCCCCTCTTGAAACATATCGGCAAAGTGCGGGTGCGTAAAGTTAACGATTTTGCTGCGGGAAACATCGGGGCACACTACACACTTCGCCCCTATTGTCACGATAGTGAATCTGAGTCACCATTCCTTGCACTTCCCCTTCACCACAATTTCTCACCAAACTTGTTTTTTCTTTCTTTATTTCTCTCCCCTCGCAGATCTACGAGCGGGCTAGCATTGCAAAAGTCCGTAGAAAACGCTCTCATTTGATAATCCTGACCCAAACGTTGTAACCGAAGAGAGACTGATTAAGTTTCGCCAAAGTTGCGATTCTAATGCTTGTGGAGCAGTCAACGACGAAGGGTTGTCGGGGGAAAAGATAATAATAGAACGCAAACCACAAGAACAGAAAAACAGGGGCGCATTCAAATTTCTCCGGCGGCAGCTGTGCTTACTCCGGCGGAGCGGATCGGGTTTGACGCACCTGCTGGTGAGTTATAGAGACGCAGTTGTTAAGTGTGTTCAAACTGAGCAACCGGAGTCTAACGCTGTCCTATTAATAACCCGCACGTTGAGGACACCTGCGCACGCTGGAGAATACCAATTGAATCGGTCGTAGAGGACATCAACTATCGGTATACGCTGAGGCTCCGCACGGGACTATACGATGTGTTTGATATCATTGAATACCTTTATAATTACTACTAGTCGCGTAACTTGACGAACTCACTTAATGCGGTGTGCATGGTGAATGAACCATATACGGTCAAAGGGACCGACAACTGGCCACAAATGTGTGATGAGATAACCGTGAAATATAGTGACAGATTCTAGCATCCTTTTCGCGCTGTGAGCATAGGATTTGTATTTTTAAATCGTGTTTAAGAGTAACAAAAACAGCTTTCATCCCAGCGGAAGAGCCATGAAGCTGTATTATGGAGTCGATCACCTTTCGCTGTTACGTACTCACCGATATTCTGAAGTTGTCATGCGCGCAATAATTAGTCCTCAAAATGAGAGTACGTATATCATAATCCATCCCCGCTCTATTGGAAGGAGTTGCACGCCGAGTCGAGTCGCGGCGCGCAGTGTGTGCGCGCTCGTACACGAACATACAGTGGCCAGAATTCTAGCAACTGTACAAACCACTCTCGCGCTCAATGTTTGCAGCATGTGTTGTCACGCGTGTGAAACGACTTCACATTCGCCGCAAACTAGAAAAATTCATTACAAATGCTTCACAGCGTTCTCTACGTTACCACTCCGTCACTAGCCACTTTCCGTTACGCTGAAGAATATACGTATACCGTAAAACAGGTCGTCAGTCTCTTAACTACAAGCCAGTAAAAAAAAAAAGCATTGTAGAAAAAAAAAAGGGGGGGAGGGGAATAGCAAGCGCTAAAACTTGCGAGTGCATCGATACTCCACCGCACGGTGGTGGTGGAAAAAATTTACTTATTTTTTGGCAAATTAGTGGCCCGGGCTCAGGTCTCCCACTCCACCGCATCCCCCCGAAAACTTTCTGCTGTTATAAAGTGCGTTTGTTGGCCTCCCACCGCTGCCACCACTGTGATAAATTCGCTGTGGCGCTATAGTAGCGGTAGCCGAAAGCGGTGAAGAGTCGAACGGACTTTGCTGAAGACTTCGCCCAGAATCGAAATAGGGAGGCAATCGTTTTGAAAACAGCAACAGGTAGGAACATTTACTATAGCAGGTTATAGTTCATACAAAGCCGGCCAGCTCGACGAAGTCGGCTGAGGCGAAATCCTCCAAACATGAGGCCAGCATTAAATAACGTCTTTGGTCCCTTCTCTCAGACCAGTTCCATGGCTCGGTGGAGGAGACGCAGCCATACCAGGACACTGCCAAGTGGCTCCGTGGAGGGGGCGACATTTTCCCCGGAACTGCACGGTGCCACCTTCTTCGTGAAAGGTGGCGCTGGCAGGGGGGAGACAGTTACCGGAACAGCGCTCGATCTCGTGAGAAGAAGCGCTCCCGAACGAGGACCATGTCTGTGGCATAACACTGCGCCTGGCGTGGTCTTGCTCGGCCTCGGTGATCGGGCCCGCATATGACCAAAAAATGACGTCATGCGATGACGTCCACGGCACGCCATCATGGGGTCACGTGTTTTGGGAAATCGCAACGTCATATTATAGTCATATGAAGACGTCATTGCGGTACGTTTTTAATAATAATAATAATAATAATAATAATAATAATAATAATAATAATAATAATAATAATAATAATATTGGGTTTTAAGTCCCAAAGCCACCGTATGATTATGGAGACGCATATTGGAGAGCTCCGGAAATTTTGACCCCCTAGGGTTCTTTAACGTGCACCTAAATCCGAGCACAAGGGCCAACAGCATTTTCGCGAGCACCTGAAATGCAGCCGCCACAACCGGGATCCGAGGTGACGATTTTTTACGCCACCTACAGTTGACGCCGCCGACGGTAAATTTTCGTGTTTGGTGAGGCACCTAAGGCTTTCATTTGAACAAGAGACCATTAGCTTTTGCACTGTGCCCGTCTGCCCAAACGACGAGCAGTTTTTCAGCGAATCATAACGTGGAGACACAACGTACAATTTTGGCGTCAGCCATTTAAAGGACTGTTGTGTCACCGCTTCTATTCCAAGATTAGACAGGTCACAGGCGGTTACAGTACGGATTCTGCAGACATGGGCGTATACCCTAATTCAGCCGTAATGAATAAAATAAATTCAGATTTAGAAGTTTCAATCTAAATTTTGCAAAAATTAACAAATAGCCACGAGTGAATGATGATCAGTGGGGCGAAGCGTCCGTCCGTCCGTGCTTCTGTCAGTCTGTTCTTGCTTTTGTCCGTCTGCACGTCCGAGCGTCCATTTGTCCGTCCGTGCTTCAGTCCGTCCGTACGTCTGTCTGTCTGCCCATGCTTTCGTCCGTCCGGGTGTACGTGCGTTCTTCTGTCCGTCCGTCTGTCTGTCTATCTATCCGTGCTTCCGTGCATCCGTCCATTCGTGCTTCTGTGCGTTTGTCTGTCTGTCTGTCTGTCTGTCTGTCTGTCTGTCTGTCTGTCTGTCTGTCTGTCTGTCTGTCTGTCTGTCTGTCTGTCTGTCCGTCAACCTGTCACTCACACTAGCGCCGCCAGCAGAGTGAGTCATACAGCTAGGTCGTTACGAACCGTTCATAAAAGACATGCATGGACAGAGCCACGGCTTTAGGAGCCTCGCCCCTAATTAGTGTGGCGCTTTGCTCGATTTATACCACATGCTCTGGCGCACTGCTGAGCGTTGGCTGGTGACGCTTCTCAAGGTCAACAGTGGTGACAGCGGATGCTGCCCAGTGATCTGCTCGAGAACAAACTCGGGGCTGTCCAGAGGGCCCGTGCGGCGGCCGAGGGGCTTGGCCTCTCTCACCACTGTGGGGGCAGCCCTTATCAGTCTTGGACTGATTCCTCAGAAACTCAATAAAGTTGTTCCTACCATACCGTTTGCATAAGAAGACGCAACACCCGTCTGCGCTAGGCAGCAGTGAAGGACGCGAAGACGCGTTCTGAATACGTTCAAGCGTGAAGACATCCTCGTTCACACCGACTGTGCTGCTCGAGCAAAGAGCGACCAAACAAAAGCACCGTGCAGGCACTTGGGCGCTTTGTACGCACGACATTGGGCCGATCGTCAGCGCTGTGGAAAACGCAGGCGGGACATTCTCGAGGGGGCTATATTCCGCATCAATGGCTGAAGCACCGGACTTCGCTACAGGAGCACCACAGTTCAAATCCAGCCCGTAGCAACTTCTCTCTCTCTCTCGTTCTTTCCTTCTTTCTGCTTGTATTTATGTAGTTGGTTTTATTACAGGTGTGGAAACAGCCAAGATATATTTGCAGCAATGTTTCGGAGCAGCAAAACGTTACTTTTGGAGCACTGAAATACAAATTTCGAGCAGCTTACGAGAGGGAAAAAAAACACATTTTTTATGATAAATGACCAAATTTGAGCAGTACAAAAAGAAGGCTTACATCTAGAAGCAAAATATATGTACAAAACAATCAACCCACCTGAATCGTGCAGAGTGAACATGAGCACTGTTATTTCAATAAAAAGTAGTATTCTGAGTTACCCCACTGAGCCAACAATAAAGTTAACATCACCAGTTTGTCACGCCTGTCGAATTCATTGACAGAATCTGCGAAATCAAATGTGGCTCTGCCTAGCTGGGGGCTTCAAAATTAGAGAGATTCTTAAAAACGGCGAAAAAAGAAAAGTGGCGCACAAGATTTTTAATTTCTTTAGGGAAACGTAATGTCATTCGCTGCTCCGAAATGAGTGCCAGTAACTTTTTAGACGTCGCCGATACTACTAGTACTCAAAACAACGCAGCCCATGCACGCATGAGTAATTGAACAAAATGTGCTGTAACAGCCCCTCCCAAATCATAGTGCACTTTTCCGCGGAACGCCGGTGTACTGCAGCGAAGGTGGCTTAGGCGGCGATCTGCGCGCGTTCAAACAAGAAGCGTTGCAGTTTGGGCTAGTTTATATAACAATCGTTAGAGCAAGGCCAAGCAATTTTCGAACCACTGCACCCGCCCCCACTCTTTCTCTTTTCCTTTCACGGTGGAGTTAGGTTTAGGGCACAACTTCTCGGCTCGCTTGCAAGGCGCGTTCAACCAGATGAAGTAACAACGGCGCGCGTCTGTTGGTCCAGCGACGGCGCCGGGTCGACGCAACTTGAAGCCAGAAAAATGGTAAATCCTTCGTTGCTATGGAAACCAACGTGGTGGCTGGCAACTATATCGTTAGCAGCACGTCGACCTTGTTCGCGCGCGCAAAACGCGGCGTACGTTCCTAACATGCCATAACCACGTTTGTTTACTGGGAAATTCACATTTCCCTCGAAACATTGATGGCTACGGCCGCGCATTTGTTTTTGTTTTTTCCTTGAAGTTTGGTGGTACTTTCGACAGTTATCCGCTGCGGTCAGCGGATCGATGGTCGCGCGGCGTTGTTTCTTCATCTTCTACTTCATCTCGTCGGTCACGCCTCAGGAGTGTCCTCACCTAACGAGTATATAAGTTACACTGTGGTTTAAGGTTTACGGTCTGCGCGCTTAATCTGATTAGTAACGAAAAGTGCAGGTGGCTAATGTGGTGTCCGTTTATCGCTGACATTAGCGCAACTGAGAAAATTTTGAGGCTGGTCGGGCATTTTGGCGCAGAGCGGCGCAATATAGCATATTTCATGCATGGTTTTGGCACAGCTCGGCGCCACAATGTGGCTCGGCAGAGCAGTGTATGAATTTGGCACAACTGGCGCAGCTGTTGCACCCCTGTTTCATCAGCAAACACCGCTGACCTTTGGAACCCTCGTTCGCAACTACGAGCACGCCGTCAAACTGAGGCCTATATGAAGTGGAGGATATTTCCTTGCCGATGGTGTTAAAAGCAACATCAAAAAGAGGGGGGAAAAGCGGAGTTTAGGTTCAACATCAATGCGCGCAATTAATACAGCTTCCGAAAAGCCCCGTCGCGCTTCAGTGCGATGGACGGAGTATAGCAAAAAAAAAGGGACGCCTCGACTCAGGCGCAGGACCACGCCGGTCGTGACGAGCCCCGCCACCGCGCCCTCGGCTGCATCACGGAAGACGAGTCAGTCCGATAGACGCCTTCGTTACTCAAATGTGGATCGACCAATCGCGGCGCGATTAGGTCGCGACATGCTTTCGCGTCACGACGGTGCAAGTGTTCTCTCACGTTTCGCTCGACCGCCGATGCACGTTCCCCGTGGGGCTTTTTCGCGCTTCGTTCGGCCCTGTTTACGGATATATATTGGCCGAATAAAGTGCAGCGGGAGGGGCTTATAATGTAACGGATTGCCAGCCTCTACGACTGAGATGAAAAATTCATGCACACGGGATCTTGTTCAATAATTTTTCGCCTCTTCAAGCTTCCGTTGTTCTCCTGACCTTCTGCCTCACATTGCTGTTTTGCAGTATTAACAAGACGCACTCGCGAATAGCATTTCTGTTGAGTGACGAGAACTGGAAGCACGACAGGGAAGAGCCCGAGCGGACAGCAATTCGGGATTTCTCCTCAACTCTTTTGGCCCTGGCTCAATTTTTCGTTTGTGGTCTTCTGAGGTCCTAACTATTAGGAAAATACGCACGAAGAGATCCTTCGACGAAAATTGTTGTTAAAGCCTAAAGTGGTCAAGTATATAGCCCCAAAGTTCGTCCTGCCTTTCGCGCGCACTAACGTATATCGTTAAGGACATCGCCCACGTCGTTCGGTTCGCCACGAATAAGGCGTTCGCGGGAGCTATAATTAGTATGCTTATAGTAAAGCGATAGGCATCGCTCCTGCTCACTTCATCTCACGAAACAAACCACTACTGACTATTGATGAAGTGCTCACAGCCACCTGTTTGTAACGAAAAATCTACAAGGAAACGCATACGGATTTCTCAGTAGGCATTCTACTATAGACGAAAGATTCGCCACCTGTTTGTAACGAAAAATCTACAAGGAAACGCATACGGATTTCTCAGTAAGCATCTTACTATAGATGAAAAATTCATTCTGGTCCGGCGACTAAACCCAGAATTAAAGCAACTCCGGGGCGGTCACTGTGTCAACTGAGCAGCACGATCTGCGAGAGGTGCACTGAGGCGAAGACTGCAAGCTGCGCAGATACCGCGTTCATTGTGGAGGTTATTTGTACGCGCCTCCTTCATCACTGCCTCCTTTCCGCAGTTCTCACCGTGGATTCGACACATTGTCAGTGTTTACTTATCATTTTGAATATCCCTGGCCGCTCCTGATACGTCGTCAGTATGGCGGCCCGTAGCACACTGAAAAGTTCTCGGCACCTCGTATACGAGCATGATTTCAGAGGCGAACGAAAGTGAATGAAGCAGCGATAGCGTATGTTGCACACAGAAACAAATTCGTCACGTGGTCCCACTCCGTGGCAGAATTCACAATGCACAAGAAAAAAAGAATAAGACGAATCAACGGAGGTCCTGGCGTTATACTTAATCGTGTACAGGTTATTTCATTGTCTAGACTTTCTTCATTTGAGGCACAAAAAGTACAAGCAAATAGTCGATAATTAAAATACCATACGCAAAGCTTGTGGGTGTTACGGGCATAGCAGTAGCGTTCGTCACTCAAGCAGAGCCGCTCTTTGCCGGACGGCTACATACTGAAGAACACAAAAGGAATTCATCCGCGACATTTGAAACCGAAAACAGAAAGCAGGCGAGCATTCGAGGCACAGATAAAAACAAATCTCTAATACGACTGTGCGTCGCCATAGACGCAACAACAGAGCGCTTCGGCAGACGCGGTATGAGCAAAAAGTACCGCTTTCCAATTGTTCTTGTCGCCCTTCACTTGTGGCTCATACCCACTGTGGGGGATCGGCCAATATTTGAGTGGTCTCATAAAGTATTATTCGATATTAGAGTAAAGGAACTTACAAATTCAAAAGGTTACACATTTTTGAATGAATATTTGATGATCACTGACCTGTGATCAGTTTTTGTATAGATAATAACCTAGATTAAAACCTAGCTTTCAAAAAAGGAAAAAAAAGAAAAATTATGCGTATGTCGACACAATAATAATATTAGCTCTTTCGTTAGTCTTTTCGTTTCATTCAGGTAATTCCGCACTGCCTCGCAAACTTTCGCACTGGCAAACCCAGAAATAGAGGCTGCAAAGGACAAAATCACGGGCGTGGATAAATTCGATTCCAATAGCACGTAAAGGATTTTCTAACTTGGGTCTACGAGCTATAGTAAATCGTCTACATGTCAAAAAGTAATGATCCTTAGTTTCTGGCTCACTTTCCTCGGCGCCTGTCGTTTCATCCTGATCTTCATCGTCATCGATACTACGGCTCGTAATGTGTCCTCTTCCCCGTTAGCGGCTCAGTGGTCGAACATTCCAAATTGGTTTTGCCGCACGACCATAAAACAGCAAACTATTCTAGGAAGAAAAGGAGGAAGAGGGATATCAAAGTTGCTTCTTCAAGGGAGCAATCGACCTGCCACAGCCATTTCTTCATTTTGAGGTGACTGCAGAGTTACTTCACCCTCTGGTTGTTACTCCTCAATAAAGCAACAGTTATTTTGCTGAAAAAAAAAAAGGCAGACGTACAGTGGGTATCGATGATATGCGAAGCACGAATGAGAAAGGTTGATATGCACGAAAAGGAAGCGGTATATAGATATGCGAAAAGTTTACTCTGCAGCCATTTCTTCTCTAACCTAACCTTCCAGCAGCGCTTCTTTTCAATAACTACTGCCAAATGTTCGTTCAGTACCGCGACCTCCATTCTAGGCGCCAGCGGCAGGAGAGACAGTATTTGCTGTTTGTATTTTCTTGTTTCGGCGAAACTCCTTTCGCGTCGCCCCTCGCGTCGTCGTAACTCCCGCGACCGTTCTAGCGTGAAGTGCACGGGCAGACGAGCGCGACCGAGGTGACATCGCCAATTGTCGCAGCCTCTCGCGCAGCAGGCACGCGAGAATGAAGAGTTTTGCGCAAGCACGCCAAGCCTTTGCGCACTATCGCAAAGCGGCGGAAGGGAGAACAAGAGGAGGCGGAAGACGGCGCGCGACCGGAAGCACGGCGATGGCCGCGATCCTCCTCCTCCTCTTCCTTCTTTTACTCTATTGACTCGGAAGTTCTAGAAAGGAGGGAGAAGCAAACGCATCTGGCAGTCACGCAATCTGCGTCACCTGGTGGCGCAACCACCGTTCCTGGGTGTGGCGCCCGTCAGTCAGACCACGAGCACGTGGCTGAAAAAGCTCCGTGCCTTTTTGCTTCGAGGGATCGAGAGAACAGGAAAGCCCTATAACTGAACACGGTCTTCAAAAGAAAAAAGAGGTTTAGACGGCAAAACGAGAGATTACATCAGACGCTGTGAAATAGGAAATAGTATAGGGAAAATTATTTTGAATCAGAGGCTGCATGGTTCCGAGCTAGTTGCAATATGACACTCTGATAGCGGTCTCCGCGCGCTCACCGGCTCTAAAACGGAAAATTATTTGTCCCTCCAATTATACGTGAGAATAATAAGGACCACAAAGTGGACGAAAAAATAACTTTGAGTCATAATGAATACTCCGTATTTCACTAGATTCCATAAAGCGAAAGTGTTCATACCACGTCCGCATTCTTTTCTTCTTCTCCTCCTCTTTTTTTTTTCGTTTTAAGCGGTTGTGGACACGATATAGGCGAGGCGCTGTTACCGCTCATTGCCTCGGCAATGGATACGGCACCATTCCTCGACCGCTGGCGCCACGTAGCACTCCATTTTTTAAACGCAGGTCAGCAGACCATGCAATAAAACGGCGAGCGCTACCTCAGAGCATCGAACGCACCGAAATCGAAACCGTGTCGCTACGCGACGAACTGGAAGAAGGTGAAGTAAGCAATTTGTTTTTGTTACGTTCAATCATTCTCCGCTACATCACTCGCTGTGTAGTCCTGAGCCTTTTCTCAAGGCCTCCTTCTTCGTTCCTTTCCCTTTTGTCCTCAAAATAAGTCACATGTGTTACAATTGGCAGCATGGAATGATTTTACGTCTTTCGATTTAGGGACAGCGGCAGTTTGCAGTTCATTATTTGGTAATGCGTACCGTACGTGCTCCAGCGCATCATCGCACTTCAACGAGCTTCCTTTTCATAAGCGACTCCCTGCTTGTAATCCACTTAAAGATAAACAGACTCTTGTATCGTGAACTTTTTCGCCCGGATGTCGAGCAGCACCTCAACATCGCGGACATTTTGAGAGCGAAAGAGACGCGAATCTCCAAGACAGTCCAGAGGCACCACACATAAAAGGCACGGTCATCCATGGGATCTCTACCACACTCTCTATTAAGGCAGCGCTAAAGATGTATATGCGCAAGACAAAGGACTTAGCACCGGACAAGGCGCTGACAACATGATATCGGCGCCTTGTCCCGCGATTTAGTGAAATATCGTTCTATAGCGTATCGTTTATCACGAGCAGCTATTGATACTATACTATATTGAATTGTATTTTATATTATACTATGTTATAATATAATATACTGTACTGCATTTTAATCACGAACCCTTTTTTGAGAGCTCCATGAAAATCACGAATTAAATGACGAACCCACGAAAGTCTTCCGCCCTTCATATTCTTCTTTCTTTGTTGGTTTTATGAGCGCATCAAGAGAGGGTGTGGTCCGCGAAGAGCGAACCATCGGGAAAGGTCGGCCACGACTTGTGCCCTTTCTAACGGCGTTGCTAGGAGACAAGTTCAATCCACGCAGTAATCCCAACAAACGGGGTTTTTATGTTTCGAGGTTCTGCGAAGCAGGACGCTACGAACGCGCGACTGACAAGAGGACGGACGGACAATGAATGGATGAACTCAATTTGCGTACTGGGAGGAAGGTTCCTATAGAGCCCCACCGAGGGCAGCACCCGGAACGGGGTCGGGGACTTCACACCCTCTTGGACCGGCCGGAGTCGTTTCGCGAGGTGTACATTTGACATTTGCGATGCATTCGATTAGTGACTTGTTTCTGCCAAGAGATGGACCTCCCATCGACTTTTTTCAAGTCGAGGAGAGTTCTTGAGTGAAGGAGCGTTTGTGAATACGGGGGAGTGTCCCACGTTAATGCGATGACAGTGCTCCTCTTAATCGCAGTGCAGGAGGAGCCTCGTCGCACTCTCGTCTGAATACGGGCATCCATTGGGGGTCGAACGGGCGACTTCGCACTGAACTTTCCCGGCGGCTCCCGTGAAAATCGTTCTCGGAGGAACATTAATTTCGGACCCCGATGTTCGGCACGATACGGTGCTCTCGCGAGGAAGCAGCCACGCGGGAAGACGCCGTACGGCCACAGTCCAGCGGAGGCCAATAAGAAGAAAGAAAGAAAAAACCTCGTGCAGCGCATACACTGCGTGCGGAGCTTCGTGCGACGCATATAACGCCCCGCTGCCGTCCGGCGTCGTTCCCACGACACGGCCGCATTTCTCTCAAAGCCGTGCCCCGCTCTGGCTCGGCGGGACCACCTCGACGGGCTTTTAATCCTCCTTTCCGGCGGAGCGGGAACAAATGACGCAAGAGAAGCTTTCGGGCTCAAGCACGTTCCTCGCTTCGAAACCGTGCACTTCTAGAGAAGAATACGCCGAATGCAGGAGGAAAACGAAAACCAAACAGAAAAAAAAACAAGCACGTTTAGTTCAACGTTTTCGCAACCTCAGATACGCAATCTGATACGTCGAATTAAGAATAGTTTACCCTAGGTTCCATTTTGTCCTACAGTTGGCGCTCGACAACACTAACTGTTCGCCAGGCGACCCACCGTCGTATACAGCTCATCGCAGGGGCCTCTAACACGCTGCCCACGGACCCTTCGCTATGTGCGCGCGGCTTCATACGGAATAAAGTTTTGTGGCTTTGCTAAATAGCACTCGCACTATTTTCGGCATATTTCAATTGATAGCACTTCGTTGAGGTATGATCATGTGCGTGACCGACATCCAGCACTTTTTCCGTGAGGCACCCCCTGCGGTCAATATGAGTCGAAACATCACCGTGGAACGAAAGGTCTGTGTTTCAGAATCGATGTGCACACTTTACTTCACTGTGCAAATCCATATCTATGTTTTTTTTTCGAAAACCGACGTCCAATTCTCTACAGAAATATTCCATGTATGAGATATGGGAAAGACATCCTTTCGAATGGTAACGTTAGGTGACAATTTCTCACGCTGAACACTGATGAACTGTGGATGATTTTGAGCACTCGGGACTCTTTTCAACGTGCCCCGCCGCGGTGGTGTAGTGGATAAGGTACTCGGCTGCTGACCCGCAGGTCGCGGGTTCGAATACCAGCTGCGGCGGCTGCATTTCCGATGGAGGCGAAAATGTAGGCCCGTGCGCACAGATTTGCGTGCACGTTAAAGAACCCCAGGTGGTCGAAATTTTCGGAGCCCTCCTCTACGGCCTGTCTCATAATCAAATGATGGTTTTGGGACATTAAACCCCACATATCAATCAATCAACTATTTTCAACGTCCACCTAAATCCAAGGTTGCACTTTCGCATTTCTCTCGCATAGAAAATGGAACCATATGAAGCAGCGTGGAGGTGGTGAACGGCACCCACAGAAACCCGTCTACGTCTTCTCAATAAAATGCACCAACATTCAGAACATCAACCTGACGAACGCTGCCGGTGATCGTCGCTTGATGTCGTGACCGCTGCTGTGAACGCTACCCGTGACCAACGCTTCAGGTTGCGCTGTCTCACGGAAACGAGGAACGACGATCAACGGCTACGAAGTGATCGTGTGTACTGGGGAGGTCTCATTGCCTTCGCCGCTGGCTCGAGAGATAAAGGTGGTGGTGCTAGTGGTTAGAAGAAAACGCCTGATTTCTGCAGCCCGGTAGGGAGCACGGTGGAGCACTAGAAAGAAGGGGGATGCGCAGGCGCAATGGGGACGCCGCACTACCGAGGAAGCGTTTCGTTGCCTTCGCCGCCGACTCCGGAGAGAGAAAGAAGGGGGGTGGGGGTGGTGAGCATAAAATTTCCGGAAGCCTTTACTACAGCGTCTCTCATATCACATCGTGATTATGGGGCGTAAAACCTTATCACATATTATTTTTGTTTATTACTCCCGATTGAAAGGCTGCTACTGAGGTCGGGATTCGAACCTGCGCCCTCGATGTTACTAACATGGCACCACACGTGCTGCGCAACTACGTTGGTTAAAAAGGAAATCAATCGATCCCATGCGTAGTTGCATACTGAGGGTCTAGCGCAGCAACACCACAGTATGTTGTAAACGAAAGCGCTCGAAACAACTTTCGCTCATGAGGCATACTTAAAACACGACCGAACCATCGTTTTAGCCACGGAAAGCGCGTGTCCACAAATACCGCGATCCAAGAGGCATTCGTGCGAACGGTGTAAAGGCGGTAGTGCACATGCTAGAGCTGTCGCTTCCTTTTTACTTTCAATAAACATCGGTTCAACCGTCGTCACCCGGACGACCGTTTTTTTTCTTCCTTTCTCATTTTGTCTTTCTCTTTTACTATTTTTCTTTCATTTTCTTTCTTTCACTCTCTCTCTCCATTTGTCTTTATCTTCGTTTTTCTCTTCTCGTTTTTTTTCTCCTGTGTTGTTATGAACAGAGCAGAGCACTTCTATACATGGTTGACGGCAACGGGGTGCACGGCGTTCCGCTCTGACGAGACGCACACGGCTGTCACCCGTGGAGCTCATAAAGAGGCCCGCCAAAGTCAATAAACGCCCGCGGGACACTGCCTGTCACGAGGGTGGCAGCCGGCGGGACAAAAATGACGCAGCTTTCACACAACCTTCAACTATTCGAGTACATCAATAGAAAAAAAAATCACGCCAAAATCACGGACATCAACCAACCCGCCCCGTTTTAGTCACAGATATGCAAAACCACATGGGCACTCGTGGGGCAATGTCGAAACAAAAAATTTCACAGGGTCCCCCCCTAGGCATTCGACCAAGACGACTGGAAGGCGAAGCCTATCACCGTCATTGCTCTTATGATGATCCAACTCCACGAGCTGGTCGTCAAGCAGGCAGCGGGGCACGGAACTCGCCCTCGACCTGGAACGAGCGTTTGACAACGTGTCGCACGCGAGCGTGTAGCAGAATCCGAACAAGATCACGGTGTGGCCGCAAGAGAACGACTTTCTGTCAGACCGAACGGTGACCATCAGGATGTGGGAGGAGAAGTCGGACCCTGTCAAGCTCGGCGATCAGGGCACCTCTCAGAAATCGGTCCTGTCGCCCCTGCTTTTCAATCTGGCCCTGCCCAACCTGCTCAAGCAACTCGATGGTGTGGACCACGCGTTCTACGCTGACGACATCATGCTGTGGACGGCCAGAGCCGGTTCCGATGCCAGGGCGGAGGAAGCCTTGCCGCGGGAGGCGACGACTGTGCACGAGTACGCCAAGTCCTGTGGACTCAGCTGCTCATGATCCAACCGGGAAAACCCAAGGAGAAGCCGCCGCCTGACGTGGCTATCACCATCGGCGAAATGGCCATCAAACCAACACAGCAAATTAGGCTTCTCGGTCTACTGCTTCAGAGTGACGGGAAGGCACAAGCCACCGTCACAAAGATCAAGACAACCGAACAGATACTTGGTACACGATTCGGAGGGTACCTAACAGAATCCGAGGCTTGAAACATGCGCTTGGTAAGCGCGTTCGTGGTGTCGCGCGTTACCTTCTCCGCCCCGTATTTCCAGCTGATGAAAGCGAATAGGGACATCCTCAACACGATGCTTCGCAAGGCAACGGAGCAACCACCATGGGCGTGCCGATATTGGCCTCGAGGATAGGAAACCTCCCGTGTTTTAGGCTGGTGACAACTTCGATCATGGCTGCTTACAGCTGGCTAAAACGGCCGCCATACTTGACGGGCCGCCATGTTGGTTCTGAGCGGTCGCTCATTTACATTGAAGGCAGCATGGGTTTCAACGAAAAAGGGATATATATATATATATATATATATATATATATATATATATATATATATATATATATATATATATAGCAAGCTCTGAAGGCTGAAGGGTTGTTTTCTGAAGTTAGCCATGGTTTTATAGAACAGGAAAGACATGTTCGCGACTAGAGTTTGTATAAAATACTTTTAGAGCAGTTAGTTTCTCGTTTCTCCCACCTGGTAGGCCCACCCGCATTGACGGAAGGTATTTAGGGAGCCTATATTTACAAGGGGGAGAACCTCGATGTCACTGTAAACGGACGTCTATATCTGCGCGGCATTCCTGAAGCAAATTCACCTTAGCACTGCAGAAGCTCCAAAGGTCTTCTAGTGCAAGGCTCGAAACCGTGATGTTTATATGACGGTATACCCGTAACGGCAGGAAAGGCAGATCAAACAACGGGGTAGCTCGCGATGTTCTCTGTAAACCGCATAACTCCGCTAGCCTGTTTCTCATACCGTAAACATTGCTTTTCTCCGTAAAATAATTTCCTGCAGCAAGTTTGGTTCCTGCGAACGAATCTGCCCAACGTATTGCTTAAAAACACTAAAAGCTGTAAGCATTGCCAGAAATTAGTAGGCCACTCAATCATATTACTTCAACCCTCCCCTTTCTCTCACAAGCCTGTATATTAGGCTAGAAGAAAAGCAAAGGGGGGCAACAAGGGACAAATCAAGTTTTTCGAGGTCAGAATTTATTGCAAACAGCATCCAAACGGCATCTGGCCTTAATTTCTTCAAACCGTCCTGCCTCCTATGCTGGAAGCTTGTGTCCTCGCAGTGGGCCTACAATAGACCAAAAAGGCGAAAAATCATACACGGCGCCGACCACATACACGGAGTCCATACACATTTTCTCAACAACTACTAAATGAAAACCGAGTTTACGCCGTATCAAATCATCTGTGTGGCTGGTTATGAAACAAAAGGACGACAAAAATAACGATGCAGCACATAGGGCATATTTGAGTTATGGGCCAACAACCGACTTGCTTAGTGCACATATACTGCACCGTTCAGCACCGACAGACCGACAGAAGGACGGACGGACACCACGAACAGTAAATGTGTCGCATTCTATGTTATTGAAGAGAAATCATTTTTGCAATTATTATTGAGCGAATGTAGGTGTGGTTGCGCGTGTCATTGAAGGGAAGAACGAATACCCCATGTGTCACAGAACGAGCGCTAAAAATAGGCGCGCCGCAAATTCTTGCGGTAACGCGCGGAAGAAACGCCGCGAAGTCAAAAGAAAAAAAAAGGAAAGAAAAAGGAAACAAACGGCCAAGGCTCCCCGGGCGCGCGCTCTCCCCGCAGAAGCGTGGCTTCATCGACGAACCTCCTCACCCCACAACGGCGGCCGAGCAAGCCCGCGATTTTTCTAGAACGAAGGAGGCGTGGCCACGCCGAGATGAGTCATCCGACGCGGAGGGCAGTCGAACCGTCTCGCACCTCTCCCCAGCCTTCGTTGCGCATCGCGCCGACGAAATGAGGAGAACTTTCTGGGAGGTGGCGCGGAAGGTATTTAATCGAGCCGCCGAGACGAGAAAGCAGGAGGAGACGGAAGTTAACGCCAGAGCGCGTAGGGATTCCGCCGTGTAGTCGGCGAAGGTTTTGGTCCGTAGGGACGAAGCCGGAGATGAAGAGGATTTCCACCTGAGGGGTGACGACTCGAGCTACCGGCAAGAGTGTGTGTTTACCGCTATCGAGCGAAGACGCGGGGCAACAGCTGCGTGTGTGAAGCCGACGTGTTCCGGCGAAGAAGTTGAAGTTTGAAGAGTGGCCAATTGAAGACGGGAGGTTTCCTGGAAGAGAAACTTCGAGGGCTGCGGAACGACAACAACGCTGGACTTTGAGTGAGTGATTCTCGGAAGAGTATCATTCAGACTTTTGTTCCAAGGACTTTGGACTGAATAGGTTTTATATCTCTTTAGTCTTTAAGTGTCTTGGTTGTTCAATGCATGCGACTGCATTGTAGTGCGTATCGTTGTCTGTGTCCGTTGTTTTGAGTGTGGCTGATTGTATTGTGTAGTACGTTGATTGATTGGTTGGTTGATTTTTGTGTATTGTTTCTGATCTGCCATTATTGAGAATATAATTTTGTTTATTTATCAACTCTCGGCTCTGACTTGTTCTTTGGACCACAGCCGGCGTCTGCTGGCGCGCCAATAAGGACCACTCCTAAATTGTCCACGCTTTCGTGGTGCGGTTCGGAGGGCCGATACTTCGGCCCTTGGAATTAGCCCCGGCGATCGCCTCCCTAATAAACGGGACATGTGTGACACCATGGCAAGCCGCACAAAATTGAGTTGTGTTGCAACTGTGCAAGACTACAAGAGTCTACAGGAAACGCTTTCGTCGGCTCGTCTGTCTACTTATCCAAATGCCCTTCCTCAGCGACCGAAGTGAAATGGCAGCAACGCGAACTGCCAGCAAAGGAAGACGCGAACGCGAGCGTCTGTACAGGTGGTTTACGGGCCTGGCGTTTTTCCGCGACGAATGCAGCGACGGCTTCGGAAACCGATAAAGCGCAGATGGCGAATGCATGCAGGACCACACATTCGACTAGTCATATCATTCGATTGGTGAACTGCGCTTCGACTACGAGGATAAAACAAGAATACTCAACTAGCGTTCGCTCACATAGCCCGGCGTAGGCGAACGAAGCCTGATTCATTTCTATACTGTGCACGTTGTCGTGTTTAGTTAGCTCAAACTGCTTTTCGTCACACGGCTACGTCAGCCATTTCACGAAATGTGCGGCGATATACTCAACCAACTCGTAATACAACGGGTACTCACCTCACAAACACGGGGAGAAGTAGTCGGATCCAAGCAATCTCGCTTTACTTGTGTAAGCAAGCGCTTCCGTTGGCTAGAGCAAGTCGGGAAAGTCTCCAGGTGGTTTTGCATTGCGGCACGCAGCACCCTCGCATTTACACTTCAAAGTTCTTATTGTAGGTGCGTTTAGCGCGAGGATGGTGTCGTAGCGGAATCTACGTCTACGGTGCATTCAAACGCAGCTCATACCGCAGCTACAGTACCGCAGCTTACATACCCGCGCCAATATGCAGCTGGTGCAGTGCGGCGGAGCAAGAACGCCTGGCCGCAAGAACCGACATGGCGCTTGTTGCCATGGAAACCGGGACTGGCAACATTGTGTTTTAGCGGCCGGCGGCAAGTGGTGGGTCAATAGCGTGGTGCCAGCTATGTCATCACGTCACTTATAGGATGCTGGATTGTGTCGTTTGCTAGTATACCACGCATTTCCTGGTCCCGCCGCGGTGGTCTAGTGGAAGGTACTCGGCTGCTGACCCGCAGGTCGCGGGTTCGAATCCCGGCTGCGGCGGCTGCATTTTCGATGGAGGCGGAAATGTTGTAGGCCCGTGTGCTCAGATTTGGGTGCACGTTAAAGAACCCCAGGTGATAGAAATTTCCGGAGTCCTCCACTATAAGGCGCCTCTCATAATCAAATGGTGGTTTTGGGACGTTAAACCCCACCGATATCAATGAATACCACGCACTTACTGCGCTTTTGCCACCGCGTGTTTTTGTTGTGTGCACCGCGCGTGCTTCCCGCTTGTCATTAAGCTGTCTTTTTAAGATGCGGTATGACCTGGTAAAGCTTGGAATAACAGAGCTAGTGGTTAGGTATTCATTTTGAAAGACGCGAACACAGCAAGGAACTCACCTGTTGTGGTGTGCTCACTTCCTTCTTGGATGCGAGTTTGCACGCCCAGAATGAAAGACCTGATAATTCGAACAAACAGTGTCTCCCGGTGGGACTCATTTGTAGCACGCTACAATCCCTGCGCAGCAGATGCCATAGCGAACGAAATGATAAGCTATCCAGAATAAACACGTCGCTCCGGAGGTCCAGAGCGAAAATTCCTCCGAATAGGGCGGACACTAGAGGACAAGCATATTCCTCCTACCTCGGAGTATATATATAGTTTTTTTTTTTTTTACAGTGCAGCACTGCTTACATGGCAATGATATGTCCAGCAGGCCAAATTAAGCTTTACACGCCAGCAAACGAATGCTGCGCACCGCGATCTCATCCGAACGTCGCGTTCCACAACGACTACACAGCAATGCTAGCAGAAGCATCCCATCCGTGACGTCAAAACGATCGCAGCACCAGCCACTCCAGTGGAGGCCCTCGCGGCGCTGTGACTGCTAGACCATGGCGTCCGAGATGGAGGCCCGCGCCACGTGTTCTCATCTTATTCTTATCAGAAGAAAGGATCGCTCCATCCAATTTCCATTCGCGAACCTTATCTTTCGTGCGTCGTTCGAGCAACCACACGTTACGCGCAGCACATATAGCCGGACCATCGCGAATGATCTGCGAAAAGCGCGCATATGCATAGCTCATTTCACTTCACGTGTGCGCACGCAGTTCAACTCACCCATCGTGTACCCCTCACTTCTTTGTTGTTAATGCGTGACAGAAATAAAAAGTTATGACAGCCTCTCACTAGATATAGTGGTGTCCATCCTGAAGGAAGTACAGAGCTGGGCAGCCTTCTCTGTTAAGCATTCTTATTGTTTTTTTTTCTCTTGTCTTTCTCTTGCTTTCTCGTTTATTTTCTTTTTATTTATTTCTATTTTACTTCACTTCTTCCTTTCTCTTTGTTCCTCTATTTTTTCCTCTTCAATTTTTATACCGGGTGTGTGTCAGAGTCATTCAATCACATGAGTTGCGAAACTCCCCATAAGCTCCATGCATCGAAATCCGGACACGACATTGCCCGCTTGGCTATGCTATGCGTGGTTCAAGCGACGATGACAGCATACGACAGCTTGACGCCGAAAGTGCTCCTCACTTAAAATATCGCGAAGTTCAAGCAAAAGTTGAACGCGTATAAAACCACATTATGTCGCATAACGTGGTATTTAATGAAAGTGCATTGCTCTCTTGGAGAGCAAAAAGCGACTATGTCACAAAAGAGAAAGCGAAAATAAACAAAACAAAAAAAGACTGCCAAGACCAGGCAGCGACTCGATCCACATCCATCGGAGCACATGTAGCAATATGTCGCATAACACCGCATTTAATAAAAGTGCACTGCCCTCTTAGAGGGGTACGCCACTGGCGTAGCCAGTATAAGGGAAAGGGGCGGCGGTTCAAACACCCCGAACATTTTCAATTTTGCATGTCTTCATACACACGCGTAGATACGAACGCACACATAAACGAGTAAAGTATCGTTGAGTCACCCACCACCCTAAAAACAAAAAGACTTCTTGTTATGCCCTGGCAACGAGCGACTATGCCACGCTAGAGCTAACATGTATCGCCACCTGATTATGTTTTCGCTTGCATCCTTTCAACTACCGGGTCGTACTAGCAGCCGTCCGCTAATACTATCATATGTATACTAGCAGAGATACTACTATCATAAAAACAACCAATTATTCAGATGTTAAGTCGCCGCGAACCGAACCATGTTGTAGGTCAAAAAAGACTTCACGGACTTTCTTTCACTAACGTCCTCGCCAAGGCAAGAAACAAGAGTAACAACTCGTTCGTATATATAGCTTTTTTGATGGGTGCAGGTGTTTCAGGGTCAACAATGCGTTCTGTCGTACACACACGCTTCAGAAAACGGACCGTTTTTTTTTTCTTAGGAGTGGCGACGGAAGCGATAAATCCCGAAAGAAGACGGCGAGAAGAGCGATTGACCCCGTCTCCGCCCAGACGTCTCGGTATACACGAACGGCCCTCCCTTCTATACGCACGCTCACACTGTGTACAAGACGGTCTGGATCCGATTCACGGTCTTACATTCGCACCCACGCGCAGAAGGCGACAGAAAGGTTACAGCCACTACAACTACTTTCCCGCTACTTATACAACCACGTGGAGTGTAGCAGCATTGCAAAATGCCACCGAGCTAATAGGCAAATAATCATCACAAGAGAAGCCCCAAGGAAGCGGAAATTCAATTAATTTTTCAATCACTCAATATATTTTATAATAAAAATTCACTCAAATACGAAAGGAAGTTGAAGAAATTACTTTTAACTATTCTGAACAGCTGAAACATGCGCGACAAAACACTGTCTCGAGGGTAGACTCCATTCGGTTGAACACACATGTTTGTCATCGCATGGGTCACTCTCGATTCTTTGACCTCCACACTCAACTACACAAGTCATCGACGAACGCGCTCTTGGTGGACGACAAACGTACTGGTGGTAAACTTAACAATCAATAAATTAACTCAGAGAGGGACTCCTCCCCTCTCTCCAACACCTCAGGATTTGATTAAGTTCGTTGCTGTCTGTCTGTATGTCTGCTGGGAAAATGCGAGTCCCCCCCACAAAAAACGCGACAAGTGACTGGAAAGTTTTAAACGCGATGTCGGCGGCGAAAAAAAAGAAGCCCAAGTGGAACGTGGCCACTCTGCCAACAATAAGCACGCCGGCGTCTTGTAATCGGGGCGCGGCGAAAACCGACGCGCATCGGCCACAATTCCGTCCGAACAGGAAGTATAGCACCGTCGGTCCCTTCCGAAAGCGACGGACGAGGGACACGTCCACTTGCCGCCATATCGCGGCGGAGCATTTCTGAAGAGGAAGCGGCGTTTCACAAGAGCGCGACGGCGCCTTTATTCGCAGGACGCCATGCGAGTCGCGATGAAAAGAACGGGGGGCTCGTGTCGCGGATGCCTTCATAAGGCAACTACGTGCGCTCTTCCACGCGCCTCTATAGTGTAACGACGCTTTCATGTATGCTGTGTCTCATTTCATTCCTTTTTTTAAAGTTAATTAAACCACATACCTAACTCGGAAGGATAGCGCTTATCAAATATCAAGACAAAAAAATGGCGGGGGGGGGGGGGGGAGATCTTGGGTGATTGAGCTCCACTAACGTGAAACCTCGGAAGGGGCCGAAGCGTTTTGAGAAAGATTCTTTTGATGAGTGGTGACAACACTGAAACCGTATACATGTAGGAAAGGGTGTTCCCACTCCGCATGCTACAACGGAATGCAGGTCGCCCTAGAATGCCTCTTCTTCCTTTTCCCTACATGCCCCATTTCCATTCCCTACATAAGGCATCTAGGAAGGGTGCTTCTGCTCCGCTAACGTCGTCGGCCATTCGTTTAGCTAACTGTTACCTTCGTTATTTTTAGCTAAACCTTTAAGGAGTAGTGGTACTCAGCCGCGGCCGCATACCCGCTTTTATGATGAACGACAGGCAGACGCCGACAAGCCGAGACTCCATAAGGTGTTTCGCGCCAAATATAGAGAAATCTTAATGTGCGAGAGCTCACCTCTCGCAAACTATATGACTGCCCCGCCACGGTGGTCTAGTGGCTAACGTACTCGGCTGCTGACCCGCGGGTCGCGGGATCGAATCCCGGCTGTGGCGGCTGCATTTCCGATGGAGGCGGAAATGTTGTAGGCCCGTGTGCTCAGATTTGGGTGCACGTTAAAGAACCCCAGGTGGTCGAAATTTCCGGAGCCCTCCACTACGGCGTCTCTCATAATCACATAGTGGTTTTGGGACGTTAAACCACACAAATCAATCAAATCAATCAGCAAACTATATGACTCGGCAACGTATCACGCGCACAGCCCCCCCCCCCCCCTGCACGTGCACCCATTCGCACAAATGGGAACCACAACGAGCGTTCATGAGGGCACATTTTGATCAACAGACGAAAAAAAGGATGGAAAGGGTCGTGTACGGCAAGGTGGGAACAGCACAACGCGCCACACACTTGTGCCCCAGCGTACCGCTTTTCCACGGTGATGTATTTTTAGGTGCGGCCACGGCCTGCACACATACGCAGACTGCTCTTGTAGCACGCCGTCAACTGCGCACTTTGTCATCCGGACGTAGAGAAAGAAGGTTGCGTAATTAATACTTCAATGACCGCGCACGAAGGCTCGGCAACAAATTGTGAGCGCCCAGGAAGTTTGTTCGGTGGGGTGCATGCGCGTAACATATAATTTATGTCGACGAGAAAATAGAACCGATTGGAGTTGTGAAGAGGACACACAACGCAGGCGCGATTTTATGTACGTCCGTGCGTACTTTCGTTTGGGTGCGCGTGATAGACATGCAAAATTGAAAATTTTCGAAAGGGTTTTAGCCCCCTCCTTCGCCTAATCCAGCTACGCCAGTGGAAGAGGGCGCACGGAAGTACACGGTGGTGGACGCAGACATCCACGTATTTCTTACCCGTGGCCTCCGAGTTGGCAACGACGCGCTATCTCTGAGGCTGCATTTTACTTTTCACTAATACATGGAGGTCGGAGAAATGAGCAAAGAAAGAACTTGCGGACCACACTGGGCGAACTTGCGCACAAAGCATCAACCAACACAACAAACAGTACCGCCCAGCTTGACCAGTCATGAGATCGGACACGACCGGTTTATCTGCCAGCATATCTTCCCGCGTTGCAGGGCAATCGACGTTGATGTGTGCATCATAATTACGGGCAACCATGGTCTACGAATGGATAGTCGATTTCAGCGACAATGGTCAGGTTGCGTTTCGAGCTATATCGAAGCGGGCACGCGCAAACTACTATCCAAGCGTCAACGTGAGTTGGCGAAGGTCGTCCCAGCGAGGATAGGTGCTATGAGGGCGCTTAACAAACTTGTCACACCCACAACAGCTAAAAAAATACACAGCTCCATTATGGACCACTTTTAATTATTATAGCATACAGAGTTACATAGTTACGGAATTACTATAGCGCCCATCTGTCTTCTTGCCTTTCATTTTCGCGTCTATTGTGGGCGCGCCGAAATGTTTGCAAGTATAGCATACAGCTTATGTTCAGCTTATTTAGAACGAAAACGGGGCGAACTAACCGGACAAGCAAGACAGAGAGCCACCTGCGAATGCCACTGAAGCGCCGCGAGGGAAGTGACTGTATGAAGAGTGCCCGCTCCCACGAGGCCGCACAGACTGTCCGCTGGGCCACGAATCGCGAGCTTTGTCAAATATAGGTGGACCGAACACTTACGAAAGCAAAACAAAGCAAACACTGATAACATACGAAAGTTCTAGCGAGTCGGTCGTATTTTCTTGTATTGCAGATCTAGAAATACGTGAAAATGTGTCATCGGCACCGATCCTGGCTTGCGAAATCACAATGTGAGGTGTTGCGCTAGGTTTTCTTGATGCCGCCCAAATACGCACTGTTCACTTTGCAGTGCTCCAGGAGAGCGATCCGCTGCATGCCTTGTGCAGTCGTCTGTTGTGGAAAAGCCAGCAAATATCTCTTTGATCGTGAACATGATAAAATAAAAATGCCTAACTGCTATACAGCAGAAACTTTTTCTCCGATAGACTCCTCAGGCCTGAGGATGCAGGGTGGATTTCTCGAACGACAACGCGGGAAGTTGCACGATCGCCGTCAGATAAACAAGGCACGCGGATGGAAACACGAGAAATCGAAGAACTTATCATCTCGACAAAGCCGAGGCAGTCACCAAGACAGCTGACCTCGTGTATTCCGGCTAAATCCCAATGAAGGCTCAAAAGGGAGTGCTTAATAGGAACAAAATGACTGCATATAAGGTTAGAAGAGCATGAACACCGACCCAGGGTTGAGGTCGGACTGAGAGAGGCGGCTACGCCATAGCAAGACGTCTGACCAAGATGGAGGTCCCGACGGTTTACAACACGCCGCGTTTTCGAGTGTCCCTACCTTATCCAGGCATGATTTTAGTAGCCAGAGAAAAAAAAAGAAAATGTAAGCGGCAATGCAGTCAGGCGGGCGACATAAAAAATGAATTTCGATAAGCAGTGGTGTGCTCCTTCAGGGACAAGTGCGCGTATCGTGACCTTTGACAAGTGCGTATTCACTGTCTTCGGGTAAGTAACTATTTGGCCCTGTTGTCCCGATAAATCCATTTCCTACCGAAAGGTAAACATTTTTTCATTGCATGTAACATTTCAAGTTACAATTTGTGTGCGTGTTTACTCGTATCTATTGTGGACCGAATAAAGTTGTTTCACTCACTCTCAAATTAGGTTCCCTTCGTATTCTCCTTAATTATTAACCCTAGCACAACCTCACACGTCGCCGATCCCTCGCTGTGCATACCGCTCTTTCGCTGAAGAATGGCCCGGAACATCAACGAAATATTTGTCTATTATCTTTCCAACAAGAGAGAGAGAGAGAGATTTATTTCATCACTGATTAATACGTAAATGCGTACGACCCAACGATTTTTTTCTGCTCATTTGTTATTTTGCCTTGACTAATTGCTCACGCGCTGAATGCGTACTCATCGCATGTTGGCAACCTATGTAAAATATCCGAAATGCTTTTTTTTTTCTCGCTTTGCTATTAGCGAGAATGTATGGCCCGCTAGAAAAGGCGAAAGTCAGTCGCACCTACAACCTTCGCCATGAAATGGAACGAACTGAGCTCTCTATACAGTGGTATACTATCCAAATCTGAAATCATGCAGTCATATACACTTGCCGAACAGCTCAGAAACACTCTGAAGGGTGGATTATAAAGTATGACTCCTATACATGCAGCGATGGAGGCACCCAAAGTACGCGCACGCCGAGTTGATTAATGTATGCGGGAGAGCTTGATACACTGAATATTTTCAGCGCTTTCAAAGAAGGACACAACGAGAAAGGGATTTCGTTTTCTCTTCTCCTTCCTGCTCTTTCTTGAAGGGAAATGTGCAATAACGAAAGGTTTCCATCTCAACTTCGTGAAGCAGTCGCCGAAACGAGTTGCGCAGGTGGCGCTTACATCTCGACGTCCAACTCGGAACCGAGCGAAGGAACTGCGGCGAACGTGACGACGCGTGGTTCTCAATATCGAGTTTTTTCGCGAAACACGACATTAAATATCAAAAAGACAGAAAGCACGAATAGAGAAACCGCTACACCAAACGCAAGCGACTACAACCACACCAGTTGGCAACACAATCGCGCAATCAAAACTCCGAGAGTAGAAGTATAGCCGGCGGAAAACAGGTGCGCCGTCGAAGGCGGAAGCCGGCACGCCGTTAGCGAACAGACAATGCTATCCGAGATACACGTGTTATCTGGAGGAAAGTCTGTTCTGGTCCGTCGATTGCAAAGCCGAAGGAAAACAGGGAGGGTAGAGCTACAAGTTTCAAGGCGATAGCGCTAAAGAGCTTCCTTGGCAGAAATTCCGGCGTCGCTGGTTGTGAGCGAAAAACCATCATTTTTGCGTGACCGAAACATCAAGATAGGTTCAATTAGAATAAATCATAAAAAATTCTGAGTGGGAAACGAATCCTGGTCGATTGCTTGCCAAGCGGGTGTTCCGCCACACAGCCGCGCCTCTGCTTGTGAGCTACAGTGAAAATAGCTTCCTCTGCTTGGAAATGCAGTGCAAAGTAACTTTCATGCTTCACAAACACAGGCGTCCTGAGTATACATGTTTCACAATACAACATGGAATACTGCTGTAATAATGCGTAGTACAAGCGGAAATTGCCATCGGGCGTCGGCACATGGAATTAACATGGCTTATGTTTTAAAGTCAGTCACCCTCCATAAAAGGCACGCTACTGCACCCTTAAGGCCACGTATTTGGTGCATAGCAAGTTCGCAGAGAATTTCATACACTAAGTGTTCGAAGTACGCACTAGGAACAGAATATCGCTAACTGCGTTCAACACTCAGAGGCGAAGCTTTTGGATCCCCCAATTTATGAATAAGAAAACATGGACATATTGGAGTCATTTCTTCACACAGAGCAAGGCACGCCGATAGTGTTTTGCCAAAAGGGGGAGTAAGCAAATGCAAACAGATGGGCCAGGAATGGCTATAGGGGGAAGTGGAAATGGGAGAAAGAGCCAGCTGTTGATGCCACCGACGCAGCGACAATGCATGCGCCCTCCCCCATTCCATCGAATAAATACAGGAACCACGAAGTCCCGCGCTTAGTCACCACCGGTGGGTAGCCATTTTCAACGTCGAAGTTGTTCTCGGTCGAGGCTTTCATGTCCGGGGGACATCGCAGTGGTATTTACCCATAGGGCGCTTGTGCGGGCCAGAAGAATTCCACCGGAAGACGACGACAATGCACTAAGCACGAGATAGCTGCGCCTGTTCTGGTTTATATATATATATATATATATATATATATATATATATATATATATATATATATATATATATATATATATATATATATATAATTTTGTGGTTCACAGCATCGACATTTGTCTACCTGTTTCCCCAAGCTCACCACTACGCCCACTTCATGATTCAACCGGCTTCGTTTTACTACTGGCAGCGAGCATCACTCTTTCGTCAGTGCCCGCCCAGCGGACCTTACTGAAATTTTTTTTTTTCGTTTATGGAGACGAAATGTTACAAGCAGCAATCTTGACAGGCCAACTTGTCCATGAAATGTCGTTTGTGAGGCTCGCTTCGAGGTCTGTTCATCGTCAACGACGGCCGAAAGAGAGAAAGTTCTTAGCAGTGTCGGGATACCAAACTGTACTGCCTACCAGACAGACTGATTACGAAATACTCACTACGAAAATTAAGTTCCACATCAGTTGAGTGGGGTACATACAGTCTCCCGTCTATGCGCTATAGTAAAACAGAACGTCACAGATGCGGCCACCATATATTTAGTATACCTTAATGAATGCCGGCGGCTACACCTTCCTCGTAATGCAAACCTGTCTCAACGCGTTTTAGCCAAGAACGAGATGATTGAACGAGCTGAACGAAACCTCTGTGATTGCGAAAAACGCGACCTCGGTTCCACACACGAGCCGACCTTTTGTTCTAAAATCGTAGTGAGGAATGATGGGATATTATCTACTTGCTCTGTTGCAAAACAAGATGCCATGGCAATAATGAAGATGCTCTCTTGGATTAGGAAAGATTTCCGTTCCGGACCAATATGAAATATGTGTGCGGGGTTCGGGTGACAAAGACACCCGAACCGTGCATCTTGTTCGCTAACTGTGTGTAACGCACCGAGACACAGGCCACAGGTACACGCCCATTGCACGAGAACAGTGGGAGCAGGATAGACATTGCAGCATAACCGGATACCCATTAGCGAGTTTGGCAAAGAAGACGCCTCTGCGTGCTGACGAGTTTCTTTATGATACTCCTCTGCGCTCGACATGCTTCCGGCATACATCAAGCGGAACACCTTCTATTGTTTCGAACACAAACGATGCTATCAGTTATAATACAAGCACCCGCGAACACCGTTTAAGTCCCTCGCCTTTACGACAACGGAGATGCGTTCTGTGTCACACGGCCACCCTTACGAAAACGAAGGTATACTACCGAGTATTTTGCAAAGGACGTTCGACGATCGCCCTTCGCAGCGGAACGAGGTACTCTCGTCCCTATAGCTGCAGGTCAGAAAAAAATTTCCGGCACTCAAGTTGCTGCAGTGAGAACAATAATACATTTTGGCAATACAACGTTCTTTTGCTGCAGTGCTCATTCGTAACGTGTGTTTCTTTACATATGCATACACCCAGCAGAGAGCATACAGTTATACTCTCCACACCGTGCTTCGCGAGTCGGGCCGGGCGCCGCCATTTAATATTATATCGTCAGTGCGTGTGTTGTTGTCGTCGCCGTGTTTGCGTTTGCCCGTCGGAAAAATGACTGAGAGCGTTGCATAATCGTCACCTTGTTCGACGGCATCAGGGAATCGGTAAAGGGACCCGACCTAATTGAAGGGTAACTTGGAGTGCGCTGACGAGGGAAGGAAACACAAGAACTTTTGTACACGGGCTACAAAAACAACTATAGTCGTCGAGCACGGCGCAATTTTGAACAAACATATATCGTTAGGCACAAGGTAGTCAGAGTCACTTCTAATGCTTTGTTCGCGTTATTTTAAAACTTTGATGCTTTGCTCGTGTCAGACATACTTACAATTGTGTTTTTGTAAAAACCGGATAACGAAGATTCGAAAAAAAAAAAGCAACTAGAGATGAAATTGGGATACTTCTGCGAAAATCAAACATAGTCGGCTGAACCCCCTCATGGCAAGTATTGCAACCTTTTCATTGCCGTGTGACACTGCCACAAATCCATCTCCGTCGAACTCCCTGGGGGAGATTTACTTTGACGGAGTTTAACAGAGTTTGGTGGTGGCCGTGTGACAGGGGTCACAAACGCCTTCTAGAATCCTCTTGAGGATTAACGAGCGGAATGAAATATCACGACCGTGAATGCTGCCAGGCTCGATTCGCGGCCACATCCACGCATTTCGGAAAAGATGGCCAAAGCCTTATACGTTTCATGTGAATAACCTTGAACGAAAAGCCGCGAAATGAAGCAAATAATGGCGGCAAAGTGACCTCGCGGGCTGCACGCGTGACTAAAAAGCAGCTGGGGCGACGCATGTAGAGAATAATGCCGTGAAACCTCTTCGATGAGCCGGGCATGTATGGAAGGCTCTTTTAGTTCCACTAACGCCGTCGGAAAACTTCTTCTTCCCCGAATGCCACGCTACCCACAGCAAGGGCTTTTCTGCTCCGTCTAACGTCGCTGGGCGAAATGCTGCTTTCGTTATATTTAGGGGCGAGAAGCGAAACTTACGCGTATAGTGACGCACAGCCGTTTTCATGATGTATTATGACCATATATACGTGACAAACCGAGACGACAAGAGACGCCGTAAAATTGTAATCCTATAGCAACCAAGGTGCTTCGAACCTTTCAACAAAAAAAAAGCATTTCTCTGAGAGCAACTCTACGATAGTTTGCCATGGATTCGCGCGAGTCACGCGTTCACTTCATCTTTCATTCGCATGAGTAAAATAAAAATCACAGCATATCCACGGAGTGAATGATGATTAATGGGGCGAAGCCTCCATCTATCCATCCGCCCGTGTGTCTGTGCATGCGTCCGATCGCGTTCGAGAATGCAGACGGCGCGCGGGTAACACCGACGAGACGCGAGCCAAGGAAGCCGAGCGCAAGCATCTTCAACGCGCCCGCCGCTTCGCTTCGTCCATGGCCCAACAACGATCCGCCACGTACGGCAACTATCCAGGAGACTGAAAGAGGCACTCGTTCTCCGCGTACCCAGGCACAGCCCGCGCTGCAGCCAATCGGAGAGTATCGGTACAGCGTCATCTATAATATCCTTACTTAACTCCAGTTCGTATGTACTTCTATGAGACAGCGCCGTCGATTATACTGTTCGGGAGATACTGTCTTGTTTTCTTTTTCGTCTCTTCTCTCGGTTACGCGTGACGCATGACAAGGTTAGACTAAGAGGAGCTTCGCCCCCAAAAAAGTCAAGGCGGTGGCGTTAGCGTGATATAAAACGCGCGATAATACAGCCACACGGGATGGCTTTCGCGTCGTCTTCAAAGGCTATAAGGTGCGACTTTTTTTTCTCTGCAACATCTCTTCGAAAGCTGTATTGTTCCAACCACACCCGCTAGAGCATTGATTGATTGATTGATTGATTGATTGATTGGTTGATTGATTGAGCGATTGATTGATTCAGCGATCGATCGATTGTCCAAACTGTTTCATCTTCCGGCGACGTCTTTCTGACAGGTGAACATATTGATCATACCACGTTATATATAGTCTCTACAGACCCCGTGACAGCAGGAGTCTTTAGTGTGCCCTTGGCAACGGCTACTTTTAATAAAAAAGTCGAATCACCTACGCTCGCATAAACGAAGAAATTGCAAAAAACGTTCGATGGGCAGATGCAGCCCTGTATCTTAGCAGTGATGACGTCAGCTACTACAACATGCAAAAAGGACAACAGCGGCCGATTCAGGCCGAGCCTCGAACCAAAGTCGCGCAGCACGCCCGACCGAAGAAGCGCGCTTTTCAAGTTCGCGTTACACCATCGACGTGCCCTCAACAACGATGTTGTACGCGCTGAAAAAGAAACAAAAAGCGACACAAAATGAGGAGATTATCGAACGGCCATTATGATGCAATCTTGCCGAAGAGAGAGGGCGTGAGTGATGAGCGAGGGCCCACGTGATTAATGTACGCAGCTGGGTGTCATAGAAATAAAGGAACACAAAACCCAGACTATGCGCGGGGAAATCCCCGCAATCGATTTTGCCATGGAAACAACAATGGTGCAATCCCCGCCGAGGTGCCGTGCCTTTTATTGCGATGACTCCGCGGGGGCGTTTCCCTTCGGTGCCGCCGCTCTCATTGTCAGACTCGCGCACCTGTTCAACGGCAGACTCGACGCATTGAGCGCACAGAGTGTTTCTAGTCAGCGCATGGGAAGCCTCGTATAATATACTATAGCAACAAGCTCCGCGTGCACTTTTGGCTACTCCAAGGTGCGCGGAATCTTTGTAGACTATTTTCCATGAGACACCATCTTGAGCTGTTAAGCCGATGTTTTCTTGTTTTCATATATCGCGACATGAAATGATAAGGCCACGAAACTTCGTATGCTCTAAACCAACCGTTTTCATGAGTATGCGTCTATCCTAACACAGTTTGTTTAGTTGTGAAAAAAACAAAATACAAAGGTTAACGGCCCAACGTGGCGACACACAAATCCTCTCCGTAAATCGGGACCACGGGGATCGAACCCGCCCCTCGCGTATTTTTTTTTTCGATACACCTCGCAGTGAAATCTCTGGACATCGCAATTCAATGTTTATTCGTGCTCCCGCTACTCACGCCGATTGATTTAGGTATAGCTTCTTCGCAAGAGCGAACGGAATCATTTCATCGGAAGCAGTCGTTTCGTGGATTGATTCTTAAAACACGTATACCTCACATCATGATTTGTAACTAACACTGCTCTATGTGATCTGATGCATTTAGTTACATCTGGCTAGGTTTCTGGTTGCAACGCATATTGCCCCTTCATCTGTTTTGATAACACGAGGCAATTATACTGCGTTTGTAGAATGATTGTGCATTTCTTTTACACTCCTGGAACAGCGCTGCGTAAGTGCATGCTGACAGTATTTATAAATAATTGATTGATATGTGGGGTTTAACGTCCCAAAACATCCATGTCATTATGACAGACGTAGGGGGTTCTGGAAATTTGACCACCGGGGGTTCTTTAACGTGCACCCAAATCTGAGCACACGGGCCTACAACATTTCCGCCTCCATCGGAAATGCAGCCGCCGCAGCCGGGATTCGATTCCGCGACCCGCGGGTCAGCAGCCGAGTGCCTTAGCCACTAGACCACCGCGGCGGGCCAGTATTCACAATATATAAAAATCAATAAACAAAAAATGAATATGCTCGTTAGCCGAATTCCACAGCGAGCGAACTATACCACATCCTATGGCTTTATTCGATGCAGTTGTGGCTGCAGGACCATCATTAAGGAGTTTTAGTACTGCGGAATGGTGCTACATACGCATCACGAAAGCGCCTTGCGTTACGTGGCGTCGTTTGCCACTAATCGGCTTTTAGTACGCCGTAGTAACCGCGTACGTAACGAGCGTGAAGCGTGTTGCGTCATCTGGTAGATCAAAATAGAAGCACGTGTTGTTGACAGCCAATGTGAGCCAATCCAAGTGTTATAGCCAGATTATGGCCATATTTTAAGCCACAGAGCTGGTCAGTGCTTGCCTTCGATGCCACCATTTTGCAAAACGAAGTCTCGCGCTTTCGCGAACTTGTTCGAGAGCGGCGCGATCACATCATACGTACGCACGCACGCATCTCATGCGTGCGTACGTAGGGGCTGCGTACGTAATGCGATACGTGCGCATTGCGGTCTGCGCATGCGCACTACGCAGAACGTGGCGTCCTTACTTACGCAACGCCGCCACGTACGCAGCGTACGCAGTACTAAAACTCTCTATTGAATGGGCACGAGGGGAGTAAACCGGCATTCTCGTTATTTGTCTCCGACCCAGGTTCAGCGCACGGCCTGTTGCGATTGCACGAGCCTCTCATCCCACCGACACCGCAGCGGCTATCACGTTTTTCATTACCTCTAATCTCGAGCGCAGTGCATTGCACCGTCACAATGACTCACATCGATGTACGGTCCGTCACTGGAATCACGTAAGCCGTGGCTCATAATCACAGGTGTGAAGGCAGCTTTGTACTAGTGAACGGAGCTGGGCAGCATTTGTTTGTTAGTTCCCTGCCGACTCTGGCACATTCCCACTCTAAAAGGGTGGTTAAGAAATATTCTTTTAGCATATTGATCATAACTACATTAACGATTGCCAAGCTATTACTAAAAATGTACAAAAAAGAGAAGAAATTACAAAGATGAAGAGGTAAAGCAAGAAAGACTTTTAGCCTTCTTTGTCTCCCTTCGATTTTCTCTTTCCTCCTTTCTTTCTTTTTCTCTCTTTCCTGTCATTTTCCCTCAATATTTCTCTCTACTTCTTCATCACTATCTAGTTCTGTTTTTTCCTTTCTATTTTTCTTTATCTTTCTCATTCTGTTTCAGGCTTGCTTGCAAACTTTTCCGTTCTTTATTCGCGGTTTCGACAACGTTACGCCAAGTAAGGACAGCATAGCAGCGTACGACTAAAGTGCTCCGCACTTAATAGTCTATCGTTAAGTTAAAGTTGTACACAAGGAGTGAGATAGGCGCGACTTGCTTCAGTTTGCTGTTCACATTACTCGCGAAAGCATTTTTCTAGCTATATATAAGAAGACATCATTCTACTGAATGTGCAAAACAGACACACAGGATTGATTTGATTGATTTGTGGGGTTTAACGTCCCAAAACCGCCATATGATTATGAGAGACGCCGCAGTGGAGGGCTCCGGGAATTTCGACCACCTGGGGTTCTGTAACGTGCACCCAAATCTGACCTAACGGGCCTACAACATTTCCGCCTCCATCACACATGCTCTCGTCCACATTCTGCAAAGTCTACCAAACAAATTCCGCAGAATATGATTGTCGACTAAATATTTTTATTCGGGGTGATGGGGCTGCCGGTACACATTGAAGACAGTCACGTTGCAAAAAAAAAAAGAAAAGAAAGAACTTTCCACAACTGGAATTAATAAAATTTCCCTGTATTATCAAGAGACCGCGATAGTCCTCAGTACATGAAGTCCTGGGTTTAAAGAACGGGACGAAAAGCATGACCACTATAAAAAATTGAGAAGATTGGGGGGCAAAAAGTGTAGGCGGAGGCACAGAAACAAAACAGCAAGAAAACCAATGTTACTATACATGTACCGTAATATACATAAGGTTAAGCTATGAATTGCCAGGATTCTTATCTTTTTTGCTTTGCAAGAGAGAAATACTGAATTCAGGTGAACGAGCCAGCACGCCGAATCGTTAGTTGAGCTGGGTGACGGGTAACCATCCCTTTATAGAGGGACCGTTCATTAACCGTATCCTGTACCTATATTTCACATTGCGTTGTCTTACTTGCCACTGCGTATAGTGTACAGTGAATTGCGTTTGTATTGTATGGTTGAAGTATAAACACTTAAGTAATGCATTATCTTCTTTCCCTTCCCACTGTAACGGCGATGACAGTACTATGATAAATCGTTTAATTAATCCGGCAATACAATGACAAAACCTCGTAAGCACGGCATCAGCGTCAAGAGAGGAGGGTGGCACAGATATATATTGTGAACTAAGGTATATGCACTCATTTCTTTCTGTCTTCTTTTTTTTTTTTTTTTCATCACAGCAACAGAAGCGGACTGGCTCGTCGGGCGTTTATCGAATGCGCTCATCTCGACGAATCTGGAATTAAGAACGCTCGCCGTTTATGAAGGCGTTCCTTTTTTTTTTTTTTTTTTGATCACCAGGCAAGAAACAGCATCCAGTTCTGCATTCAGCTACATCGTTCCCTATAATGACGAACGCGCCGTGATAACCGCATACAAAATCTGGTTTAAAACATCGCGTGCGACGGCGCTCGAATAATGAGCTGCACACGGGGATATATAAGAACACCGAGCCTCACGCCCGCCTCGAAACAGTCTTCATAAATAGAGAAATTGGAGAGCGGCCACCGTACAGTGTCGGCGATATTGGCAAGCTTCCCGAGTCAATTTCGATTAGGACTGCGCAGAGGACGACACCTGCATGCAGCGGAGTCTAGATTAGATCCGACAACCGTCCATGAGAACAGACAGATAGGAGCCCGATCCGGACGATAAGAAAAGACCACGCGAGCAGTTCACGCGCAGAATAGCGCACACGTTATGTCACCGATCATGAGCTCGGCATCTCAGTCCCCACGTGGGAGCTGCCCGCAACGCAGTCATCTGTGTTTTGGAGGACCAAATAAAAGTTCATCCAATCCGTGAACGTTGCACGGAGCCCGTGTACAGGAAGGGAGGTTTTATTACTGAAGGTTGCGCCAGCGAGGACGCATTTAAAGAGTGGCTAAGGAAGCATAAGCACAAATATATCTCTATTTATCGCTACACAGCGTCGAAATATCAATACCACATCTTCTCGCATATAACCAGCACCATTACAAGTTTAACCCTACCAAGAGAGAGAGGGATGCCTTTCACCTACAATAATAGTTCTTAAGCATTAAATTAGTTTGTTGTTGTTTTTTTTGCTTTTTATGCAGGTGATATGCACGAGTAAATACAGTATGTGAGCACTTCTAAAATGCCCAGCGTGTAGAACAAGGCACCATTTGCCGCCGTCGACATTGTCGGGCAGTGTAAAAGGGGAGGCCCCGTAGCCACACGGGAGTGCGGTTTTCTACCCTTCGGGGTGTGATTACATGACAGGCAGCATTTAGCGCGCAAGTCTACGTAGAACAGCGGGAGTACGATCGGTCACTCAGGCTGGAATTCGTGAACTGTCTCGTTTAGTACACGCACAGCACACCTGTGCCACCGATTAAACGTGATCCAGCCAGGACACTTCAACAAGCAGGCACAGTTATAGGCGCGTTGGTGAAAAGTCTTACTTGAAGAAAACCACGGATTACATTTACGACAGTCGACAATATTTTTGTCTCGGTTACGTTGTGTAACAGTTGCTCTTCACATTTTTTTTCTCTGTGTCACAATGTGTGTACACATATATGTGATTGTTGAATATGGTGTTTCGACTGATATGCCAAATTGTACACTGTATGTGCTGTGGACTTATTATGCTGATAAATTTGGGCCCTACGGGATCTATGTTAGACACCTCTAAGGGCCATAGCCAGCGCCTTACCAACATTTCCCTACGACATGTGAATAAAAACGTAGAGCGAAAAAAAAAACATGAAACGCAGTAAAACGAAGAGGACAGCCAATACGAATATTCATTCTCTGTGTTCGACATTGATTAGTTTTTTTTTTTTTTTCATATGTATCGGATGTATCTGTATACTACACCGGTCGCTGCCAGACGGAAAAAAAACACACATTCGTGAATGCCGTACCTATATCCACAGGCGATAAAGAAAGGCATACTTCGAGACGCGCTAAAAGAAAAAGAAAAAAAGTGTGCAACGAAATGCGCTTGAAAACTGTGTCATTGTGCGAAGCAGCAAATGACGGTACCCTCATGCAGCGCCCATCGCCGTGGGTAGACAGTTTAATATGATCCGGAAGCCACTGAATGACGCTTCTCTTACACAGCGCGATGGTTACTTCAGACATCGTGTGCTCGTGCACGCGTGTGCAAGGCAGCAATGACTTTGTCGGGACGGCACCGATTTGAATGGAGTCAGCCTGCACTTATTCCCTGCACGCTTATCAAAAGTGTGCGCGTAGCTGGAAGAAATATTAATAAGGATAAAAAGTAGAATTTCCAAGTACGGCTAGCAGACAACGTCGTGCTCTTTATTTCGTTTAAAAATTAAAGCACGCGCCGTTAACAAATCCAACTCTCACTTTGCGGCACAATATAGAGTAGTGCGCGATTCATCGAAAATTTGTTTCGTTTTTTTTTTTTTACATAAACTGCAGGCTGAAATTTACAGAAATTGAATTACGTTTTTGTTTTCTTCTTTTATTTATGAGTTATTGAAACCGCTATACTCGTCACCTATAAAAAGAAAAGACTTTCTTTTAGTTCAGTTTCCGCGTGATTTTCGCATCACGAAGGATGTTTTCGAGCCTTCTTTAGATTGCCACTTTGAGGAGAACGTAGGCTTTGCGCCCTGAATACGATTAACGAGAGAACTCGGGACCAGAACAGCGGAGGCAAGACTATCTCACATGGGCTACAAACACGGCGCTGCGCTGTTACTGACAAGCGGTGGCGTTAGCTTGCCTTGAATTCCAATTCTGTCGTTCCCACAGCCCAAACGCCACGCGTGCGTAGGATTCTCTCCAATAGAGGCCTTCCTCAAGCAACGTCGGTACAACAGTTCCGATCGCAAATCGGGACAAGCACTGCGGATTTGTGCACATACAGTGGCGGCACATCGCGCGACGTCGGACATTCCAGACTGACGTCCCGAAGACAACGCGCGCTGTGCTTGAAGAGCGGGAAATGCTGGCACAAGCCGCACCCGAGGCGCTACACGCGCCACGCTTCTTCTGAGAAACCGGAGGTCGCCGCCAACTCGGGGAGGCCAATGAACGCCGGCGCACGACACTTGGCCGGCTGAGCCTTTAATGAATGCCCTTTACGAAGTTCACGGCTATCGGACAACGTATGTAAATCGATGCGACGGCGCTTACACAACTCAGACGCGGCCCATGCGAAGCTCAAAGTGCCGCACAAATCAGATGGACTATATACTGATAACGGCGATTAGGGTGACATACAGCATCTGCAATTCAATCGATCTCCGATATTTTTTTTCTTTTTTTTTTTCATATATACAGTGCGGACTTTCCTGGCAAGAAATCACATTTGCAACGATGGCTCACATGGAGAATGTGGAATAAGTGCCCTTTTCAGCTACTTCAGGGCGTTAAGTTTTCTCTAATATTCACTATACTGTAAGGAAGTCTGGGGTTGCGATCGTGTGCCACCGTGTGCCAAAAAGGTGCTGTAGGCGAAATGATGTATTTGCCTCGCTTTCGTGCTTGGACCAAACGAACCCGCTAGTGACTTTTTTTCATTGTGCTTTCCCTTCTGCTTCACGTACAAGAATGAATAGTTGTGAATTGATGACCCTAAAATGGTGAAGTGGAACTGCTCAACGTTTCCTAGACTTCGTGAACTTCGTCTTGCGTTTGCGCGGCTGCGGTCAACGACTACCCAAACGGTCCGCGTACTATTCCCATGCTGGCTGAAGCGTCATGCGTCGCAGTTACTCCCGAGAAGCTGGAGTGGCGCCTCCTCGTGGGAGGCCTGGGTGACGTCACGGCACGGTCTCTCGCAATGCCCGCAGCCAATGATGCGCTGGCTTTGTGCGCTGTTCCGCCGTTTGAGTTCACTTTCTGCTCGTCTCGAGTTGCACATGAATGACGAAAACAGAATCGATAATGTTCCTAATAAAATACATGATGTTTACTTTTGCTTCTGCACAATCGCGCGCTCGATCGTTGTCAATGTGAAATGGGTAGCACTGCTAACTCCGAAGGTGGATTACATTCCTGACCACAGCCACCGCATTCCAACGGTTGTTAGTTGCAAAAACACGCTTCTGCTTGGATACAACACTCATTGGCGCATAATCATGTGATTTTAAAACGGAAGGCAATATTTACGATGTTAGGTTGAGGATTTCATGGGTGATAACTATAGAAGATAAGAGGGTTTGCCCTCCTCTAGGTTCATTTGTATTAGAGGAATCCGTGTATCTACGGACACTGCTTCCGTTGTTGTGCCAAGAGCCGCACTCGCTTGCATTATCAAGTCTCGCAAAATATCCCGCATGCGCTCGCCCTAGAAAACCACCACCGCTGTTGTGCTTGTTTTTCTCGTGTACTTGCTCAATCGAAACGTTGTTCAGCTTCATGTTTCTCTCGTAGTAATTTTGGAGCTTCATTTACCCGAAATTACTCAGGTTAAGTGTGGTTGAGGTTATTTACGGAGATTGATTGATTGATATGTGGGGTTTAAAGTTTCAAACCACCATATTATTATGAGAGACGTCGTAGTGGAGGGCTCCGGAAATTTCGTCCACCTGGGGTTCTTTGACGTGCACCCAAGTCTGAGCACACGGGCCTACAACATTTCCGCTTCCAGTAGGAAATGCAGCCGCCGCAGCCGGGATTCGATCCCGCCACCTGCGGGCCAGCAGCCGAGTACTTATAGCCACTAGACCACCACGGCGGAGCAGCGAAAATTCTGATAGCTGTCGATTCTATCTTCGTGCAGAATCGTAGCAACGGTGTTGTCCCACTAGTAACTACCACTTTAGATAGCCACCTCATAAATTAATTTCCCTTGCAGCTGCACGTGGACAAGACGTACAAGACCAGTCGTTGCCTCATCGAGGCGAAGGTTGTTCAATTATTTATTGGGTCACGTCGCTGACTGCGCCATCAAAAATGTTCATTTTGACTTCCTGGCGTTTGTGTTGAAATCGTTGCCATCAGGGGTGCTCCCTTGTGATATATATATATATATATATATATATATATATATATATATATATATATATATATATATATATATATATATATATATATATATGCGGCAGGCACAGAGAAAAGAGACAGGCGGCGGCGAAAAGGAGAGTCTTTACCGTCACAGTTTTCGTGGCTATCCAGGGTTCCCTCTAGTGTATTAACAGAAAACTCTATTTGGCTCTGGAGGAGTTCACCAATCCGGTACCTCAAGGTGACGTCACAATACGATTGCCACAGTAGCCATGCATCCACAAGTTGCAACCATAGAAACGCCTCCTCTACAAGACATGTACTGCATGCATCAGTGGATCCCTGTCTTCATCTGTACTTGAGTAGTCGGAGACCGTTGTAACGGTTCAGCTATGCGTCATATTTATTCATTTATTTTGCACTATCTCTTCTTCCTCGAAGACGTCTTTCGCGCCAGACGGTTATCACTGCAGGAAGCAAGTGATCCAGGAAAGTACGGGCAGAGTCCCCCCGACGTAAACATCCTTCCTTTTTATCCAGCCGCCACTGCGAGCGCGAAATTCAGGGCAGGCACAGCTCTACTGGACAGCGCTCGAAAAGGTGCCATGCGGCGGAAGTTCGATTTTCATCTTGAGCACACGTTCTCTTGCGTTGGCGCCACGTTTTTAAACCAATTTTTCAACACGAAAACGTCAAGCATTTGCACATAAACTCAGCTCGAAACTACTAAACTTACAAAAAAAAGAGAGAGAAAGAGGCAGAAGCAGAGATAGTGGCAAAGAGGTGGCTACTAATAAATGACCGTTATTCTCGAAAAAAACACCTCCTTCCAAGTTTGTACAAGTGTACACGATCATTAATTTTATCTATCCCCTTTTTGTAGTTTTAGTGGCTTTCTTCGAGTTAAAGTATATATGCGCTAACCTGCCCAACGAGTAACACTCTTACACGTTTGCACGGTTTTGAGTAACGCGTAGCGACTACAATATGGGACGAGCGAATCATCAAAAACGTTCGTACATAGAATCGAATAGTGAACGATTCACTCTTCCGATTCAAATAGCCCCACCCCCCGCCCTATTTGTAAGGTCGTCTTTATGAATATTAGGAAAATATCGACTGTTCTGCTAACTCTATACATATGGTTCACCAGCGATAAAGGCATGACTGAAAGAACGCGACGTTGAACCCGTCGCATATCCGCACACATGTGAACAAATCAATTATGAAAATTGGCGTGCCCATCTGAAATTACTCAAATGAATCAAGAACGCTTGCCGTCTCGTCCTCACACACGCCAGAATCATGCAAACGACACCCATGGCAACCTCTGCGCGACAGTCCAGGCCCGCATAATAAGCGCCCCGTAGACCTTGGGGGCGACGTCGGGAAGGGTGACGGCCCACTGCTCTGGGGCACGACGGGTGGACCGAAGGATTGGGGGTGGTGGTGGTTCTTGAAAAAGGCACCTGGTTTCTGCCTGCCATAAAGCGACACGGCGCAGCGCCTAATTGGGAGTAGGGTAAGTGATTATAAATGAAGAGAAAAGTCAGCCCCGTAACTCTCATGGGGAGGACGCCTCAACAGTAGCTCACGAGGGATGGAGGTAGAGAAGGAAATAAAAGGATAGGAGTAAAAGGTAGAGAGATAGACAGAGAGGGGGAAGGAAGGAGAGAGCGACGCGGATGGACAGGGAGCGCCGGAAGTAAGGAGGAGACAGGAAAGAATGACACGGTTGAAGGAGTCCGAGTAGGCAGCGGTGCACTCTACGGCAACGTGAAGAGTTGTGTGGATAGCGCCACCGTCTGGTCATTCACTTAGCAGGTTAAAAAAGAGCTGCACGCGTGAGCCACCCGCTTGCAATGTGCGCCGTGTTTTGACGACGCAACTACGCCATATAAAAAAGGTTGCCAAACTGCAGGATAGGTAGCCGAAGCTTTTTTTTCACTGCAAGACTGGGAGATAAGTTAAGTTTGTGCGGTTGAACGACGGAGTCATTGCGTATGACCAGTTGTTTGTCCGTATTCATGTGTCTTTCCGAAAAACGAAACGTCAGTTGAAAGTCGGCTCCTGTGCAAACACTCGGATGTGTCATTTTATTTTGGCTATTCCATAAAGCGAAAAAAAACAAAATAGAGCGTTGTCTCCCTGATTAGTCGGGGTTTATTGCAAAAAAACGAAATCTGGACGCCACCGAGGATAGGACATTTCGGCGGAGCTCGCCCCGACGGGAACTCGTTTCGTGACGCGGCGGGCTTTTGTTTCGGCGCCCGGTTAAATGCAGCGTAATTGAACGTGCAACTCGGCATCGATGACGTCATCACGCGGAAGCGAGCTGACGATCGCGCGCGCGGCCTGCTTCGCAAGCCACGAAATGCGAGATGCCCGTCATTTGCATCGGCTGCTGCGAGAACGCTCTCGATGCCAGCCCACGTGTCAGGCGAGCGGTGATTGTTTGTAAACACCGGTTCATTTATAGCGCACCCCGGCCGGCATTTGGACCCCCTGCGGACAGGAACAACTGCTCTGGCATGCGACCAGTTCTTCTTCCGTGGAACGAATTTCGGTTGTTCGAAATATGCCGGGAGAAATTTCTTTATGCGCGCCGAGGTACGCGGCGTTGCGTGCCAATTCTGTCACCTGGGCGACCACGTTCCTCCGTGACTCGGCTAATGCGCTTCTTATCTGTATACTTTCGTTTTCTACAAGTGGACCTAGGATCAAAGTGGGCCGCCCAAAGGCATCCGCATAAACTACTTGTATCTTTGCCTCTCGTTTCTCCTACTTTTTTTTTTTTGTTCCCTCTCTTCAAGTCCACTTACGTCACAGTATTGGACGCGGAAGCAGAGCGATGCACGAGCTCTCTTTTCGGGCGCGCCTCGATCGCGACGACCGCCCACGCGTTTCGTGCGAGGCAACCCGCCGAGTAGCCCTCAAAAGACGGGCAGGGAATAGAATAAAAAAGTAATAAACATATATAGGGCTGGCCGGCGGCCAACAGCTGCTGCACACCGGTCAGGTGAGGGCATCTGCCGCAGCGATCCGCCGGTTCAACGCTTTCCGAAACCGCCCGTTTGAAGAACTCTGCCCTGTCACTCGTCCGGGGGTGGCATTGTGCAAGCATGCTGTCGTGACCTCTACTGGCGCGGATACTTTCAGTTTTCGTCGCGCGCGACGCTTTCTCGCTGCGGCGCGCACGCACGGCCGACGCGTCTCCTCGTGCAGCGAACTGGAGCGGCGGCACACAAAGCACGACGACAAGGGGGAAAGAAGAGCGGCGACGCGTCGGGGGGAGCCCGAAAATAGCGGATCGATGCTCACCGGCGATGCGGAGTACGGCCCGATCGGCCGGGTCCAACTGCAGGATGCTGAGCGGCTGCTCGCGCGTCCACTCGGCGAGGCTCGGGCCCAGGTCCATGGGCGCGGCGTGCGAGCCGAACGAGCCGTACCAGGAGCCGGCGAGGCCTGCCGCCGAGAGCAGCGACGACAGCCGAGCGCTGCGGAGGCGGCGGTGGCGCCGGCCACGGGCCGGACACCAGGCAGTCCGTCCAGCTGCGCGACCGGGGCTTGGCCAGCTTTGCGCGCTCACATCGCGCACGCTGCGGCCCCACTGTAGAGACGATTGCCCGCACTGGCACACACTGGCACACGCACTGCTCCCGGCCGCCACCGAACGGGCCGCCGCATCCGACGCTTCACTGCTTTTCCAGGCTGCTGGCCGCCGACGCTGATCCCACGGCCATACACGGCAGAGACGACGCTTTCGCAATGGGGAAAGGCGTGTAGGCCTAACCGGAAGAGGGAGAGTCCGCGTCGACGCTCGCAGCGTAACCAACGGCCGCCGCACGCGCGACCTGCCGCGCAGTTTGCTTTTGCCACGACAGATGGCGCCAGCAGCGTCATCGCATCAGATTTGACAGCAGATTAGCGGGAATATTGTTCATGTGAGTCTAATGAGTCTGTTAAATGTCATTAATATTGTGATTGTGTAATTTGCGCGGCGTTGTCAGCGGCAGCCTTCAGTGGCTGATTCATCTTTCTCGCTCTTGCGAGGAAAACTTCCGCGTAATTCTTTAGAGAATTTAGAACCATTACGAGCTCAGTTGACGGATACAGGAGTACACCTGGGTGGATATCTCCACATTCAATCAGAACATGCTCCGCCGTTTCCTTATCTTTCCCGCAGCATGTGCATTGTTCTTCTTCTTTACTGAATCTTGCTTTATAACTACGCGTTCTAAGGCAACCCGATCTCGCTTCAAACAGTAAAGCGCTTCCCCTTGAATTATCGTAAAATGCCTCCCTCCTTATTTCATTTTTGCCCTTTCGGTAGTTACTCAAAGCCGGTTTTTTCTCCATAGCTGCCATCCATTCTCTCGTTTTGCGCCTCGGCGCTCCGCCAGGAGCGCTCGCATCCCATAATAGCTCGGGGGACGGCGCTGAGGGACCGACCGCTCGGGCACAAAGTTATAGAGGAGGCTATGATTGTTCATATGAGTCGTAGTGGTCGTAAGCAAACTTATCCCATGCATGAAGAAAACCGTTACAACAAACTCCTTTGAATAGTTGTCTTAGACTACAAAAAAGCATTAGGCTCACTAGAGATACCAACAGCTGTATGGAAGCCATAAATGAGCACTTGAACAATCAAGGAAACGATCAGAAATATATATACACTACCACGTTTAAATTCACATATGTACCCAATAAAGTGGCTGGGGGAAAAGCCGCCGTGGTAGCTCTGTGGTAGAGCATCAAACGGCTTATTCAAAGGTCGCAGGTTCGCTTCCTGCCATCGGCAAGTTATCTTTTCACCCACTTCTCTTTCTTCACATTTACTATGCAATTCTAGTAACTTCCCCTATACGTTCCTTGGCATTATTGTCTGTTACGTCTAAATAATATCGTGATTGTGTCAAACACGAAAAAATGAGCCCTTAAGTATACAGATTAGGGGGAGTGTTGGAACAACTAGACTGGTGTAGACAAAGGAGCAAAATTGTTATTCGAGAATATCTCGACAACCCTTTCGAAATCATGCTGTGTGCTTCGGAAATAACGGCGGCAGATCACAGCAAATTATGAAAGTTATGAAAAATCTAATCCGAGAACGTGTCTAGCAAGGTTGAAGATGCAGAATACGAAGATACTGTTTGGTGGCCCAGCGAGAAAACGAGTGCAGGGTTGATATCAGGATCACAAGTCAACAACAACATTATTATTATTATTATTATTATTATTATTATTATTATTATTATTATTATTATTATTATTATTATTATTATTATTATTATATTATTATTATTATTATTATTATTATTATTATTATTATTATTTATCTATTTGCACATTCATAAGAAGAATAAATGGGTCCCTCTCATATTAACGAAATTCATGGAAGAATAAGCATAACCATGTCCATGGAGGAAAACATATGAGAAGAAGGGAGCTGAGTGGATCAGACAACTAACAGTAGACCTGGTGGTTCACGAGCGTAAAATGTGCGGGACAGACAAGTAATGTGCAAGAGCATTAATTAGTCTTCAACCACCAGAGCAATCCACAAAAGAAATCCACAAAAGAAGCCAGGGTGCATGCATGCATACGACGAATACATGCAACATTAGACTTGTTTTTAAAAGCTAATAAACTTGTTGTTAATTTTGTTGCTGCCTTTGATACTTTGCGTTTATTATTCAGCCTAAATAGAACAAAAGTATGGAGCACTTATAGGGGAGTCGTTTTAAGCACGTGTTTGACTCAAAAACAAAAGGAACAAAAAAAAACGACACGCCACAAAAAGCTGGAACCGCGGCCTTTCAAGAGCCTGTTGGAAACACTGGCTGACTGCTACAAGCGCACTTTCACGGTACCCACTATGATATAAATAATAATTTTCGTGTGGTAGAGGGGCACCCTCTGTGCCATTCTTCGTAGAAGCGAGGTACCCGCTACATACTTGCAAGGAATTCTGCATTTTGTTGATGTTGTGGCCTGTGGCTGACGCTAATGCAGAATTATGCCCAAGGCTAATGGGTTGGAGCATTCGACGACCCACTCTTTAATGCAAATTGCATATTAATTGTGCGATGCCTGGTTGTTGTTTTGCTGTTCTGAAATACTTTATTACACGCGACATTTTTACCCGACATGAAGCCTGCCTAAAGTCAGTTTTCTTCTAGCATCGACCTACCTCAGTGTAGAAAAAAAAATGAAGCCGGCATAGCTCAGCGGTAGAATTCTTGGCTGCCACGCAGAAAGTGCTAGTTTGAGTTCCCTTCGGTCTAGGGCATTTTCAATTTCTTAAGATTTCCTTTTTTATTATTATATTGATACAAAACAGCCGCTAAACACGGCTGCATGAAAGAAGAGGACGAAGTCAGTTTTCGTTGGATGCTGGTCTGGCGCCATCTTGCTCGTCGAGTTCTGTGCGCTGTAAATAGATCATTAAACAAGTTACTCGTAACATTATTGGTGGAGGTAGATGACCCCCGTACCTCGATGGAGACGCGCAGCGGTCGCACCATCGGCGACCTTTCGACTGCTTCGACTGCTGGTACTTCCTCTACGCCGTCCTCATCAGTCCAAGCCACCACCTACGTCACACTCCCGCACCTCCGGGATCCCGGCTCTTTCTTCGGTGATGGTACGATCGATCTCGACACTTGGCTGAAGCGGTACGAGCGCGTCAGTACAACTCACCGCTGGGATCCCACGCTCATGCTCGCCAACGTGCTTTTCTACCTGGACGGCACTCCCCGAACATGGTTTGAAAGCCACGAAGTCGACATAACGAGCTGGGATCTCTTCAAAAAAAAGATACGAGACCTGTTTGGCGATTCATCTGGCCGTCAGCTCGCTGCGAAGAAAACTCTTGCCACACGGGCCCAGTCTTCTACCGAATCCTACGTCTCCTATATTCTTGACGTTTTGTCCCTTTGTTAAAAGGCCGACCAGTCCATGTCGGAAGACGAAAAGGTTTACCACGTCTTGAAAGGCATTGCCGACGATGCTTTCAACCTGCTGGTTTTTAACAACATCTCGAGCATCGACACCATCCTTAAAGAATGCCGACGCCTCGAACAAGCTAAAGCCCACCGTGTAGCCCAGAACATCGTGCGCCTTCCGAACACAGCGGCCACTTCTTCGTGTGACGACGCCTTCCACCAGGCCCCTCTATGTGACAACCTCACACGCATCATTCGTCGAGAGGTCGAGGCAGCACAACCGGTAGCCACGCCACTACCGACGCCTGCGCCTTCTCCGACCACGATTTCTTTGATTCAAGCCGTCGTTCGTCAAGAGCTATCGAATGTCGGCCTACATCCTGTTCCTGCCGTATACTCTGCTGCGCCTTCTTTTCGTCCCCCTTCTGCTCCTCGCACACAACGCAATCCGCCCGAATGGCGTACCCTTGATGACAGGCCCATATGTTTCAACTGTCGACGCGTTGGTCATATCGCACGTCACTGCCGCAGCCGCTGGGCTCCACCGTCCCATTATGCGCCTCAGTATCACACCACATTTGCTCGCCAATCGTCCCCATCACTTTCTCCATCAACGCCGACCACATTTTCCGCTCCTACAGCACCTCTGAGCAGACCTCGCTACGACCGGTCACCGTCCCCTGCTTGTCGTCAGTCCCGGTCGCCCCCACAACGCCGTGCTGCCTCCCCGACCTATTCGCAGCATCTCCGACCGGAAAACTAGGCCGTGCAGCTTCTGGAGGTGGAGCTGCGTAGTCGACCTTTGTAAGAAATCCTCGATTAACGTTAACAACGAACCGGAACCTCTTGGACGTTACTGTCGACAATGTTCGTGTCAGTGCATTGATAGATACTGGCGCACATGTGTCCATTATGAGTGCTAACCTTCGCCGCCGACTTAGAAAAGTTGTCACGCCCGCCCTCAACCGAGCTGTACGAGTCGCCAATGGAGGAACTGCCGCAATTCTTGGCATGTGCTCTGCGCGAGTGTCTATTGGGGAGAGAAGCACCGTCGTTCTTTTCGCCGTTATCGAACATTGCCCTCATGAACTCATTCTCGGTATGGATTTTCTAGCCACGCACTCTGCCCTTATAGACTGCTCAGCTGGCTCTCTCCATCTCGATTTACCCATCTTTTCCGACCCGCCTAGCCCACCGCAAACCAGCCTCTGCTGCATTGATTTCACGCGCCTCCCTCCTAACTCTGTCACACATGTCGACTTATCCTCCACGCCGCCAGTACCTGATGGTGATTACATGGTGGCCCCGATTCCTGCAGTGATGCTTACGCATGGGGTTGCTGTGCCGCATATGATTCTGACGATTAAGAGAAACCACACCTTCCTTCCACTGGTAAACTTTTAACTCACCACCCAAGTTCTGCCACAGGGTATCTCCCTGGCCAAAATTACTGCTCTCCAAGATGACCATGTCGAGCCCTTCAGAGTTGACGATTGCTGCAGCTCAGTCAGTGGTTCCACTCCATCACGTTCTTGGGGCGTAGACATCGAGCGAATGGTGTCATCGGACCTCACGTCTGAGCAAGATGCAGCGCTTTGCCACGTTCTTGAGGGCTATCGTAGCATTATCGACTTTGCCAGCAACTCTTTAGGCCAAACGACCATTGTCACCCATCGCATAAATACTGGCCATGCAACCCCCCTTCACCGACGCCCCTACCGTGTGTCTGCGTCGGAGCGTGCAATATTACAACATGAAGTCGGCAAAATGCTTGCGAAAAACATTATCGAGCCTTCATGCAGCCCCTGGGCTTCTCCAGTCGTCCTTGTTAAAAAGAAAGATGGAACATGGCGCTTTTGTGTCAATTACCGTCACCTTAACAAAATTACCAAAAAAAGACGTTTATCCTTTACCTCGCATCGACGACGCCCTCGACTGCCTATACGGTGCCACTTATTTTTCAACTATTGACCTTCGGTCAGGGTACTGGCAGATAGCCGTCGACGAGATGGACCGCGAGAAGACCGCATTCATCACTCCTGATGGTCTTTATCAGTTTAACGTGATGCCCTTTGGACTCTGCAATGCACCAGCCACATTTGAAAGAATGATGGACTCATTGCTCCAAGGGTTGAAATGGTCCACGTGCTTGTGTTACCTTGACGATGTTATTGTCTTTTCGCCCACATTCGACTCGCATCTTGATCGTTTGTCAGCTATTTTGGACGTTTTTCGTCGAGCCGGACTCCAGCTTAATGCCTCCAACTGCCGCTTCGCTCGTCGTCAAATTTCCGTGCTCGGTCACCTTGTCGATGAACAAGGCGTGCGTCCAGACCCAAAGAAAATTCGCGCAGTCACGAACTTTCCCGTTCCAAAGACCACAAAGGATGTCCGCAGTTTTGTGGGGTTGTGCTCATATTTCAGACGCTTTGTTAAGGACTTTGCGACCATCGCACGCCCACTCACAGACCTCTTGAAGAAAGACGCCTCGTTTACCTGGGGCCATGACCAAGCGTCATCGTTTTCGCAACTTACGACACTGCTTACAACGCCACCAATCTTGGCTCACTTTGATCCATTAGCCCCAACCGAGGTTTACACGGACGCCAGTGGACACGGCATAGGAGCTGTGCTATTGCAGCAACAACGCGGACACGACCGTGTTATAGCCTACGCAAGTCGACTGCTATCTCCAGCCGAGCGCAACTATTCCATCACGGAGCGCGAGTGCCTCGCCCTTGTATGGGCAGTCGCCAAGTTTCGCCCATACCTGTACGGGCGCTCATTCCGTGTTGTCACGGATCATCACGCGCTCTGCTGGCTAGCCTCCCTGAAGGACCCCACGGGACGTCTCGCTCGTTGGGCTCTACGCCTTCAAGAGTACACGTTCTCTGTAATGTACAAAACAGGGCGATTACATCAGGATGCAGATTGTTTATCCCGCTACCCTGTTGACGAAGCAACCGATACCGACGCCATCACGGACGTTTTTTCCGTGTCGCAGCTGTTAAACATTGGCGAAGAGCAACGTCGGGATGCTTCTTTACGAGCCATCATTGACAAACTGGAGTCAACGCCTCGCGACCCGTCACTACGAATGTTTTTGGTGAAAGACGGGATCCTATATCGCCGTAACCTTGATTCCTTCGGATCAGACTTACTTCCTGTCACCCCAGCGCACCTGCGTTCCACTGTCCTGCATCAACTTCATGACGCTCCCATGACGGGCCATTTGGGCGTTTCTCGCACATACGATCGGGTACGACGTCGGTTTTTTTGGCCTGGACTTGCCCGCTCTGTTCGACGCTATGTCGCCGCTTGTGAGCCCTGTCAGCGTCGCAAAACGCCGTCTGCCCTCCCAGCCGGCTACCTTCAGCCGATCGACATTCCCAACGAGCCTTTCTTTCGAGTTGGTCTCGACCTGTTGGGCCCTTTTCCACTCTCCACAGCCGGAAATAACTCGATTGCTGTTGCCACGGACTACGCGACGTGGTACGCAATCACACGAGCACTCCCGACCAGCTGCGCTACCGACGTTGCGGACTTTCTGCTGTACGACATAATATTAGTGCACGGTGCTCCCCGTCAACTTCTCACCGACCGTGAGAAGCTGTCGTTCATGACAGCTTCTCACGGTCGGCTTCTCACGGTTATCAGCTGTCGTTCATGAAATCCTGAGGTCTTGCCATACCAAGCACAAATTTACTACTTCGTACCATCCCCAGTCAAATGGCCTCACGGAGCGCCTTAACAGGACCCTAACCAATATGCTTGCCAAATACGTTGCGCCAGACCACCATGATTGGGACATTCATTTGCCGTATGTGACGTTCGCCTACAATTCATCTCGTCACAACACTGCCGGATATTCGCCCTTCTATCTACTATATGGCCGGGACCCAACTTTACCTTTAGACACGTTGCTACCTGCGGCCACTGAATACGCTGGGGAAGCCATTGCCCGCGCCGACCACGCGCGCCAAGTCGCCCGTAACCGTCTACAGGCTTCACAGGCGCGCCAACAACAGCTCTACAATTCTCAACATAGGGTCGTGCACTTTTCTCCGGGTTCTCTCGGGCTCCTCTGGTCACCTACTCGGCGTGTGGGTTTGTCTGAAAAACTGTTGTCGCCCTACACTGGACCATTTCGTATCGTTCGTCAAGTGACAGACGTCACGAAATTGTTCCAACCAATCCAACAAAGTCATCGTCAGCTCCGAGCGACACCGTTCACGTGGCTCGGCTAAAGCCCTATTACCCCCTTCGACATCATCTGCGTAAATTTAGCACCGGGACGGTGCTTCTACCGGCGGGGGTTATGATACAAAACAGCCGCTAAACACGGCTGCATGAAAGAGGAGGACGAAGTCAGTTTTCGTTGGATGCTGGTCTGGCGCCATCTTGCTCGTCGAGTTCTGTGCGCTGTAAATAGATCATTAAACAAGTTACTCGTAACAATATTATTTCGCGCAATAGTGGTTACGGACACCGGCGGCGGCGGCGGAGAACTACGGCGAAAAAAACGACTATTGTTCCCATAAAGTTTCCTAAAATTAACTAGATGGGACTCTGGCGCTGTGATTGTTGAGCGACCACGGGAATTGTGGGTATGACTTGCGTCTTCGTGCCTGCGGGCGGAGAATCGCACTTGTGGCTTCGTTTATTGCTCTGTTTTGGTTTCGCTTCGAATGAAAGAACAAACCGTTTTTATCTTCATGAGCTGATTTGAAATGGTGGCCCTAAAAGGTGAAGCGTAGCTGCCGAACATTTGCAGATTGTTGTTTCGTGACAAAGCAGCTTCAAGCCACGCGAAGTTATAAGAAACGTAAAGTACGAAGACTAGGCAAATTCATGTACTACCCATAATTCCCATGCCTGCTGAAGTGTCATGCGTTTCAGCTCCGAGTTGCATCTAGGGTATATTTAGGAACTCTATGATTGTTGTGACCCGCCCTCAGACACCCTGCGTGCACTTTCGTCCTTACGGACTCAATGGCAGCCTATCGTAACTATACCTTAAAGGCAAAATCAGTCCTCTGGCTTAGAATACTTTCACAAACAGCAGATGGCAGCCCTGAGTCAGACTGGGAACGAGTGATATGGATACCTGGCCTCATAGAGTTAATATACAGACTCTAGGCGACAAGCTCCCGATGGGATCCATGCATGAAAACCCACAACCGCCATGATGGAACGATAATCGGCTTTCGGTGGCGTTCACTCGCAGTCGCCACTGCGTGCTGCAAACACACCCGGCATTTTCTCTGTTTTGTGGATTTCTGTTAGATCGAACGGAAAGACTGTCACATAAAGTCGAGCTTTCGGTTCATGGCATCAAAGACGGACGCCGATTCATCCGGCGCACAAGCAAGCTGGTGCAATCAGCCACATGCCGCATCGCCACGCTCTCGACGTTACAAGAATGATGGGAATCTGCCGAAGAAACCTGCAAACGTTCCTCTCCCCATCGCATCTTTCCTGAAAGCAGTTTATATAAATTTTATAGAATTTTCATTCATTTACTTGTCATTTATTTATCAGAGTACCCTCAGCGCCAAAAGGCATTACAGGAAGGCGGGGTTACGCAATACACCATTAATAATATTGCTACGTGCCAGTGCATGGAGCTGAAGAAGACGAAGCAGATAGACTGGCACGAGCTAATCTGTGTGGCTGGCGCTGCTCGCCTAACCGTCTGTAAATACATCGGTGACTACCCCTCTGAGTCAGTCTCCTTCCCGTAACATATTCGGTGGAGGTGCGGGGTAGGCGGTGAGATAGAGTGAATTCCCAAGCTGGCGATTTCCTGCCGGACGACTGCTTGAATGAGAGGCAACGTAATTGGCGGAGAGGGGTCTGGGGACGTTGTTCCCACCTTAGCTTGAGCAGCGGCTTCAAGCTCCCGCCTGACGATTCGCGTCAAGTTGTCACAGTTGTCTGGTGGATGATATGTGTCGAGACATGAGGACGTCGCAGTGGTGTTCGGGAGGCGCTGGAACTGATGGGAGATGCGTCTGCTTTTAGCTTGTTGGAACCGGCGGCATTCTTGAATGATGGCATCAACAGACGACACATTATTGAATACCAACAAGTTGAACGCATCGTCGGCGATACCCTTTAGGATATGGGCAACTTTTTCAGGTTCAGACATATTTTCGTCAGCTTGGCGGCATAGTGAAAGAACAGCCTGAATATAACCGATGTAGGGCTCCGTGGAAGATTGTGCGCGAGTCGACAACTCATTTTTCGCAGCTTCACGACGACCAGAGATGTTGCCAAAAAGCTCACGGATCTTTGCCTTGAAGCTGTCCCAGCTTGTTATGTCATGCTCGTGGTTATCAAACCAAACACGAGGTGTTCCGTCGAGATAAAAGATGACGTTGCCAGCATAAGAGTGGGATCCCACCTGTAAGTGGCGCTGACGCGTTCGTAGAGGCGTAGCCACTGGTCGACGTCGGAACCCTCGCTGCCCGAGAACACGCCGGGGTCTTTGAGCGCGGGAAGCGTCACGAATGTTGTTGCGGGCGCTGGGTTGACAGGTCGGGCAGAAGGGGGAGCGACCGGAGAGGATGTAGCCGATTCTTGGGTGGTCATGTTGGAAGCCGCGAGTGAGCGTCCGCTTCGGAGTTCCGTGGCGAGGACGGGGATCGCACAACTCCACCAAATATGTTACGGGAAGGAGACTGACTCAGAGGGGTAGTCACCGATGTATTTACAGACGGTTAGGCGAGCAGCTACCCGCTGGCCATCTTCAACCAATTGACATACCCGCGGAACCATTTTACCGTGTTGGGTTAGACCTGCTTGGTCCTTTTCCCACATCAACATTGGGAAACAAATGGATAGCCGTTATCACAGACTACGCTACACGCTACGCTATTACGCGAGCTCTACCGACCAGCTGTGCAACCGACGTCGCTGACTTCTTGTTACGGGACGTTATATTGATTCACGGTGCGCCGAGACAGCTTCTCACAGACCGTGGCCGTACATTTTTATCCCAAGTCATCGCCGACATTCTGCGTTCTTGTTCGACGCAACACACACTGACAACCGCTTACCACCCTCAAACAAACGGCCTTACGGAACGATTTAACCGCACTTTAACAAATATGCTCGCTATGTACGTGTCGCCCGACCACCGAGACTGGGACCTTGCCTTACCCTACGCAACTTTCGCGTATAATTCATCCCGTCACGACACAGCGGGCTTTTCGCCGTTCTACTTATTGTACGGAAGAGAGCCGACTTTACCACTGGACACAGTCATCTCAGCTCACACCTCGTCCACCAGCGAGTATGCCCGCGACGCGATTGCGCGAGCCGACCATGCCCGTCAGCTCGCTCGCGCTCGGCTGATGGCGTCGCAAACCAACCAATGCCGTCGGTACGATGCGGAACATAGAGACGTACATTTCGCTCCCGGTACCCTCGTTTTACTCTGGTCCCCTCATCGTCGGCTGGGCCTATCCGAAAAACTTCTGTCTCATTACATGGGACCCTATCGTATATTGCGTCAAGTAACACCTGTCACCTACGAGATCAGCCCCATCTGCCCATCATCATCTACTATGCGGCCCAGTGATATCGTACACGTCTCGCGGATCAAGCCCTACAATAATGCGTCAGATAACGACCTTTAAAGCACCGGGACGGTGCCTCCGCCGCCGGGGGTCATGCTACGTGCCAGTGCATGGAGCTGAAGAAGACGAAGCAGATAGACTGGCACGAGCTAATCTGTGTGGCTGGCGCTGCTCGCCTAACCGTCTGTAAATACATCGGTGACTACCCCTCTGAGTCAGTCTCCTTCCCGTAACAATATTACAGCTTTTGTAACACAACAAAAAAAGATAACAATGTTTCAAGCATTGGACTCCACACTGAAGAATTAATGATGACAACAAAATTAAAATGCACACAACGTGATAACAAAGAGTAGAAGGCAGAGTTAGAGGTGACGATGGCAACATCACTAGTAAGATGATTCCATTACGAAATTGTGCGGGGAAAAGTGTGTTCCTAAACGACTCACTTCTGCACTTGTATTCTCTAACTTTGTTAGAATGGTCAGGTCGTTTTGAGATGTAATGCGGTCTAAATATGTACTTATCTTTAGCTATGCCTGTTTCGGAATTAAATATGCTATGAAACGTTTTTAATCTTGACTTTTTCCTCCGCATTTCCAGAGTTTCCCACCCTAAACTCATTTTTGCAAAATATATGTTAAATTATCACCTATAATTATTGAGAACAGACCTCACGGCTAAATTTTGTACCCTTTCAAGTGCCTTGATGTCCTGTTTTAACCACAGATTTCAAGCTGTGCAAGCATACGCGATTATAGGCTGGACGTTCATTTGATACAGTAGTTGTTTCATTTCTACCGGGAACTGTCTTGCGTTCCTACGCAGGAAGCCCAACATTTTACAGGCTTTAGCTGTTGCATATAGGATATGACAAGCCCAAGGTAAAGTTTCTGTCAAAGGTGTACTGACACAAAACTTCGGGGCCGAGATAGCCTGCAGGGTCGATTCTCGTGAACATTCGTATATCATCTGCAAGATATCAACAGCGAATATAGCTTGGAATGTATTCTAAATTTATTTTGAAGTTTGCGTGAGTGACCGACTTCATAGCACTATAGACACCATCCGAGGGGACCCTGAGGTGACCCCCTACTTCCTTCACGCCAGTACGCTACGGTCAACAAAACAAGTTATGATGACGTCATAGCCGCCATTTTTCTTTTGCCGCGTTAGCTCCCGCAGTCTATATTTCTCGGCGGCTGGTTGCGAGTGCGTGGCCGTGGCGCACGCTTAGAAAGTTATTTGTTTGACGACATTTCAGTCCCGTTTACTATTCGAAAATAATTCTTTATGCAGACCGTGCAGAAGTGCGTCACAGTTTTATGTGCTGACGTGGCCAAGAGCTTTACACGCTAGGTGGCGAAAGTGGCAGCCAGTTTTTGGAACTTTCTTAAACCGAAACTGAAACTGATTGATAGTGAGGGGCCCGTAATTAATTATCTGTCACGTGCTGGAGCAAACGATGTGTCGTGTCATGGCTAACAGGCCCCCAGCAACGCATTGCAGCAGAAAAACGCGAGGCCAAGGTTTTTGTGTCAGTACTCCTTCACGAATACTACCAAATACATAAATTCGCTCGCTGACGTAATGCGATTGTCACTTAGGTTATAATTAAACTCGTTAGTTATCTGCTTTCTTGTAAATGACATCTTTACTGTCTTATCAAAATTTATGCGCATTTTTCGAAACGTCGCACCAATTAAACGACCTGTCCAGGTCACCTTGCAATGAAGCACAGTCGCTTGGACCACAAATTATTCTGTGTAACACGTAATCACCTGCGAATAATCGCACAGAAGATGAGAGACCATCACTGATATCATTAAAATATTTAAAAATCAAAGGGCCAAGAACAGAACTTTGAACAACTGCATATATCACTCCAACCTCGTCAGAGCTTGTGTTGTTAACGATAATCCCCTGGCTACGTGCACTGGGGTAATTTTTGATCCAAGTAACAACTGATCTGTTAATGTTATACCATTTTAGTTTTTCAATCAACCGGGAGTGAACACGCTTGTTTACGATTTGTATTGCGAAAATTTGAGTGTTTTAAACGTTTAAATTTAGCGCTTCTTTAAAGAACTGTGATGGAAACATTGACAACGTTCCAAGATGTCAGCGCTCCAGCTTTTCCTCTAGAGCTGGCCACTATGGAGTCAGAGGAAACGAGCTAGCTCATGCCTCAGCCTGAGCTCTCTTACCTCGGAATTCTAACTTCAGTGCAGGAACTCCAGCCCTTCCTGATCAGATGGCCGACCTGACTACATACACTGAAGTATTACAAAACCAAAGGCTTGATCCGAGAATATGCTGTCATGCACGTAATCCATCGATGAAAGCAAGAGTTCAGCAGAAAGCTGAACTCTTACAAGCATTTTACATTATTACTTATGTAATGTGTGCGTAAGTGGTAAACGTAGCACAAGTAGCTGTCAGCGACTAAGCTTTCCTCACTGGACTTATCGACTGTCCCACATTTCATGATGAACAGAATGAAAAAAAAAACGTATGCGTATTCATGCGAACGGTACTGAGCTCATATTGCACCGATATGGACTTTCTACGATGTTTATTTCTCTCTCTCTTTGTATCCAGATGAACAAGAATTAGATAAGCAGTAAATTCATGCGACAGCAGTGCGCAGTAGGCGGAACACAAGCAAACACGTTTGAACAACACATCAAAAGCGTCATTTAGTGCGAAAGCGCGCAAGCAGTCACTAAAGGCGAGCAGCCCTTTCGTTAAAGGAACACTAAAGGCAACTATTAAGTCGACGTCTATAGCGGTCCAGAAGCCCCGTAGTGTTACTTTTGTGCAAGAAAGGGCCTATTTTGAGCTAAAATGACGTTCTAGTGGTCCGCATCGGGTTAGCGCACTTCAATTTACTCGCCTTAAGAAGCGGACTGACCGGACCGACTCACGTCACAGTTCCCGTGCACAACGTTTCCCGGCTTTACTGCGCTAGTAGCAGCAGACAGAAAGCAGCGGGAGCCACAGCAGCAACAACGGCCATTGATCAATTTCGCGCCATTGACTTCGAGTTTGCAGACGTTTTTTTTTTTGTTTGTTTGTTCAACTGTACCCCGCTAGATGGCACCGCATGTTTCGTGTAACCGCGCGAAAATTTAATTTTCGAACCACTCGCGCCATTCCCCATAGTAACGTCCGGCGGTTGTTTTTTCCATAAATCAAAGAGAAACAAACAAGTAGCATTTTATTGCATCTCTTGATGCACCGAAGGTTCTTTATTTAGTGCAGCTACATCAATTACTAGTAATTATTTGTAGGCGGTCTGTCTGATGTCATCGGAATCATTTTGAAAATGTCCTACTGCGGCTCATGTGTTCTCGTGCATTTACCTTAATTTCTCGTTAAGTAGGGCACTGTTGTTGACAATATTATCGTTTTAGATGTTGTCATACATTGAGCTTTCACTCTGACGTAAATTGTCATTTGTCTTTAGTGTCCCTTTAAGCATTATGCGCTTCACATCGCTAGTAAGTGGCATTGCATGGGCTTCGATTCGGCAGAGAGGAGCGTGGGCATTGCCGATAAACCGCAGTCAACACATTTTATTCGCCGACAATCAGGGTCGTCGGCAGGATTTTCTCCAGTGTCGCATCACTGCTGGAGGAGGGTAAAAAATTAGAGTAGCTAGGGTGAGGGCATGTGCTTGGGAGCGGGAAAGTGACCCTTTTGCATCCCCCTGCCGACGCCCATGCCGACAATCGGCTCAAGTCGCACGACGAAGCGCCGCATGCGTGTATTTGTATATGTACGCGCCGCCTACCACCTGTCCACACTACCGTGGGTACCGTGCTGCCAGCCACCTGTGCACCTTGTCAACGAAGGCTCTTTGGGCGCCGCCATAGCCCTCTCTGGGTTGTTGTTAACATGCGTGACCTCCGAAAAATGCCCTGCCGAGGCTGTGATGTCATTGTTCGTACTCCCGTACAACAACAGCCCGGAAAGCGTTCACACCACTGTGGTTTGCTCTTTTCCCAAAGCTTTGCCTCCAGGCAAAAGTAAAAGAAAAGTGCAGCCAGTGCTCCCAATAACTCATTGATCGCTAACAATGACAGCGCCACCACATACTGAATATGCTCTTCAACATGCAACGTTATTCAACTGAACTCACCGCTTGTGCTGTGGAAGCAGCATGGGGATCAACAACAAAGAATTGAAGAAGGTTCCCGCGAGCGGTGTTAATTATACGAAAGAACAACGGAACAGGGCAACCTTGTCAAGATCCTTGACGATGTAGCGCATACCCACCTTGTTCTTGCTGACCTTCTCTTGAGGCTCATGGCCACTGTGGGGGATTGACCAATAATTGAGTGATTGATTTGATTGATTTGTGGGGTTTAACGTCCCAAAACCACCATATTATTATGAGAGACGCCGTAGTGGAGGGCTCCGGAAATTTCGACCACCTGGGGTTGTTTAACATGCGCCCAAATCTGAGCACACGAACCTACAGCATTTCCGCCTCCATCGGAAATATAGCCGCCACAGCCGGTATTTGATCCCGCGACCTGCGGGTCAGCAGCCGAGTACCTTAGCCACTAGACCACCGTGGCGGGGCAGCCAATAATTGAGTGGTCTTATAGAATGTTATTTTATGTTAGAGTAATGTAGGTTATAAAATGAAAATGTTACAAATTTTTGAACGAAATTTTCACGGAAATGAACTAACTATAAATCTCTTTTCATTAGTAATAGATAATAACTTCGATAGAAAACCTATACTTAAAATGAAAATAAATAAATAAGAAAAGTTATGCACATGTCGACACAGAACTATAATAATATAGATTAGTTTGTTTGTATTTTGGGTCCATTCAGATAATTGCGCACAGCCATGCAAACTTTCGCACTGGCAAACTAGAATCACGGGCATGCATAAATTCATTCCTAAAGGGCCTTTTTATTTTAAACATGGATCTACGAGCTGTAGTGAATCGCCTACAGGTTAAAAGGAAATGATCCATAGTTTCTAGCTTTCCACAGAAAGCGCACATTAGAGAAAGAGCTTGACCGGTAGAAATTCAGTTCCGGCACCCGACAGCGCAGCCTCGCATTTGCGACTTCTAGTTTACGTGTTTCACAAAATGATCGGCACTAGGGACATAACAAGTACTGATAGTCCGAAGAGCTTGTTAGTGATATACCTGTAAAGCTTTCCAGAATGGTATACGCCTGTGAAATTACGCAGCTGTTGCATAGGCGGATGGTGAAAGCAGGGCCAAATTTGCCCCCTTATTGATGACTTCGCTAAAGAATCGGCCATTTCGTTTAGGAGTAGCCCTTTATGACCCGGCACCCAAACTAATCTAACTTTTCTGAAATGTAGGGGTATTGATGCACGAAACGCCTTCGTTATGTGCGAGTCAGCACGAACATAAACTGCAGCGCAAAGAGACGAAATCTGTAATTATAACAGCCGATGTGAGTTCTGTGTCTAGCTTTCGTAAGGCGAGTAACACTGCCAGAAACTCAGCCACAAAAACGGGTATAAAATCACGTAGTCGAAGGGGACAGAACCAATGCAAATTTAGGCTGATGAACCAACACCTGACTTTTTGTCATACTGCGATGCATCTGTAGCAATAATTACGCTTGTTTTGACGCTCTGCAAGTGTTCTTGCCGTAAGCCAGCTACACTGTGAAGAGGGCGTAACTTTTCAATATTAGAGAAAATGCCGTCTAATTGAATATTCACATGATGCGAATGCACATGGCACCATTCTTGTTTCTCTTCATTCTCTCTTTTTTTCGAGAGACGCGTCTTGATCCCGATCAAACGCTGACGTGTGTACGTTTGGCTCCGGCTACTTACCGTGTTATGACCACCTCTTCAGGTCCTTGGACCCTGGATCACACATCACACCAACTGTAAGTGGACCTGGCACCCATTCGACACCTTGTTGGGATGTGATAATGCTCCTTGAGAACAGTGCTGACTGTTTATTGTTCAGCTCGACCGCTTCCGCGCTAGGCCTAACCGCCGGCCTAGTATGAGTGGAGGCGCCCAGCGCGACGCGGCCAGCGTCGCAGCGGGCGTCGCTGCTGGAGGCGACGCCGCTCGCTCATGGCGTGCTCTACATGCTGACCTTCGTCCCACTGGTTCATCGGCTGACACCTGCGCAGCGGATCTGAAGAAACCATCTTCATGGGAGCCTAAACCTCCACCACTGCCCGATGCGGACTACAAGGTGATTCTTCGGATACGCGGGGGTCTCGACTGTACCAAGTTGCACCCCTGTGTCTTACGACAACTCGTTCTCAAAGCAGTTGGACTTCCCATCAGCAGCCCTGATCAAATCAGGGTCAATCCCACCAGTCACACAGTGCTCGTGAGTACGTCAAGCATGGACCGAGCAGATTTATACCACAACATCCGGACCTTAAAGTTCAACGGAGTCCCCTACGAAGTCGTCACCCACGTTGCCGACCCTGTAGATTCTTGTCGTGGAAGGTTTCATCTCCCTCTGGATTACGCTGACGAGGAAATCCTTCCAACCCTCCAAAGATGTAATCCAGCCATGACCATTGGGGCCGCTCGCCGACTGAGCACCACCGAAACCATCTTGGTTGTTTTCCGTGGCACGCACGTCCCTTTTTACATCAACTACGAAGGCTGCACGCTTCGCTGCCGCCCATTCCGACTGAAGGTGGAAGCCTGCACCCGTTGCCGAAAAATTGGACATCGCCAGGATGTCTGCCCCTCTACTCCCGATGCAATCTGTCACAAGTGCGGACTGAAGGATTCCTCAATGGACCATGAATGTGAACCCGTCTGTGTCGTGTGTGGTGGAGCTCACATCACCGGTTCCCCATTGTGCAAACAGCGTTACAAGACTAAGACACCTAAATACCAGACACCTAAGCCCTCAGAAGTTCCATCATCCCGGACACCGAGCCTTAATCGCTCGCAAGAGCGTGGCCCACAGCGGGGTCGCAGCAAGAGCAAGAGGCGGGGCCCAAACTCGACTCCCAAAGAACTTGACTTCCCGACCCAGTCAACGAACCCCCATTCCACCAGTCATCTGCCAAACCCATTAAAGGTAAGCTGGGCACAGGCAGCTTCCTCTAACTGCTCCTTATCTCAAAACATTAGCCTAGAAAAAGTTCTAGCTGAAAACGCTAGCCTCAAGGCAGAAATTCAAAAGTTAAAGCTCGAGCTACAATCCCGAATGCCCCTTAGCAATCTTTCGCAGCATTCCGAACCACGATCTTTCATTCCTGCTCAATCGCCCCCTGCTGTTGAACCCACGATACCTCTTCCTCCTACTGACATGGACACTACAATGCCTCGAGACACCTCCCAGCTGCCACCCTCAAATAAGCGCAAAACCCCTGCCACACCACGCGAAGAAGAATCTCTCAGCGACACAGTTCTAACTCTTAACGATAGGATAAACGCCCTCGAAAATAAAACACAGAAGAAATTCGCCGTCATTGAAAGTAAGATTTCTCACATAGAGAGCAGATTCACAGCTCAGGAGACGGGCCAAGCTGCCATAAATGACAAACTTGACAAGTTTCTAGATTTTGTACAAACTCAAATGCAGCAGACCACTGCATGGATTGCGGCCGTCACGGCCAATAATCCAAATATAGCCGTACCCGCCTTCTCTCCTACACCCCCTCCCGACAATGGCTGCAAACCCTAATCGCTCGAACTTTGTAGTATGGCAATGGAACTGCAGGGGGTTCCGCAAAAAGAAAGCGACTCTTCAACAATATTTGGCCTCCTGCCCCAAACCCCCTGCAGTCATTGCCCTACAAGAGACCCACGGAAACATAACTTTTCCCGGTTACAGTGTACACCAAACTAAATCTCTAAATTCTCCCGATACTGCAATATTAACGCAAAAACATTTGACGGTAACTCACTCTAATTTCGACGGCGTCGATGTGGAGCACAACTTTTTGGAGGTCCTTCCTTGTAAAACTCAAGAATCGCCTTTATACGTATTAAACGTCTATAGTAGGCCACAGGCGAAACACCATCGCTTCAATACTCTCTTTGCCCGAGCCATTGCGGCCGCGAAACATCACCCTCTCCTAATACTTGGTGATTTTAATGCACCAAATCAAGTATGGGGCCACTCTGTTTCTACACCCAAGGGTAGGGCTTTGTGGGTTCACATACAGGATCACCGCCTCACCCTCCACAACAATATAGACATGCCCACTAGATTAGGTAATAGTGTAGCTAAAGATACATCTCCCGATCTTACACTCAGCCATCGCGTTCACTTTGTCACATGGACCAACCTGAACATTAACTTCGGTAGTGACCACTACATTATTCAAACTACCATACACTTCCGACACAAACCTTTAGCTCCCAAGCGCCTGAGCCTTATTAACTGGAACAAGTTTCGCGAGGCCCGTCACTGCTCGGCGCCTACTGAGATAGATGATATCTCGGAATGGGTACAGCAATTGCACACTGACACAAAAACGCATACCACCATGTTACCACCTGATACGCCTTTTACAATAGTTGACACCCGACTTCTTCACATGTGGGAAGCTAAGCAATCTCTCCTCAAACGCTGGAAGAAGAGGCGACATAATCGCCGACTGAGACTGAGAATTGCGAGACTCGATTTGCAAATTCAGGACTATGCCATACAGCTTGCTTGTCAACAATGGACCCAGAAATGCGAAAGCATGCATGGCCACCTAGACAGCAAGATGACATGGCAGCTCCTGCGGCATTTATTAGACCCTACCATATCACGTACCGCAAATAATCATCACATTAACAAACTACTTCACTCGCACAAAGGTAACTTAAACACTCTTTTTAATGATCTTCGCGACAAACACCTACCCAGCGCGTATCGATACGATGCACCTGACTATATCGGACAACCAAATTATGATCTCAGTAGCCCCATAACGGAGGCTGAGGTTAGACACGCGCTTGCGAACCTTCGCACCTCATCTGCACCAGGCCCTGACCTCGTCAATAATAAACTTCTCCGCAACTTAGATGAAAACTCAATTATAGCCCTCACTAAATTTTTTAACCACTGCTTCGACACTTCTACCTTGCCGGCTGCGTGGAAGGACGCCAGAGTTATTTTCATACCAAAACCTGGTAAGCCCATAAACACAGCCAACCTACGTCCGATTTCCCTCACTTCATGCATCGGAAAAACACTTGAACATGTAATCCTCAACCGCCTTAGCAAATTTATAGAAGAACACAACTTATACCCTCACGAAATGATAGGCTTCCGTAAATCCCTTTCCAGTCAAGATGTCATGCTTCGACTGAAGCATGACATCATTATCCCTAACTCTAGCCTCGATACTCAAGCAATTCTCAGTCTCGATCTCCATGGGGCTTTTAACAACGTCAGCCACACTGCCATATTGAGTGAACTGAGCGCTATAGGCGTTGGTAAAAAGATTCATGATTACATATCTGCGTTCCTTTCGAACCGTACGGCAACTATTTACATTGGGTCTGAACACTCTTGTTCTTACTCCTTGGGGAGTTTCGGCACACCTCAAGGATCAGTGTTATCACCTTTCCTTTTTAACATCGCGATGATGCCGCTGGCTCGAACGCTGAGATCCATATCAGATCTCAAATTTTCACTTTATGCAGATGATATTACCCTCTGGATGACAGGCGGCTCCGATGGTCACATTCAGGAAACTCTGCAGACTGCTGCTGACAGGGTGGTGGTTTGTGCGGGTAACATGAATCTGACCTGTTCACCCACTAAATCTGAACTGCTCCTCCTTCCTGCCCATCGGGGCTCTGAAAAGCACATCTCTGATATACAAATAACACTGAACAATACACCCGTGCCCAAAGTTGACAGACTCAGGGTGCTTGGACTACACATACAACGAAATCGACTAAACACACACACCATTAAAGCACTTCAAACAACTGTGGACCACACTCTACGCCTTATAGGCAGGATATCTAATAAGCATGGCGGGCTACGAGAGGCAGAGCTCCTCCGCCTCATCCAAGCCTTCGTCCTCAATAAAGTGACTTATTCTCTCCCTTATCTGTTCCTTCTGAGAAGAGAACAAAATAACGTAGACACTTTGTTACGTAAAATCTACAAATTCGCTCTCGGAGTCCCCATTCGAACGTCCACCGCACGGCTCATGGAGACAGGCACATTGAACACCTTAACTGAACTTATTGAAGCACACTTAACTTCACAATATGCTCGTCTTTCCAACACACAGACCGGAAGATACATACTCGATACCCTCAGTATCAGGCCAACTCCAACCACTAACGCCAAACACACTATTCCGCGTGAAATACACAAGAATCTACTCATTCCGCCGCTCCCTAAAAACATGCACCCTGTGCACCACGAGCAACGTCGACGACAGCGTGCAAAAACTCTCGAAAAACGATTTTCTACTTCTAAAGAAGTGCTCTACGTTGACGCTGCCGAATACAGTACTCGTCCTTTTTTCGCCCTCTCAGTTGTGAATTCGCTAGGTCAGATATCTGCTGCTGCTTCTATTTCTGCTTCCTCTTCTGAGGAGGCGGAAGAGGCAGCCATAGCTCTGGCCCTTACAGTTCCAAATTATTCACTTATTATTAGTGATTCAAAAACTGCCATCTACAATTTTGGAGCGGGTAGGGTGTCCAAAACAGCCCTCTCCCTCCTTTTGGCCCATCCCCCGCAACAAGACACGGCTTTAATATGGACTCCCGCGCACGCGGGCCTTGCCGGTAACGAGGCGGCTCACGCCAGCGCCCGAGGATTTACGTTCCGGGCGCAGGCGCTGGAAGAGCCAGGCCCCGTTTCGACAACGGCACCGTTTGCTGCGCGGGATCGCCTTTTAACATTTCACGACATCTGTAGTCACTACCGCCTTGGTCGTTTATCCTTACCGCCGCTAACGTCGAAATCCATACGAAGGCGCGAAGTACTGTGGCGACAGCTGCAGACTCACACCTTTCCTTCTCCTTACATTCTTCACCTCATGTACCCTTCTCTTTACCCGTCCTCCTCCTGTAAATATTGCCCCGCACAGAAAGCAAATCTTAATCATATCATGTGGGGGTGCCCTAAGCACCCCCCTCCACCGTCCCTTCGAAAACTAATTAGTAATGAGGAGCAGTGGGAGGCTGCCATGCGCAGCTTGAAACCCGACGTCCAGGAGGCCATCCTGGGTTGGGCAGAGAGGGTTGCGGAGGACTATCGAGCGTAGCAATCTCTCCTCATCTCTCTTCCATTGCACCTTTCCTTTACAAAGGAAAAATAAAGTTTATACCTACCTACCTCTTTTTTTCCTTTCTTTATTTACATTTTTGTCTGTTCTCCTATATGTTCTTATGTATGTTCCTTTCTATATCTTCTTCTATTTGTCTTTCTTTTTTAATTCTCTCGCCGTACTCGTTTTCCCGCAGATCCTAGTTGTTGCATCTCACGCCAGACAGACCGGAACAGCAGGGGAGCGCGCGCGCTGGGGGGGGGGGGGTTAAGAGGGAAGCAGACGATGAGGATGAAGAGAGAGTTATGTGCGAGTTTTTGCTGCATGGCATGCAGTGTAGAAAAAAAAAAGGTAGAGGTTTATTATGATAATAATAGCTTTTGCGAACTCTTGAAGGCCTAATTAAAAACATGACATTGCCGCTGTAATAGGCGCGCTGTGTTTCACCGCGCCTCTGCAGACTCGCAGTCATAGCACACGTTACTACATGCGTCACTGGGACAAGAACATGACTCCGAGATTGCACGCTAGAAGGTTACCAAAACGAAACACTAGAGCTGTAGCCTGCCAAGGCAAGAATCGGGGGAAGTATATTCTAAGAATATCGAAGAGGCTCTTGGCTGAAATATATCCTGCAAAAAAAAAAGAAACATCAAAAGCACATACATTACTCTTTTCATAGAGTTTCATGCCATAATTGCTTGAAACTCTGTAAATCTGTTCAACAAAATATCACTTATCTGTTAGAGAAATGATTTAAACTCCAACCAAAAAGTACGTACCTTTTGGTAGGAGTTTAAATCATTTTCCAGTTTTTATACCCAATCAGACAGACATCTTTCGAATGTTTACATTCATTTATAAGTCTGCTTTTCGCCAACAGACGCCACAACAATCAGCAAAGGTATCAGGTCCTTAGAATGTAGGAATCTCACGAAGGTATGCAGACAAATCTCGAAGGCCATATGCTTTACGCCATTTCCAGGCCGTGTCAAAATATCCGCAGCATAAACACATTATTATATAAAATAAAACAACAAATTAAAAGAAAAATTACAATAAACTAACAAGCAAGTTTTCAATATTGTGTTTTACGTGATCTTTACAAAAAGCTTTGGTCGATCATCATCATCGTCGTCGTCGTCCTTCATTGGTAACTTCTGCTACTGGTGCGGTCGGTCGGAATGGCTGGGTTGCTAAAGAAGGTATTTATGCAGCTTCTACACACACGTTTCAGTGCAACGTAGTGATCGGCTGCATAGTGTCTCGACAGTCGCGTCATGATGCACTGGTCTCTTACTTTCAGACGACCGGGCTGACGGGACTGGCAGTATCCAAGAACCCGCACCACGTTCGTACTCGCAGTCCTTGGCCTTTACGTAGCCCGACACTGAATGTGGGTCTTTTCGATCGCAGGAGCTGACTGTTCTCTACAACAAGATTCTTCGCGCACTTGAGAAGTTGCCGCAGAGCGCGGCCTACAGGCGTTACACGGAGCAGATCGTGAACGAGCGCCTCTCGCTAGTTCAAAGCGTGAGTACGCGCGTTTATTGTACACCGTTTCAAAGGGTTGAAGCGTTTTGTGCACCGCAGTTTCTGCGTACCGTAGGCGTGCGCAGGGCTCCCTGTTATGTAGGGGCAAGTACTGCCGTAGACCCCCCGCTCACCGTTGTCAACTTCAAAAGCATACTTCACAACAGATAGGGAGGGGGGACAAAAAAAAAAAAAAGTGGTGTGGTGCTTTTAACAGTAGCCTTCCTTCAATCCTTGCCTTCCAGAAGTAAACAGTTAATCGATTCCAAAACATGCGGTGGCTTCGGCTGCTATTATCAGAAACCTGTGTGGCCACTAGTTAGCGAGTGTGCTGGGCAGAGGCAGTGCGAGAGAACGAGGACAACAGAAGAAACGACAGTCGAGCTGCGAGTAGACGCCGCTGTCGATCGTTTTTTTTTTTTTTTGTCCTTCCTCGTTTTTTTGCACTGTTTATTCGTTCAAGACGCAGAGTTCGCCCCCCACTCCCGTGTGCATGCTTGTGCTGATGTTGCATATTGGTTGCTATTTGGCATGGCAGACGACTGAAGTATGTCTATACAGTTCTCAGCATTTGTGTGGGGGCATTAACATTGCCTTGGATAAAGGACTAGTTGCCACCGCAATGGGCTTTCGTGCACATGAGATATCCAGCATTTGTTGCTTACGTTGCCGGTCTGAATCAGTCCTGTTATGTCCTAACGTGTGTATTCGATGCTCTTGCAGGAAAAAGACATCGCTCAGCTGGAAAAGCGTATTGGTGCCGGACAGATTGAGCAAGTGATCAAGCAGGTTGGATCATTTTTACGGCTTATTTCATCTGGAGATGCTGTTCTCCACAAGCTACTGCTTTTCACACTTTGTGTGCGCTCAAGCTGTGATACAGCAGTAATACGAAATAATAGATACTGCATTTTTCGGACAAACTCGAAGGAAGCTATAGCCCCACACCATACTTTGACAAAAGCACATTGCATGCATGGCATGGGAGAGTGAAGGAAGACAGTGCAAGCACTCTATCCACACCGTTTATTTCCTCAAATATTTATTTGCCAAACTAACCTTTTTTCCCACCCTTGCACTTTTTTTTGGTAAACTGGTTTGACCTCTTTTGTGTGCTCAGCAGTTTGTGTATGCAATTTTTTGGGCACTGAAAATCAAGAATGTTAGGTGCACTTTGTAGTAAGAGATCTCTTACATGAAGGACTGTAGCCCACATTATGTCTTGATAGAAATGGTTTTCACTACACAGCACTCTTGCAGTAACTCAAATATGTTTCTTTGAATGCCACCTGTGATGTAAGTAAAATACTGTCATGAAATCCTCTAAGATTTTGTGTGTGTCTATTTAGTGGCTATCCAAACAAAGCAGATGTTCAGGTGAAGATGGCAGCTTGGATAAATGAATAATTTTTGAGCAAGAGAGTGAATGAAAGAAAGGGAATTTCGGGGGCTTGCTTTTCTCTTGGTTAGACACAAAATAATTAAGAACTAACAGACAAGGAAACTTGAGTCACTTGGGCCAACGTTGTGACAAGTCTTAATGGCTTCCATGCAGCAAACTTGTTACCAGTTGCTGCCTTGAAGACTGCTTGTCGAGATATGGGCTCTAGTGACACTCACCACGCAAGGATTTTTCAACTTTTTAGGGGCATATATGTATTGAAGCCAATACAAATTAGGTCAATAAGCAGTTCTTGTATTAATGGGAAAGCCTGTTCATAGTGTACAGTATCTAGCTTAGCTCTTTTCTGTAACATATTGTTTTTGCTTCAGCATCTCCAATCAGCAGTATTAGTTTAACCCTTACCACAGAGTGTCCCGAATTCGCCACATACTGAAAAACTTCGAGCAAATAAGGCATGAAATTGGTGCCACCTTTAATGCCGGCTTTCAAGTACTCATGGGGAATGTAGGTTTCAGCACAAAAAATCTGGCGCTGTCTTGTCTAAGGTGTTTATGATAGAACCAATTCTTCTGTAGCTGATGGCGTAGAGAGCGGAGCGCTTGCTACAGTACTCACTTCATCGTTCTTTCTTGCCTGAATGACACAAGTTCTATCTTCAATAATTTTGTTTATTTGTTGTGTATGCACCCAAGAGATGGCACAGGACATGTTGCGTAGTTCTAAAGTATGTGTCTTGTTGCAAAGTCCTCGCTTCTGTGGTATATGGAGAATTCATGATGTACATCACAAGTATGCATTAAAATTGAATTTTAGATCTTTCAACTGTGTAATCATTTAGAAATTGCTATTTAAAAATGGAAAATGAAAACAAATTTTATTTTTTTCGGTAGTATCATAATTCAGGCATTAAAGAAATAATTATTCATAGAGCCAAATATTTCAGCTCTCAAGTTAAAGCATAGGTATCAAGTTTTCTTTGTTTTACATAGCTGTGGTTGGCACAGTTAATGGATTGCCTGTAGATGGACTAGCTGCTATTCTGTTTTATTCATTAAGATGTTGCTCTTTGTGTTAATGTACTCAAATCACATGTAAACGGCAGTAGGCATGCAAGCACGGATATGAGGAAGAGAGGGGAGAACAATAATGCTGTGACTTCTCTCGTGTCTGTGCATGCATACCCACCATCTTTCGTGAATCCCGAACAGATAACTCTGCTTTCCTTCATTCTAAGCTCCAGCCACGTTAACCCTGGCATTAAATGATTATCATTGGTAGATATTAACTAGTCTTGTGCGAATAGTAAATTTTCTATTTAAAGCAAATTTGAAGGAAATAGCGATTTGTTCATACAACTGCAAATCAAGTTTGAATAGTATATATTGCACATTATGAAGAAATATGAGACTTTGTGATGACCCAACTAACCTGCACAGTATCTTTATTTTCAATTGAGACAAGGCATGTGAAATGTAAATTTAGGTTTTCAGGAAATGTAAGTTACTTTGAATAGAAGCAGAATTTGACTCTCAAATGCAAGTGATAACCTGTAAAGTAAGTTATGTCTTAAAATTTTGTATGCTTAGAGCACATAAGCCAGTATAACAAGCTTTTGAACTTAAAAAGGGACGCATTTAATGAGGATGGGTTCATTTGAGCTTGACGTGGGCTTCGCAGCAATGCGGATTTTTCGTGGATAGGTGTAACCACACTATAGCACTGCTTCTTTGCAGTGAAACCACCTTGATGGGGGTGTGTTACATGCAGAATAGTGTACACACCTGTTCATTCATTTTGAATACTTTGAAATTTCCAATCATTTTAATCTGAACAGAAGCAAACGCAGATGCTGTAATATTCGATTAGGCATTCAAAGGGCTCAGAATGATTGCACAAGCCTAGTGACAACAAAAGAGCAAAAACAAAATTCTTAAAGGGACACTAAAGATGAACACTGACTACTTGGTTTAGATTGACGAACTGTACTCTTAGAAGTCTGATGCCATATGTTTCACTATCAGAAGTCCACTATTGGCGGAGAAAATCAAGGTTGAAGTTTCGTTTTTAAATTGCGTGCCAAAATCTCCGCCCGTGACGTTAGAAATTTCCAAATGTATTTTCGTGCCATTGGCTCGATGAAATTTTCTGAAATTCTGTATGCTAAGTCTGTGGCACCCACAGATCACAATGTACTTCATGTTTATCGATTGGAAGCTACGTTGGACCCAGTAGAGACCTTCAAAATTTCTTGCGCCACGGTGTCTGGTGCAGGAATCTCAAGATGGCATTGCCAACTGCATTTTATTTTCGCACATTTTCTCGCCTACTAAGCATCCTGTCGCAGTAAGAGTGGTGTTTTTGGGATATTGAAATTGTATATTACTAATACGTGAAAAATTGTTTTGCTGTTTTGTGTCCCTTTAAATAAGATGACCACGTATCATACAGATGAATACCATTCAAATAATGTTGTGGTGGTATGTGGTTCTCTTGCAGGCTGAAGGTGAGCTGGTGCTGGCAAGGCGCATGCTAAATTGGAAGCCATGGGAGCCCCTGGTTGCCAAGCCGCCTGCTGGCCAGTGGAGTTGGCCACCCAAGTAATGGACAGCCAACTATAGCGGCAAGATTACTCGGCGAGTCACTTCATGTCTAGCGTGGAAATTGGATGAATAGCCTACGTGGATGGCTTCCTTTGCAACTTTGTTAGAGGCTGCTTGCTTTATGTCATTTATAGTTACAGAATAAATTAATATCAACCACTTCATCAGACCCTGCCATCTCTCAATATATAACATCTTCCCACTATCGCACAGCAGAACAAGAGTGTTGTGAATGTGCATACAAAAGCTGATGCAGCTGCAGTTATTAGTAAAACTAGAAGTAGTAACAATTGATTGCCCCTTTCTGCATAAGTACCTGTGATGCAGTGACAGAGAGAAAAGAGTGGATTACGTGGTTAGCTGAACATTCGAACGTATGTGATTAGCCATAAACAGAAAGCTGATAAGAGTTCGTTTGTGGAATCCAGCATGGCCAAGTTAGAGGCAGGAGCCAATGAATGGTTGAGAACCCGTGCTTTTACCCACATCTTCCTTCCTTTCATGCTTACAGTGACTGTGTCTGGTCTGTACAAAGTATGAGTCTTTCATCCAGCAAAAAAAGTTGAACATGGGTGATACATTCCAGATGGCCTGTCGCTACCAGTAAACGCGTAACGTCGTGGCAGCCTTCTACATCACAGCAGTGCTCCTGCTTTGGCTGCATATGTCTGCATATTATTGTAGAATAGTTTTGTCAGCACAGCTAAGTTATGATTTTAAGCTTTTAGATCAGCCAGTCCCATGTATCTCTTGCTTTCTTGAGCTGCGTGCCACATCTGTGGTACTTATGTGGAAGACAGAGGAAGTGTTAAGTTATTACAAGCTTCAAAGCAGTGTTGCAGGGAGAGACTGCTACTTTTATAATAAGCATGCATGATAAAATTCACCTTAAAGGGTCAGTAAACAGCCCCAAGATCTAAAAAATGTTGTAAAAAGAAATACAGTGCACTTTAGCTTTGTGAACATGCTGGCGCAAGAATTTGCGAATACAGTCTACTCTCATTTATTCAAACTTGAAGGGACCTCTAAGTTTTGTTTAAATTATCAGAAGTTTTCAGATAGATGACTACTGGGTGAGGTAACTGCTGCACATTATGATTAGGCATTAATTTTATCACATTTAAAATTTTTTAAAGTGTTTTTAAACTACTACTGCACGCAATGAAGAGAAAGCAGTGGTGTAAGCTCCACAAGTTTATTGGCCATTTACTGCTGATCAGAGTTTTTAAAGAAGTCCTGAATTTCCAACAGCTTCTATGCTGTAGGTATGTGCTGTAGGTACAGGCACATCCAAGAAATGCACCATACCAAGGAAGAACAGCAAGCACACACGAAATGCACATGTATTTAATCTGTAATGTGTGTTTATTAGGTTTGTGCAAATATTTGAATAGTTGAGTATTCGAATTTGCTTCGAATTTATATCATCGAATATTTTCGAGGTATTCACAATGAACGAATAGGTGTATATTATTCCACGTGTAACCGCTTGTAAAGGTGGTTTCACTTCAATGTAGGAATGCTAAGCTGTGAAAGCACCTATTCAGGAGAAATTTGCTTTGCTGCAAAGCCCTCTTCTAGTTTAAAGAGGCCCTGCAACACTTACTGAGCATGGTCAGAAAACGCTGCCGATAGATAGTCAAGGCTACTGAGAGCACGGAAGACAAATATTATAGTGCAGCACGCGGCTTGCAATTCACAATAAATTTTCAAGGCTAAAAATTGCTTTCTTCCCTCGGCAAATGACACTACAGGCTCAAAAATCACTTGTCACAGCCAAGAAGGAATATACGGCTCTGGTCACAGCCATTGGTTGATTTGAGCACGGCGCGCCCGTCGTTACCGGGGCCACCATGGGAGGCCCTCGCTTGTCTACGAGTACGTGGGCAATTGCACTGAAAAGCCGCGTATTCAAAGGAAAAAAAAAAAAAAAAGATGCTCAATGTCACGAGGTGCGTGTGACGAATTTTCTTTTGCCGTGCCATTCCTCTTTGCTTAGCTTCCTGCTACTTTGTCGGGAGGAGAAGAGGGAATGCAATCGCAGCGTGCAACAAATTTTTGGAACTCCGCTCGTACTGGAGTGATTATAAAAACTTTCAGGCGGAAAATTTGTGAGGCAACAAGCATGTTTACTGGCTCCATGGTTACTTGAAAAAGTGTTTCAGGGCCGTTTTAAAAAAACATGTTACCCTAAAATCAATTCTTCATTTTATTAAGCTTTTTATGACAGCTTATAAGCTCCAGGTATAATAAATTTCCAAACATTAAGTATCATACAGCTTATTACTCGCATCCTACCGAAACAACTATTAAGGTTGTTCTGATTTCCCTTGAAGGAAAAAAAAATACATTTGCATACAGCCCATATTTCGCTTCAAAAGAAATATTGTGCAGGTTAGTTAGATCATGATAAATATTCCCCTTTTGTTATATGTCATACATACCATTCGAATTCAATTCTATGAAAATCACTATTCGCTTTGAACCTGAAATTCACTATTCGCACAAGCCTAGTGTGTACACAGCGACACCTTAGAAACAAGTCATCGCACAAAATTTTATTATATGAAAAATTTGTACTGTAATGTGGGACACGTTGAAGAGGCAAAAAATTGAAGGATGCTCGAGCGTGGTCTTCAAGAGTAGAACGGGATAGTGTAATTGGGCCCCGTGCACAGCGCCTTCTCACTTGCTTAGCTGGCTTTGGTTCTCTGTGCAAGCGTGCCGCAAGGAAACTGATGCCTGTGAGAGTTTCATGGGCTTTTACAAACTATTCTAGAATGCCTACAGCAAGTACAGTTGTACAGTGCCCACTACGCCATAATTCTTCCTTTTGCGAATCAGTCAAGAGCTCACTATGTGTCTGTAAAGCATAGGCTTGTGCAAATATTGTAATACTTCGAATATTCGAACGAATAGTACAGTATTTGAACTTGCTTCGATTCTAATTTAAATTATCGAATATTTCGAAGTATTCAACATGAACGAATATATGTATATTAATCCCTATGTAACCGCTTGTAAATGTGATTTCACTGCAATATAGTTGTGCTAAGCCATGAAAGCATTTATCTAGGGGAAATATGCTTTGTCACAAAGCCCTCTTTAAAGGGGCCCTGCAACAATTTTCGAGCATGGTCAGCAAACGCTGCCGATCGGTAGTCGAGGCTACCGAGAACACGCCAGCTAAATATTATGGCGCAGCTCGCGCTCTGGTTTTCACAATAATCTCAACGTCAGATAAAAATCGCTTTTTTCTCCCGGCAAATGACACCACAATGTCAAAAATCGCTCGTCACAGCCATTGTACCAGCCATAGGCTGATTTGAGCATGGGGGGCTCGGTTGTTACTGGGGTCATCGTGGGTGGACCATGACTGGTTCACATGCACATGCCCGATCGCACTGAAACAGCGCCTATTAAAAGAAAAAAAAAAATGAGAAGGAGTGCTCACGGTCATACTCGCACGTGAAATATTTTCCTTCCCCATGCCATCTCTCCCGGCTTCACTTCAAGCGCTTTTCGTCATGACAAGAACAGAGAATGCAATTGCGGCATATGGCAAATCGCAAAACTCAGTCCGCTTATGCTGGACAGATTCTAGAAATTTTTCCGGCAGTTAATTCACAAAGCAACAAGCTTCTTTAGTGAATCTATTTTATGACTACTTGAAGAGCTGTTGAAAAACCCCTTAAATGAACATATTATCCTCAAATCAATTGATAATTTTTTTAAACTGAAAAGCTTGTTTTGCCGACTTATACACTCTAACTGTAATGGATAATATTACATATTTTACAGGTTATCAGTTGCATCCTACTGAAAGGCAAATCCTGCTACTTCTCAAAGTTGTTTCGACTTCCCTTGAATGGGAAAAAAAAAAGAAAGTACTTGCATAGATTCCTCACTTCAATTAAAAAAATATTGTGCAGTTTCGTTAGGTCATGCTAAATATGCCCATTTTTCTTTATACGTCATATATTCTACTCGAATTTGATTCGAAATTATTTGACCAAAATCACTATTCGCTTCGAACCTAAAATTCACTATTCGCACAAGCCTAGTAAAGCAACATGCAAACCTACGCAGCTGTTCACTTTTTTGATGCTTTTGCTGCTGCTGATGAACAGATATGTATGAGTACTTTGTAATAGGTGGGCCCTTAAAACACCCACTCATTGTGCATTTCACATGTTCGGACATCTAGTGCAATTCTGCTGTTCTGTCACACAATATTACATGCCTTAAGGGCCCTGCGGCACAAGTATAAGCGTGTTATTTCTATAGCTTCGTTTTGAACTGTGCTATGCACCAATATCGTTGCGCGACTGGCAATGACAAAAACAAAGCTATTATGATTTTATTTATATGGAGAAACTACTTAGTTTTCGGACTAGAGCGACACATAGCAACTATTTTCACAATACTAGGAAGTGACGCTCCACCACGTGAGTTGATGAAATAGGCCATGCGCTTTGATTGGTTCAATGTGACAAGTCACACATAATACTCATATTGTTCCTGATAGGCCACACCATTGTGTGCTCAATATTATAAAAGGGTATATAATGCTTTCTCAGGAACAAAATAATTCCATTTTTAAAATATGAAAGTCTGAAAACAATTGCAAAACAAAGCTAGAAGGGCTGCACATTAGCCCTCATGAGGCGAGCCATCCGGTACGTCACTGTTGTACCTCTGTTACACTTGGCAACTTAATAAGTACACTTTGAACGAGTACACTTTGCCGCAAGTGTCATTTACATGCTGTCACGTGAGAAAGTTTAGTGTCACTAGCTGCAAAGTACACTTGCCGGCAAGTGTGTTTCCCAACCTCACTTCGCTACGACCAAGTGTGTAGCCTCGGGACCGGTGGCTTGCACAGATATATGCTGTTGCTTAAAGCAGCGCTCATACATATTTAAACCATTGCTTTGGCTATAAAGGATACCACAATGTAATAAAACAAGTCATAATACAGCGAAAAACCTTGCTATTCTCACCCTCAGGTAGTTTGCGGCCACATCCGCCAGGAGGATGTGGCAGCACATCCTGTGCAATGGCTGCGTCTGTCGCATTGTTTACTTCCAGGCACACTTGTATGCGAGCCATTGCCTAGTCATTTGGGATGGCCTGTGCTACTGGCACTACTTCCACGAAGACAATGTGGTCCGATGATGAGACACAGGTGCAGACATAACAAACATATGTCGCGCTACAAATCCACCAATTGCCACTGCCATCATTTTCAAAGTAAACTTCTCTTTCTCGTGTAGCAGCCAAGCACCAAAATGACACTTTATGAGCGTAATACTTGCTCAAAGTGCACTTAAAAAAGCACTAACATCAAATTTAAAGATCGAGATGTGCCCATCATTCGATCGTTTGGTATGCATAGGTCTTCGGCGCCAAATTTGAACGACATCCGTTGCATGGAAGTTATTTTAATTCGATGTCAAACAGCGTAGAAAAGCTATGGAGAAAAAACGTAAAATAGACTGCCCTGCGACATCGACACTAGTGCTACGTGTTCGGTGTGATACATTCCACAAATACCATCCTGAGTTACGATGCCCTAGTAGTGATAACGTGTGCGATCCGAGTGTTCTTATTGTGGCGCCGACTGGCACCGAAGCTCTGAAATGCACTCGCTCGTCGCGTCTGATCTTCGTCGCACCGGTTTGAATGATTTCGTGAGATTATCAAGATAAAAACCACCGTTAAAAGAACGGCAAAAAAAAAAGAGGATGATTAAACATGTGCTTGTCGGTTAGCACGTCATAAAATCGTTGTGAGTTGCAGGTGAGTTGCAGTCGTCTAGTTCGGAGCACAGAAAAAGCACAATGAGGGTGTCTTTTAATAACACGTATGTGTTACACATCAACACGACCACAAGCTATCAAAAGTGTAACAGCGTATAGCCAGATATCATCGCTAACAAGTAACACGCAGGTATTGTTGAATTTTAGTTCATCTGTAGACTTCGCGTCCACGTAAAAGTGGTAATATACAGTGTTAACCGCGAGAGGCTGGATAGGTGGGCCATCTGGAGGCGCCAAAAAGAACCTGGCAAGCAGGAAACGTATTCTATTTTTCCGCTGATCCTCATTGGCGATAGCTATATTGCATTGACCCCTCTGCGTATACCTGAAGGCTTTGCATGCCAAAATACAACAATATAGCTGAGACACACAAGCGAAAATGACTGAAGCGTGCATCCTCAGGTACCTCTGCAGTGCTGCTTGGAACGGCATCCATTTCGGAATCATTGTTTTCAAAAGGTCGATTGAAGCAAAAATAATTCGCGACGTCTCGAATCGTGGGGATTCTAAGCTCCAGACTATTGTATTGAACCCGAGTCAACCCTTTGTACGGCGACGACAGCAATACAGGTGACAAGGCATGACTGAATGTGTATGCCTGGCAGACGAAATGTTTGCAGAGCAGCTGAGCCTGACGTCACGCTTTCTTGAGGTGAAGTGGTCAGCTGTGGCGTGATCTGGAGGTAACCGCAAGGTAGCGCCACTGTTGGTGCTCCCAGCGCTGAAAATGGCAGGATTGCCGGCCGTTTTGAATAGCCCTTGATACCAGTGATATAAATCAATAAAAGTGATAGTTATTCATTCGTCAGTTGCATTTTAGGTCGCAAATCGCTGCTGCAGGGTCTATAGCTACTCGCTGACGCAAAAATCTTGGCATGAGTAAATTTGATGTGAGTGCTCCTTTAGGTTGCCATGTGTGACAGGGGTATAAGAGACTCATAGAGATTGGAGGCTGCCTTTGATGTCAAGGGTAGAGTGAAATGCAGAAAAAAACACATTTTTTATCGTCTGCTGGGGTTTTGAAGATTGCAGACTAATAACTTTCGTTACCATGTACCAATTTCTCTATTTATTGTTGCATTCATTTATCTTAATAATTGGCACTGCACAAATTCCTGTGCAACAGAATGCAGACGAAAAAGCTTTGCAGGGCCGTTTTAAGGAAATTCCTCCCGCTGCATGACATTCCAGTGGTGTCCTTTTTCCGAAGCAGTTTCGAGAAACAGCTTAGCTCTGTGGTAGAACACCTGCTTGCTATACAGAAAGCCTGGATTCAATTCTCCTCCCACTGCATGACATTTGTGTGGTGCTCTTTTTACGAAGCAGTTTCAAGAAACAGCTTGGCTCTGTGGTAGAACATCTACTTGCTACACAGGAAGTTTGGGTTCAATTCTCCTCCCACTCCATGACATTTGTGTGGTGTCCTTCTTCCGAAGAAGTTTCAAGAAACAGCTTGGCTCTGGGGTAGAACATCTACTTGCTACACAGAACGCCTGGGTTCAATTCTCTTCCCACTCCATGACATTTGTGTGGTGTCCTTTTTTCCAAGCAGTTTCAAGAAACAGCTTGGCTCTGTGGTAGAACATTTACTTGCAACACAGGAAGCCTGGGTTCAATTCTCCTCCCACTCCATGACATTTGTGTGGTGTCCTTTTTCCCAAGCAGTTTCAAGAAACAGCTGGCGCCTGTGTAGAACATCACTGCGACCAGGAAGCCCTGGCTTCAATTCTCATTACACTGCAGACATTAGTGTGGTTTCCTTTTTTCCAAGTATTGTTCAAGAAACGCTTGGCTCTGTGGTAGAAAATGCTACTTGCTACACAGGAAGCCTGGCTTCACTTCTCCTCCACTCCATGACATTTGTGTGGGTGCACTTTCCCAAACTGTTCAAGAACAGCTTGGCTCTGTAGTGAAAATCTACTTGCTACACAGGAAGCCTGGCTTATTCTCCTCCCACTCCATGACATTGTGTGGTGTCTTTTTCCCAAGCTTTCAACACGACCACAAGCTATCAAAAGTGTAACAGCGTATAGTCAGATATTATCGCTAACAAGTAACACGCAGGTATTGTTGAATTTTAGTTCATCTGTAGAGTTCGCGTCCACATAAAAGTGGTAATATACAGTGTTAACCGCGAAAGGCTGGATAGGTGGGCCATCTGGAGGCGTATAAAAAAGAACCTGGCAAACAGGAAACGTATTCTATTTTTCCGCTGATCCTCATTGGCGATAGCTATATTGCATTGACCCCTCTGCGTATAACTGAAGGCTTTGCGCGCCAAAGTACACCAATATAGCTGAGACACACAAGCGAAAATGGCTGAAGCGTGCATCCTCGGGTACCTCTGCAGTGCTGCTTGGAACGGCATCCATTTCGGAATCACTGTTTTGCAAAAGGTCGATTGAAGCAAAAATAATTCGCGACGTCGCGAATTGTGGGGATTCCAAGCTCCAGACTATCGTATTGAACCCGAGTCAACCCTTTATACGGCGACGACAGCAATACAGGTGACAAGGCATGACTGAATGTGTATGCCTGGCAGACGAAATGTTTCCGGAGCAGCTGAGCTTGACGTCACGCTTTCTTATGGTGAAGTGGTCAGCTGTGGCGTGATCTGGAGGCGACCGCAAGGTAGCGCCACTGTTGGTGCTCCCAGCGCTGAAAATGGCAGGATTGCCGGTCGTTTTGAATAGCGCTTGATACCAGTGATATAAATCAATAAAAGTGATAGTTATTCATTCGTCAGTTGCATTTTAGGTCGCGAATCGCTGCTGCAGGGTTTATAGCTACTCGCTGACGCAAAAATCTTGGCATGAGTAAATTTGATGTGAGTGCTCCTTTAGGTTGCCATGTGTGACAGGGGTATAAGAGACTCATAGAGATTGGAGACTGCCTTTGATGTCAAGGGTAGAGTGAAATGCAGAAAAAAAAACATTTTTTTATCGTCTGCTGGGGTTTTGAAGATTGCAGACTAATAACTTTCATTACCATGTACCAATTCTCTATTTATGGAATCTTTATCCAAATGTGGTAGAAAATCTACTTCGAATGCACTGAAAAAGCTTGGCCTTTAAGAAATTCCTCCCTGCATGACATTCCGGTGGTGTCCTTTTTCCCAAGCAGTTTCAAGAAACAGCTTGGCTCTGTGTAAAACCTCTACTTGCTACACAGAACGCCGGTGTCAATTCTCATTCCCACTCCATGACATTGTGTGGTGTCCTTTTTTCCAAGCGTTTCCAGAAACAGCTTGGCTCTGTAGGTAGAAGAAGTCTACTTGCTAACACAGGAAGCCTCGGTTCAATTCTCCTCGCCACTCATGTACATTTGTGTGGTGGTCCTTTTTCCCAGGCAGTTTCAAGAAACAGCTTGGCTCTGTGGTAGAACATCTACTTGCTACACAGAAGCCTGGCTTCAATTCTCCTCCCACTCCATGACATTTGTGTGGTGTCCTTTTCCCAAGCAGTTTCAAGAAACAGCTTGGCTCTGTAGTAGAACATCTACTTGCTACACAGGAAGCCTGGCTTCAATTCTCCTCCCACTCCATGACATTTGTGTGGTGTCCTTTTTCCCAAGCAGTTTCAAGAAACAGCTTGGCTCTGTAGTAGAACATCTACTTGCTACACAGGAAGCCTGGCTTCAATTCTCCTCCCACTCCATGACATTTGTGTGGTGTCCTTTTCCCAAGCAGTTTCAAGAAACAGCTTGGCTCTGTAGTAGAACATCTACTTGCTACACAGGAAGCCTGGCTTCAATTCTCCTCCCACTGCATGACATTTGTGTGGTGTCCTTTTTCCCAAGCAGTTTCAAGAAACAGCTTGGCTCTGTAGGTAGAACATCTACTTGCTACACAGGAAGCCTGGCTTCAGTTCTCCTCCCACTGCATGACATTTGTGTGGTGTCCTTTTTCCGAAGCAGTTTCAGGAAACAGCTTGGCTCTGTTGTAGAACATCTACTTGCTACACAGGAAGTTTGGGTTCAATTCTCCTCCCACTCCATGACATTTGTGTGGTGTCCTTTTCCCAAGCAGTTTCAAAAACAGCTTGGCTCTGTAGTAGAACATCTACTTGCTACACAGGAAGCCTGGCTTCAGGAAGCCTGGCTCCTCCCACTGCATGACATTTCTGTGGTGTCCTTTTTCCGAAGCAGTTTCAGGAAACAGCTTGGCTCTGTGGTAGAACATCTACTTGCTACACAGGAAGTTTGGGTTCGATTCTCCTCCCACTGCATGGCATTTGTGTGGTGTCCTTTTTCCCAAGCAGTTTCAAGAAACAGCTTGGCTCTGTTGTAGAACACCTACTTGCTACACAGAAAACCTGGGTTCAATTCTCTTCCTAATGCATGACATTTGTGTTAGGTCCTTTTTCCGAAGCAGTTTCGAGAAACAGCTTGGCTCTATGGCAGAACACCTGCTTGCTACTCAGGAAGCCTGGCTCTAATTCTCACTTGAACCGAAAACTTAATTTTATTTCCATATTTCTCGACTGTTGGCCATGGACAATGCCGATTTTTCTTTCACAACCATTGGCACTGACACCAACATAGGACAAGGATGTCTATGCAGGCTAGTTGGTACTTAATTGCAATAATGAGTGCCTCTTTCCTGTCAACTACTACTTGCAATTTTGTACGCAGCGCTACACCCAATTATTACAACGAAGGAGTTTCTGCAGAACAAGCTTTTTAATGCTATCGTGTTAATATAGCATGCAACGAGTTTTCATGCACAGGATTCGAGCGTTTCGACCACAATACTGTGAATCTTTAGTATGGCGAAGAAAGACTCATGAAGAACATTCAGTGACTCAAGAAAGAACATTAAGTGATATTTTTTTTTCTTACGACCAGCTAGGAGGGTTGCAGGCGCCGACACGTCTATGAACAGGGGTGCTGTTCCGGACACTGCCAAATTCTGCCAGATTGTCGAAATTCGCCATCTTGTCAGCTATGATTAGTCCAGAAGGCTGCAGCGGCGTCTCTTAATTGCTTTAAAATACCGTCATTACCGATTTTGACAATATTTCTGAATTAGACAATGTCTATAGTCGCACTAGAGATCTAATAAAAACACGGGTTCGAATGCACGGCGGCGCTGCAGTCGAAGTCTCTTGGCGTGAGACATAGAGTTAATATACAGACTCTATATTAACTCTACACGCGAGACCACCGCGAGAGCGGTGACGTCACGCGCGCCGTGGCGCCCCCGTTGGCGGCCGGCGCGCCGCTCCTGGTGTCGAGGAGCAGACGGCGGCCGTCGAGGAGGTTGCAAGAAGTGTCAGTTTGAGGCTGCTAGTCGGTCGTGCTTAGTCTCGTGGTTGTATAGCTCACCCTCCCTTCGTTCGCAAGTCGCCAGTGGTCCTCCCAGCGGGACACAGGCCAGTCGCCCTCATCGCTAAAAGGTGAGACCACGCGCACGGAATCTAGGAACCGGTGGTTGTGCTTAAAGGCCGGTGAGGAAGGCCCGGTGACACGGGAAGGGGGCCGGGCAGCGGCAACCATCGATTGAGGAGGTTTGTAGAAGGAGGAGGAGCTCGCGCTGCGGCTATCGATTGGCCCGGCGGCCACGAGGTTTCCTTCGAAGGGAGCGGCGGTGGCCGCCATACCCCAGTGTGAAGACCCGCCTGAAACCGCGACAACTGCAGGCGCAGCGAAGCGCGCGAGCTAATCTTGGGCTGGGTCCGGATCTAAAGCCCAGCTCGGGCGGCGGTGCCGTTCACTCTATAGATGCGCTGAATTCTCACTAGTACCAAAACGCTTCGTGATCCGCGGGCGTCGGATGTCATCTCCATCTACCGGTGCTCTGATCGTAAGGATGGGACGTCCGATGCATAAGCCGAGCTTGCTTAGAGTGACGTCTACAGCGGCGAACTTCGCATAATTTAAAATTAAGACTAGAGAAGAAACTAATGCCACCTGAACCGCCTTGTTTGCTGACTATACTTAAATTGGGAAATGGATGATTAGTCACCTCTACGGTGACTGAGCTGCTCGAGACTACTTCGCACCCGGCTCTTTCGGGTCAGAGTAAAAGTTGGGCCCGTTTTAGTCGCTGATATCGTTACCCATCCCAAGGCATGATGCCTATCCTGACAGCAGTGCAGGAAAGTTCGCAAAGGATGAGTGCGGGCTCTTAAGGCGTTGTCGAACTCTTGCAAGTCGCCCTTTATTGAACCTTGGTTGCTAATACCACGGACTAAAATTAAAAAAAAACAGAACCTTCGGTCGGCGATTGTGATTTAAGAGCAAGATACGACGTCCTCGATCCGGGGGCTTGCTTCCCAGCAGGGGCGCCAGTACGCCAGAAGTGTGCGAACTCGTACATGGCCGTATAACTATAAATCACGAGCTGTTTGGTTTGAAAAGCACACTTGCGGTTCACGTAGCGATCGTATGGCGTGTTGCAAATGTGCGTCAAATAAAAGCGCCAGTAAATATTTAGTTCTGGCAAAGTGCGCAGAGGCGCTTGTTTTTGGCATTCTCTAAAGAATCTGGAACAATTGATGTTGGACGCTCATGTATATAATTATTGCTTCTATTTATAGATCATGTCGTTGCTAACAAAAGTGAGGTCGGTGAACCGACATCGCCTGCGTACGGTACATCCGGGAGTTCGTGCATATTGACATGGCTATGGTATAAAACCACACGTATATGTTTGCACGCCAGACTGACCACGTGCCGTCAGGCTGGTTCTGATTTTATACGCTGCATCATACAACGAATTCGCAACGTTTTTCGCCATTTCGTTATACAGAACCTGCTCGGCTCTGTTCGACGTGTACACGAAACGCCTTCGCGACGATCGCTTCGGTACAAGCCACTTTCGTTACAACGAGGTTCGCTTGCGCAGTGCAGAACAGTTGGATTGCGTAACGGCACAGTCTGGTGTCGCAGCGTGGGCCCATTAGTGCGTCCTGCTGTCTCTCAACATGTCCGCGCACAAAGGGCCCATATTTACTTCGACGCGACGCTGTCCGGGGAGAGTAAATGGGCGATCTTCCCATTTTTTTTCCTGCAAAGTGAAACCCCGCTGACCCGTTCGCCGCAGTGGGCCGGTCGTTGCCCTTAGCTCGATACCGCGCTCTAGCTGCGGAGGCAGCGCAACAGCGCAGCTCTTACGAGAAAAATGATAATAATAAAGAGAGAATGGGTATCGCCACTACGCTTCATTGGTTTCGAGCTCGATACCGCTCGGCGATAAAGTTCGCTAGAAATATTGGTGTAACATTTCTTACGGAATAAACAACTGCTGTAATCTATATACTGAGAAACGAGTATTCGCCGGGTCCGAAGAAATATGAGAAAATGAGTGCACATACGCAAGTCGCAAAAACGAAACAATTCGCCTACAAACGTTGCGGCTGGTAGACCGGCCTTAATCGGAGTGACTTCGTTTGGCTGACACATTCCTTTTAAAAGTGCAGCTGCGCGAGGTGGAGCTATAGTTATCGATGTACGTACGAAAGCCTGGGTGCCACAGGAGTGGTTTGTTAATGAGCCACGATCCTGTACGCTTTGCACACTATTCAAGGTCCTCCTCTGAACTTTTTACAGGGGGAGGGGGTGCATCCAGCATGGCCATCCTTTTTTTCACTACCGTGTTATGGTCCACAATATTAGTCAACAGTGTGAAATAGCGTGCTAAGTTGGCTGGCAATCCTGACTGAATACTGTTTCACACTAATATGAAGGACTTGAGTGTGCCACTCAAGCTTATTGCTCATTATCATCATAAGCAAACAAAAAAGTTATCCGAAATTCCAGAGGAGACAGTCCCACTCCAGACGCCCATAACACAACTGAAAACTCACAGGATACCCTGTGCATTCGCCTAAGACGACTCGAAGACGAAAGCCATATTCTGTTTCTCTCTCGATGCACTTACTATAGAGACTGGACCACGCGCTGCGACGGGTACGTGTGGTGAGAGGCCTCAAAGAGGTACCGACAACTTTTCTCGGAGGCGAGTTTACTCTGCCATACAAATCTGTACACAAAGACGGCTTTGGGCAAGTGTGGCGCTCAGCAAATGCTGATATTTAATTTTGATATTAAAGTCAAATTGCGCACCTACCGACATCGACACTAACTTGACGCCAGGCTACAGTACTAATCCTGGTGACTTCACGCAGCAATCTGGCAAGTTCTGATGACGTCAAGCGCAAAAAAAAAAAAAAAACAAATGGCAGCTTGCGAGTCGCCGTCTCGATCGTCTGCTCGCGCCGTGCGGTCCCTAGGGGCTTTTAGCTTGTACGGATACTTATTTACGTACGGAAACCTTTACGTAACGTTAGCTACCCGCCGGAGAGGCTTTACGTTTGCGGCCCTATCTCGTAAATACACTTTCGTTCGTAGGAACTGGTGACATCCACATTGCAAAAACTCCAACCTTGGAGTCAAAATAGGCCGAAGTTCGAGCGCCAATAGCGATGAAATTGTTTCAGCCGAATTAATAAAGCTAGAATGGCCTAAAGCATCAAAATCGTGAACGCAGAAACCCCGACGTCTGGATAGGTGGCGCCATCTAGCAGGACAAAAATAAACCACAATATCACTAAGTTGTTATTGCAGAAATATTGAGCATTGTACGTCTGGCGTAAAAACCGCGCAGCGGCGTTGTTAGGAATGAGTTACCGTTTAATTATTTTCAGCTCAAAAACAATACGTGTGAGTCAATGTGTTCATGACTGCTTACATGAAGTGTAACAAGACTTCGAAACCATCGTGGCAGTAACCTTGCATTTCTTCACCTTTTCGCGCATACGATGATACTGTACACGATAAAGAAACATCTCGCGATTTTGCCGGAGCGCTGATTCAATCCTTTCTTAGTTAAAAATAGTTTAAATGCTGTTAGCATCACCATTCATGGCATACGTTTGCGTACGTACGTAAACGTTTACGTATGAGAAGCTAAAACGTTGAAAAACATGCGTGTCGGTAAGGCAGTAAACGCAAACCGGGTATTCAGTAACAATTTAACGTAAAGAAGTATATGTACATGCTAAAAGGACCCACTGCCGTCCAGTATACATATGAAGCGAGCTAGCAGAGTCTGGAATAATGTACGTGCACGCCAATACAAGGCATACGCTTATCAGAGGGCAAATGAATCGTTTGCTTTCGAATTTTTCGTCATGGCACCAATATTATTCCCTGTGAATCGTCTTGCGCGAGTGAAACAAAGGACAACAGGTGCAAGTTCCACCGATTCCAGTCCGATCCAGCGCTGAGACAAGCGGGGGCCAAGGCGGAAACTACACACCAACCAAGCGGAGTTTGCTCTGTTTGATGCACTTAACTTTGGACACTTACACGCGCAAAATGCTGTTGCTGATTGACTAAATAACTTTACTTGGTCCTGAGGAGGCGATGACCCCCTAAAGGGCCCCGTCTGCGGACCGCGCCCATGACGGGACCGGGATGTTAAACTCGACGGCCACGTCATGAGCCTTCTGGACTGCCCGAAGTTGGTCGTCCTCGTGGAGACTTGTGAGGAGAGTAGTCCTTTTCTGTGATTGGAAACCCGTCGTCCGCGCGCAACTCGGGGCATTGCCACAGCATATTTAGCAAGTTGCATCGCGAGATGCTATATCGGGGGCACCCCGGCCTTAGTTCGCTTATGAATCTAGCTGCTGACTGACTTCCGATTGTTGACGAAGACTGCGCCTTACGGCTGCGACAGTTGCCACACGTGCAGCGCGCAGCAGACGATCGAAGAAGCGACGCGCGGACGAGGATACGCCACGAAAACTCGCGCGCGCACATGCTAACGCTTGGTGGCGCTGCTAACCAAGTCGTGACGCCAGGGTACAGTAGGAACCGAAACTATCGTTTAAAAGCATCCTATAAATAATTTTCGGTGTACCGGTACGTTTCCTACGCTCCCGAGAGCTTGGTCTACCATTTGACGCAAAAAAAAAATTAAATTAGTGAAAACTTTCGTGTCAGTGTCCTTTAAAGCCCATCGTAAACTGCAATCGACTATCACTGATTTTTTAATGAAATAAAAAAAAACAGATCAACAGCTGATAACCGAGGCAAAATAGTGCTGCTAGAACACAGTAGGCCTTGCCTAGCTTTGCCCAACGGCGCCGCTGCTGATGCTCACGATGACAGTGGAGGCTTTCGACTTCAGCTGCCCATTGTTGCGAGGCTTCCGCATTTTGTTCTGCCAATGACAGGTATACAAGACGAGGGTCGACTTTGCATTGCACATTGCATTGCACTAGCGATCCCCCTCCAAAGCGAAGGAGGGGGATCGCTAGCGTGCCTCCACTTTACGTCAGAGTGAAACCTCAATGTATGACAACGTCTAAAACGACCCCTTAACAATATATTATCAACAGCAGTGCCCTTATGACCGAGAAATTAAGGTAAATGCAAGAGAACACATGCACCACGACTATACACCTTTTCACAGGAAGGAAATGGGCTGTGCGTGGCAGTACAAAGGCTAAGGGCGCAACGTTGTCAGTGCATTTTCGAGGGGACGCGCCAATTTGCACAGCCCAAGGAGGGCTATGGCGGCGCCCAGGGAGGCGTTCACGAAAAGGTGAATACTCGGCGACTTTTCTTGGCACTGAAGGGAAAGTTACGGAAGCGGAGCTTTTGCACACATAGCACTACGCGAAGTAGTCCGGTCCGTTTTGGAGCGCGTCTCGTAACGCTATGGAAAGTGACAGGGACGTACAATCAGCGTTTCATGTAGACGCAGACGCCGCTTAGCGTTTGAGGAGCACGTAAAAAGGCGGGACTTTCCCATGCGTTCAAAAACGCGAAGTCACAATGAATAAATTAAAGTAAATGCGACTACCTTAATGATGGGAGCTGCGTCCTGTCTCAAATAGCTCCACGTAGACAATGAAAGTGGAACTTTTATATTTCACGGTGAAAATACGGGCGCTGTTGTGAAACTAATTCACTGGCGGTAGGATGTCCGCAATTGGGCTCTGTAGCCTTGGCTCCAATGCCAAGAAAAGTCGCAAAAATAATCACGAGGACGTTAGACATACCGCCTACAATTGATCACTAGTAATCGAACTAGGTGCTAAAGGGGCGGTGCCACCGAATTTCGATGCTATCCCGAGCCTGTTGTGGGTTTTCTCTTTATGCAAGGACTCTCGACACGAAAGGTCAGACACAACAAACGCGTAGGATATACTTTAATTCACTTCTAAAAGTGTTGCTGAATGCTCACTCTCGCGATCTAAGCCCATCGCTTGCGCAGCAAGACTCCCCTATCGGAAAAAAACGAATGGTGGGCATGGTGGAAACCACCACCCACCATTATAGTGGATTAATGTAGTGGGTGAATGGTGGGAAACACCCACCATGGCGCATGGTGGGTATGGTGGGTGCTGCAGTGCCGGCAACACTTGAGCGCAAAATGACGTCAGAATCACCGTGACGAGCTGCCACAAAAAATAAAAAAGAATTCTATAAAAACGGTATAAAAAACACCCGTCCCGTAAAAAAAAAAATAAGGCGCCACGGAGGATCGAACGTGCAACCTGCCGATTCCCATTCGAAGACGCTAACCACTGCGCCACACCAACATGATGGTGGTTGCGTGTTAAATACTTAGTTGGCGCACAAACTTAAGGTTCAACTTAAGTTATGTTTGTCGTGTACACAACATAGACAAGATCTACACCTGCTACTAAAAATTTCACATTTATTAAACACAAGCAACTGCGCCCTGTAACGATTGCCACTATGTTATTGGTACTAGTGCTATTTTTTTTACAATTCACAACTTAAAGGGAAAAAAAAAACCAAGTGGACTGGGGAGCAGCAACAGTTTACCGGCGGGGTCTGCCAAGTTTAATATCCGTTTCGCGCTCGTTCTAAAGGGCGACATCTGCTCACGCTTTATGACGCTTCTAGGCTCATTTCATAGATACGCCCGCCTAATTTATTTGAGTGAGTATTGGGATGCTTTTCGCGCAATGTAGAGGGCGGTCGCGCCAGCGCAATGCTGTTGCTCTTTCGCTAAAGCAACAACTACATAACGGCTTGGCCAAAACGAATGCAGTGTACCGGAAACATTACGCTATCATAATGGTTCACCAAGCACACGAATTGCCACGTCTGAGTTCTCGTACAAAAGCTAGAGAAGTGCCGGCGAGTGCGACCGGCGGCTGTCGGTGAGAAGACACTTACGTTCTCTGGGAGTGCTTTAATCGCGTCGCATCGATGTTTGTTGCTTCTTGAGCGAACAGCATACACAATGAAAAATGCTTCATTTAGGTTAATTGATGCCATATGGCTGCGCTGTATTGTCATACTTAATCGTCGTAATCATGTATTCTGAAACCCGGAAGCACGGATAACACAATTGTACGGGCTCGGTCAGTAGGCCTAACCTTTGGTGGAAATCATGATGGTAGAACATGTAGTGTACAGATCCCAGCTTGGTACACTATATAATTTGCCCGACATTATAAGCCCACCCATCATCTGCTTACTGCTTCCCAGCATTATCGCGATGGTGGGCAGAGCTTCTCAGCTTGGTACACCATGTGGCCCACCATAACAAGCAGCACCCATCATCTGCTTAGTGCTTCCCAGCATTTTCGCAATGGTGAGAAGAGTTTCTCAGCTTGGTACACCATGTAGCCCACCATAATAAGCACCACCCACCATATGCTTAGGGCTTCCCAGCATTATCGCAATGGTGGGCAGAGTGTCCCATTATTGCCCACTATCTAGCCTCTGCTTTTCACCATCATTTCCACTTTACCCATCATCTGTACACCATACCACCCAGTATGTCCCGGCATAACCACCATATTTTCCACTACGTCCCACCATAGCCATCATAATTTCCACCATGCCCACTATTATTTCCACCATGCCCACTATTATTTCCACTACGCCCACCATGTTTTCCAGTATCCACCATGGCAACTTTTCCAATAGGGTCGACGCGTCCTTCACGGACAACGGAGGCCTCCACAAAACACCCGAAGGCCTCCGTCGGAGAAGCTGCGCGCGTTAAACAGTGGGGCTGTCCCCTCCTCTTTCCGCGTCTGTAAAAGGCCGGCGCATCTAGCGTTGGGCGGCCTCCTCGTCCACGCTCTGTGCAGACGGTGTAAATATAAACGCTTTGTTTCCTACTGGCTGCCTATTGCCTTGGCACTGCCAGGGTGCTACTGCAGCTGGCTATGGCGACTATCAGCACGTTTGTTTTGCTGGGGCTTGAGTGGCAAGTGAGAGCCACTGGTGAGAGCAGACGACACTCGGCACAATGTGCGTCACAGCCTTGTGTGGTCACGTGACCAAGCCACCTATGCATCGACGTCACTGCCCAACTCAGCGCCGCGAAACCGAAAATGGTCCACATAAGTAGAGCAATCTTAAACTATTTAGCGAAAATACGCGAATCTTGGTGCGTGTATCATGCTTCCTGGAGCTGAAGGAAATTACCGCTCACAGCAAAGAACACGCACATCACAAGTTTGGTGGCACCACCCCTTTAGGAGACGTCATAAAATACTGCTTTAATTGTTCGTTTTTGTTTGATTCGTGGAAAAAAGAACCGCCGGACGTTCCTATGAAAAATGGCTCGAGTAATTAAAAAATTTAATTTTCGCCTGGTTGAATTGACAGGTCGTGTTATCTAGCGGGGCCCAGTTGAACCAAACACGTCTGCCATTGCGGAGGCCATGACAGGAAATTGTTCAATAGCCTTAGTTGCTGCTATGGCTCCCACTACTTTCGTTCTTCTGCTACTGATGTCGGCGGCCGCGTAGTAAAGCCGGGCAACGTAGTGCACCGCAACGGTGACGTGAGACGTTCTGCTTGAGGCGGGTAATTCAAGTGCGCTAACCCGATGCGGTAACACTACGAGGTTTCTCGTAGTGTTACCGAACTTGTAAAAGTAACACTACGAGATTTCACGACAGCTATTTCAGCAATCAACGTCGACTTAATAGTTGCCTTTTTAATAAGGGAGCAGGGAACAGGAGCCGTGGCTTGGCGTGCCGCAGCCAAGCGCCGTCATTTTCTCCTCTTGAGCTCGCGCGCTTTTCGGTTAAGTTTGCCGGCCGAACGAGGGCACTACAACGGCATCGGGAAGCGTTAATTCGCGTGACGTCACGCCAGATGTGTAACGTCATGATGACGTCACGAGTTTATTATATGTGACGTCATGGCGTGATGCTATTTTGCACCACTCGCCCCCGGCGCCGCGGGACGGTCAAATTTCCCGTTGTGAAGGCTCGATCGTAAAGTTTTCGCCTTAAAAGGACACGCTAGACACATACGGCACTCGGAGACCGGTCGCGGATCTCCTGCGCAGCAATGTAGGCTCTTGAGGTGTCTAAGCACGGCACCGCTGCATAGGGAGGGGATCGAAGTTCTGGGTGTACACTCACAAAATCCCTTTGGTCCTCAGAGAAGTCGTGTGGGCATCATTTCTTGAAGTATTGCTGTGCACGTATACTCCAGAAAAAGTTTGTGAAGCTACCAAGATCTGGATGTCCTGCAGTAGACCCAGATCTACTGCAGGATGTACCGAAAAACTACGAGCAAGTAAGTCACGAAATGTGTTCCACCTTTAATGCCGGCTGTCAAGTACTCTCGGGGCATGTAGCTTTCAGCATGAAAAACATAGCGCTGTATATGTCTAAGGTATTTTAAGCTAGAACCAATTGTTTTGGAGCTGATCACACAAGGTGTGAAGCGCGTGCAACAGCTTTCACTTCGTTCATTCTTGCCTTGGTGAGCTAAGTTATATCTTCACTCATTTTGCTTATTTGTTGTGTATGCGCTCAAGAGGTGACACACATGTTACGCAGTTCCGAAGTGCGTTTTTTGTTGCAAGGTCCTCGTTTCTGTGGCATATGGAGAATTCGCGACCTTCACCAAATTATGTATTTAAGTTGCGTTTTAGATGATTTACCTGCACATCTTTCAAAGGTTGCTAAAGATGAAAGCAATTTTTATTTTGCTAGGCAGTTTCATAATTCAGGCACCAAAGGGTTAAATCCAGCAAACGTCAGCGAATTCATTCCAATTTATTCCCATCCCTAAATGAGTAGGAGCACGCGACCGAAAGCTTTCCTTTAACCCCTTGCTTCTCTTTTGTTTCCTCTCATCTTTTTTCTTCATTAACCATGGTCACTAAACATTAACAATTGCCCTCATTAATCACTTGCTTACGAACGGGGAGTGTTAAACTTGTTGCCATCGGTGGCGTAGCTCTCCCGTTTTCCCTGACCTATATTTTATTTTCATAGGGAAGAAGGCGAGAAGAGTCGAAGTAGCTGTCTTGAGAAAAATACAAATCTTTGTTACCTTCATTTCAGCGGCGCTCCGCGTCTGGAACGAACACAGCCGGCATGGCTAGCTGAGTGCAATAAAGACGAGCGTTCGCCGGAGAACTGACGCCGCTGGTAACTGTACGATTAACGCGTTGCCTGCATATGAAACGTTAAGAGGGAATGTGTCCACGTCGTTGGTAGGGCTCTAGCCAGGGTTTTTTTTTTTTTTTTCAGGGGGTGTTTATGTGTCGAACGGCAGACTTCATTAACTGCATGGTGGTCGTTGTGACGGCGTGTAAATACTGCAGTGTCAAACGAAATAATAAAGCATAATTTCGAAAGGGGGCAGAGAATCCCCCTCCCCCCCAAACTATACGGCTCTGTTCGTTGTCACTGATCGCGCGTGTAGCTCCAAGAGTTATGAGCAAATGCGTCAACAGTTTTGTGCTTTAGCCGACATTGTTCACGGCTAGAAGACACCTCCATCTGTCAAAACGTCGGCTCGAGCTCACAACCTCTGTTTACAGATTATTTCATCACAAGCTGCTGTTTCCCTTCCTGTAGATTTCTGTGTGTGTGTGAAACTGTCAAGTTGCCCCTATTGCAGTCGGAGGCCTTGCGCACACCATCGCCACCACGGCGGCGCCAACGGGCCAGTACCCGGCGACTAACCCGTTCTCGTCGTCGTCGGCCGCCGCAGCCAAGATTTCCTTCTCGAGCTTCAAGCAGGGCTTCACCAGCACCACAAACTACCTCCGGCGGCGCTTCTCGTCGGGCGACCTCTCCGGGGAGCTCGACGACCAACCCGGGGCCGCCGGCGATGCGCCCGCCGCCTCCGGTGCACCGGCCGGGCCACCGGCCAACGCCGCGGGCAGCGCACAGCCCGGCGACACCGACCTGTCGCTCAACCTGCGCCCCAGCTCGGCCACCAGCGCGCCCAGCTCGCCGGCCAGGAGCGGAGTCAGCTCGTTGCTGTCGCGCGGCGCTTCGCTGACCGGGCGTGTGGTGGGCGGAGGTGCGTTGCTCTCTGGAATCACAGGTATATATATAGGCCACGCAAGGGCTGGCAGTCATTCTTGCAGCGCGAAATATGAACACACATACACAAGTAGACGCGATTGCAGAACGGGCGCTAGACCGTCGTGGCAGGACTAGCGCCTGTCACGCCTTCGTGTCTTCCATTGTGTTGCGCAGCGAAAATGACTTCCGCTTCAAGCCCCACTAGTTGTAGCTTTGACTGTACAATGGACCCTCACCAGGTTTGGGCAAATGTATGAGCGCTCAAAGGGGCAAAATAAGGGGAGAGGCTCTTCAAATGTCTTCCTCGCATCTTGCAGTTGGTAGCAGGCAGTGCTTACGGTCGAAAGATTCCGGTTAGGCAGTGAAGCTCACCTCCGCGCAGCATGCATTTATTCTAGTTTGAATCAATTGAATGAATCAATTAGAAAAATTCTTGAAAGGCGAATTTCCGATGTCACGGTAATCAAAATATTAATGGAGTATGGTGAGGTGAGAGCCCTTTAAAAACACTCTGCAAAAACCTGGCTGTACAGCTGCGGGCGGCACTTGCGAAACCCGTCGCAGGTGGATCGGGCACTGTCGTCGGCAAGGAGCGACAACTCACGTTGCTCGTGGTGGACGACGCGCACACCGACTGGTCCAAGCACTTCCGTGGCCGCAAGGTTCATGGCGAGTGGGATGTACGCGTCGAGCAGGCCGAATTCAAGGATCTCAGCATATGGTCCAGCTCGGAGACAGGCGCCACCGTCAGCATGGCGGCCATGAGGCAGGGAACCAAGGTGAGACGTTCTACCTCATTGCGTGCACCATGTCATGCAAGTAGCTCATTCACTCACAGTACAGGCCGAAACCAGGAAGTAGAAACTCTCCAAAATAAAGCCATACACAGCTGTCACAGTACGTGTGTTCCGACGTGATCATCATCCTTGCTAGCCTTACTACGCCCACTGCTGGGCAAAGGCCTCTCCCATGTTTTGCCAATCTACCCTGTCATGTGCTTGCTGCTACCATGTTACTGCTTGCTGCTACCATGTCTCGCCTCTTTGGTCTTCCGAAGAGGCGAGAGTGACGGTGGCCTTGCCCTGAATCTGCCAGGAAGGGCAGCGTGGCTGGTCGGTCAGCGGCAGGGTGGCTGCCGCTGCAGTTAATGTAGCGCGGCGATGTCGTGGTAGTACATGGTCCCTTGGGATGGCTGTCACCGCAGCGGAGGCAGCGCTTGTTGCGCGAGCAAGTCACCGTAACATGGTCAAAACGACCGCATCGGGTGCATTGAAGGCGCCGTGGTAGTCGAGGGCAGACCGGCCTCTGGAGCTTAAACAGGAACACCTCCAGTGGTACGGCAGTGTCCTGTAAGGTCAGCGTGAAGCACCTGCATCGGCAGACTAGCGAGATGACTTTGATGGCTGACACGAGGTTGGCCGCAATGTCATCAGGGTCCAGGTTGTTATGAACACCGTAAATGGTGCCCATGCAGGCGTGTTCCATGAAAAGGTTGTGCTTCACGTGCATCTCACAGAGCTGGTTCACTTTGAGGAGTGGTGAGGGATCCGCGAGGGGTTCAACGTGTGCTGCCACGGCATTGCAAAAGAAATTGACACGCACGCACCGAGTGGCTGGGAACTCGGAAAGGAAAGCCGCGATTGCATCGCGGGATGCGGCGAGGAAATTCGCCTTCTTGCCCACTGGGTGCAAAAGAATGATGCCACCACTTTGTACAAGTGCTGCAGGAGAGGCCGGAGCCAGGGACTCGGGCACCAAGGGTTTATGAAAAGGTGAGGAGAAGCGGAACGCAGGAATTCCAGTTACCGCCCATGTCACATCCGAACTGGCAGGAGACGACGAGGACAGCGTATAGTGATCCTAGGAAGAACTGGAGGCGAGCGAAGCTTCCGACCTTATGCTGTCGTCCGAGAAGGGGTGCTCGGTACACTATCCTTCCCTTGCGCGCCTATACGGGCGAGTTTTGCTGGTCAGCGCTAGCCAGCGACTCTTGCTCAGCTTGTTTACACGACTTTGTCACCTTCGAGGCCTTGTGATTTGGTGTCCTTGGCTTCCCAATGCCGGAAGATGCATTCTTTTGCATCTATTGCTGGAGCATTGTGTCCTGGTCGGGCCGGTGTTTGAGGACCGGGGTCCAATTTGTAGCCCTTAGCAGGGCTGTGTGCAGGAAGGCGTGTAGTAGGTGTTGAAAAAGAACACATGGGGGAAGCAAAAAAACAATCGCCCTGCTCAAAAGTTTAACTCATTCTTCTCTTAGAATCCCATCAGTTACCTTTAATGACCAGTAATTATCGTGCCTACGTGCTACGTATCCGTCCCATGTCAATTTCTTAGTATTTATAAGGGTGTAGCGCACGACAAGGACACAAAAAGAGAGGGACGCACACACACATAGCGGTGTGTGTGTGCATCTCTCTTTTTTGTGTCCTTGTCGTGGTGCGCTATACCCTTATAAATGATAAACCCCAACCAACTAGCCCGGCAACATGTCTTAGCCATTTCTTAGCCTTGATTTCATATATCATATCCATTCTGCTCTTTTCTCGTCTTAATTACATGGAAACGTGGTTATACAGGGTGCTGTCAAGACATGCAATGAATTATTAATCCAAATAAACCTAAGTTTATGGTTTTAGATCAGCTCAACGCAAGTTAACTTCCTCACCACAACTCACAGTTGACACTCATTTGGTTAATATCAGCGACAGTGTATCTTTTTTTGGCGTTCACCTCGACGCTAACCTTAACTTCGCTCTACATATTGCTCACATTAGAAAAACAACAGCATTCGGCATTCGCGCATTACTCAAAGCTCGCTCATATTTTTCTCATAAAGCACTCCTTTCACTTTACTTCGCAGTCATTCATTCTCATATCACTTAAGGCATCGCATCATGGGGGAATACTTACCAGTGTCATCTTTCATCCGTACAACATCTACAAAATCGAGCTATTCGCGCTATTTTTAACTGTTCTCGCGACATAAGCGCCGCTCCCCTTCTTCAATGCAATACAATCTTAACTGTTAACTTCTATTCAGGTTTAATCTAATTATATTTCTGCATAAACAAATAAGAAATCAACTTTCTGCTAATTTTATTGATCCTAATATGTTAGTTAATACTGTAAAGAAGAGGAAGTACTCCGGCGCAGAGGCAGCAGCATCGAGTGTGCAGCAGCGGCTCGAGCTCGGAAATTGCGGCTGGTGCATCGCCTTCCAAGCCTTCCAAGCATCAACCTTCCTGCTTAATAAATCTCCTTTATAATTGGTGGAGCCGTGCCGGGTACCGTCCTTTACACCTTCCCGCTACCATCCTGGAACTTCGTTCTCGACGGCTACCTTCTGCTATGCCGGACGCCGATCAGCAGACGCTTCCATCTCTTCCGGCCACCTGTCCAGGCAGTGTTCTTCAGCGGGAGCCTCCAATCTTCAGTGGAACAGATGACAACGACGTTGAAGAGTGGCTCTCGACTTTCGAACGGGTGAGCGCTTTAAACAGATGGACGGACGCGGACAAGTTGACACGCGTTTCGTTCTATCTCGCGGGTGTAGCCAGCCTTTGGCTTAGAAACCACCAGGCAGACGTCCGAACGTGGCCGCAATTTAAAACGTCGATTGTAGCAGTCTTCGATCGACCTGCCGTCCGAAAACTTCGTGCCGAGCAACGTTTACGCACACGCGCACAAGAAACGGGTGAAACCTTCACAAGTTACATAGAGGACGTCGTCGATTTGTGCAGACGCGTGAACGCCGAAATGACGGAAGCTGAAAAATGTAAGCACATCCTCAAAGGGATTGACGACGACGCTTTTCAAATGCTCTTGGCGAAAAGCCCGACCACTGTTAACGACGTAATTAGCCTCTGCCAAAGCTACGATGAATTGCGGAAGCAGCGAGCTCTGACAAGACGTCCTCCAGCGCACGATTTGGCATCGCTGTCTAATGTGATCAGTGGTCATGACCACGCGTCACTAATAGCCGAAATAAAAGCATTTGTCCGCGAAGAAGTTGCACGACAGCTTTCCTTGGTGCCTTTCACACCAGAAGCTACCACAATTTTACCATCGTCTCTACGTGACGTCATTCAAGGAGAGGTCGCCGAGGCCTTACCAGCTGCTCGCGAGCCTAATCTTGTGGCTGCTCCTCTCACCTACGCCGCGGCTGCAGCCATGCCAACTCGCAAGGCGCCTGCGCCTCCGTTCCAGCCTCGCGCGAGCTATCCCCCAGCTCCAGTTCACTGGACCAGCACTAACACCGCCAACCCGTGGCGCACCCTCGATAATCGCCCGATATGTTACGCTTGTCGATACCCCGGACACGTCGCAAGGTATTGCCGCCGCCGGACGCATATCACCAATGAAAACTGCCGTGAGCCTTTCTTCCCGCTTGACTCCAACGCGCGATACGGTTCCTCCACTCCAATGCCAGCCCGCTACCAGGACGACCACCGCCCTCGGCCGGGACGTCTGCGCTCGCCCTCTCCACGCCACCGCTCGCCTTCTCCTATGCGTCGACGGCCCGCACCTAACGAGGAGGAAAACTAGACGACGCAGTTCCTGAGGCAAGAACTGCGCAAGTTTCGGTTTGCCTAAGTCCTCATTTGTCACCTACCAATGTTATTGATGTGTTCGTCGAAAATATCCCTACTGTCGCTCTTGTAGATACCGGTGCAGCTGTTTCGGTTATAGATGCTGGATTTTGCCGCTCAATTCGTAAGGTTACGACGCCTTTCTCCGGATTATCGCTTCGCACAGCCAGTGCTCAACCTGTTCAACCGACCGCAGTATGTACAGCCCGCGTGACAATTCAGGACGTTCTGTATACGATAGAGTTCGTGGTTCTTTCATCATGCTCCCATAATATTATTTTGGGATGGGACTTTTTGTCACGTCATAACGCCGTAATCGACTGTGCTAGGGCTGAGGTCGAATTTTGCTCACTGGATGACCAAGCGTCCGTCGACACCCAGTTTGCCGCTAAACTTGTCGTTAGCGATGACACCTACATCCCTCCATGCTCTTTTGCGTTCGTGCCAGTTTCATGCAGCGCCATATCCGACGGCACGGTCTTCTTCACACCATCTCCAATATTCGTCGCCCGAAGAGCCCTCCCCCTGCCTTTTGCTGCTCTCGATCTTGTAGAAGGGTCAACCACAATGCCAATTTATAATAATGAGTCGTCGTCTTTATCCCTACTTTGTCACGAGTGCCTTGGCCACGTCGAGACAATCAGTTCTTCCAAAATTATATCCGTCCCCGATGAGGTGCCTTCTACCTCCGTCTGTGAACTGGCTGTCGTCTCAGCGCTTAACTCAACGTCGGCAAACATATTTCAACCATTCATCGCTGCAGATTTGACATCTTCGCAGCGTTCACAACTCCTCACCATTCTTGAGAGCTACCGCAACTCTTTCGACGTTGAACAAACATCTCTCGGCCGTGCCTTAGCAGTAGAACACCACATCGACACTGGGTCCCACTCACCGCTGCGACAACGACCATATCGCGTGTCCGCTACAGAACGCCGCGTCATTGCTGACCAAGTAGACGACATGCTTCGCAAAGGCGTCATTCGACCTTCACAGAGCCCATGGGCGTCTCCGGTGGTTCTCGTCAAAAAGAAAGACGGCTCTATTCGTTTCTGTGTCGATTTCCGGCGATTGAACAAGATCACGCTGAAGGATGTCTATCCACTACCGCGCATTGACGATGCTTTGGACAGTTTGCAGGGTGCCGAGTTCTTTTCCTCGTTAGACTTGCGGTCAGGCTACTGGCAGGTGCCTATGGCGGAGGCCGATCGCCCCAAAACCGCTTTTGTCACGCCAGACGGCTTATATGAATTCACCGTCATGCCCTTCGGACTTTGCAATGCACCTGCAACGTTTGAACGAATGATGGACAACATCCTGCGTGGACTGAAATGGAAGATATGCTTGTGTTACCTCGATGATATTGTGGTCTTCGCCCCTAACATTGACACACACTTACGTCGCCTTCAGCACGTCCTTACTTGCTTAACTAATGCCGGTTTGCAATTAAACCTCAAAAAATGTCGATTTGCCATGCGTCAACTGAACATTTTGGGCCACGTTGTTTCCAAGGAAGGCATCCTTCCGGATCCCGAGAAATTGCGAGCTGTTACGGCGTTTCCTAAACCTGCCACCATCAAATAACTTCGAAGTTTCATCGGCTTGTGTTCGTATTTCCGGCGATTTGTCCGAAACTTCGCGTCTATTATATCACCTCTCACGCAACTCCTCAGCAGCTGTAAAGACCTCTTATCGTGGTCCCCTGCCTGCGACGAGGCTTTCACCACCCTGCGACGGCTTCTTACGGCGCCACCCATTCTACGCCATTTCGATCCTGAAGCTCCAACTGAAATCCACACCGACGCCAGTGGTGTAGGCCTGGGTGCTGTGCTCGCACAGCGTAAACCGGAACATCAGGAATACGTCGTGGCATACGCTAGTCGCACACTTACCAAGGCTGAGAGCAACTACAGCGTCACAGAAAAGGAGTGCTTGGCCATTGTGTGGGCCCTTGGAAAGTTTCGCCCATATCTATATGGTCGTTCTTTTGACGTCGTGACCGACCACCACGCGCTGTGCTGGCTTTCGACGTTAAAAGACCCACCTGGCCGCCTCGCTCGCTGGGCGTTGAAAATTCAAGATTACGGTATACGCGTGGTTTATCGGTCAGGACGGAAGCATGCTGACGCCGACGCCCTTTCCCGTTCCCCCCTGTCCCAGAATGCCACAGCTGACTCTGCTTGCGATTCCACATTGTCAGCGCTTGACTTTGACACCATTGCTATCGAACAACGCAATGACCCATGGACTGCGTCTCTCCTCAATCATCTCTCCGACACTTCTGAACTCCCAAAGACGCGAACGCTTCGGCGCCAAGTTCCACACTTCTCGATACGTGACACGCTTCTCTATCGACGTAACTACGCACCAGAGGGACGCAAGTGGCTGCTCGTCGTTCCACGAACCCTGAGGTCGCAGATTTGTTCCTCTTTTCACGCTGACCCACAATGTGGCCACGCAGGAGTCTTCAAGACCTACGAAAGGCTTCGACATCGCTACTACTGGCGTGGCATGTATGCCTTCGTCCGCAACTTCGTCCGCTCTTGTGCCGAATGTCAGCGCCGAAAATCTCCACCACACGCCTCCGCCGGTGAACTGCAGCCTTTACCATGCCCTTCTCGACCCTTCGAACGGGTTGGAATAAATATTTATGGGCCACTTCCATTGACTCCGACTGGCAACAGGTGGATAATAGTTGCTATCGACCACCTAACGCGCTATGCTGAGGCCGCTGCTCTTAAAACGGCTACAGCACAGGAGGTTGCCACTTTCCTACTGCGTCATTTTGTGTTGCGTCATGGAGGCCCTCAAGAACTCCTCAGTGACCGCGGCCGTGCCTTCTTGTCCGAGGTCATTGAAAAATTGCTTGCTGAGTGTGCTATTGTACATCGCACATGTACCGCTTACCACCCACAAACCAATGGGGCTACCGAGCGGTTTAATCGTACTCTTGGTGACATGCTATCTATGTATGTGACGCCTGACCACTCTAACTGGGACTTAGTTCTCCCATTCATTACATACGCCTATAATACGGCAACGCAAGCGACAACAGGCTTTTCCCCTTTCTACCTTCTTTACGGCCGTCACCCCTCCCACACCATTGACACCATTTTGCCCTATCGACCAGACGCGTCCGAGTGCCTACCGATCTTGGACGCCGCCAGACACGCAGAAGAATGCCGCCAGTTAGCTCGTCGATTTACCTGCGATGACCAAAACAGGCAAAAAGCAATTCATGATGCCCAGACCTCAACTCCCATTTTTCTTCCGGGTTCTCTTGTATGGCTGTCAGTGCCGCATCGCACACCTGGGCTCTCTTCCAAACTTCTGCCAAAGTACGATGGGCCATATCGTATTGTCGAACAAACTTCGCCAGTAAACTACCTCATTGAGCCTCTTACGCCACCATCAGACTTGCGACGTCGCAACCGCGAAGTTGTACACGTCCAGAGGCTCAAGCAATACCACGGTTCAACGCCGCCTGCCCAGGACTAAGTCGCCAGGATGGCTCCTTTTTTCTCCGTGGGGCCATTGTAAAGAAGAGGAAGTACTCCGGCGCAGAGGCAGCAGCATCGAGTGTGCAGCAGCGGCTCGAGCTCGGAAATTGCGGCTGGTGCATCGCCTTCCAAGCATCAACCTTCCTGCTTAATAAATCTCCTTTATAATACTAACATAACTAGGTTTGCGGCTAATAATAACTTTTTACTTTCTAAGGTTCGTACTAACTATGGTAAATCATCTTCTTTCTTCTGTACCATCACCATATGGAATAATTTGCCCACTTCGCTAAAATGCAAAGTTTCTTTAATTTTATTTGAAAACTCATTGAAAGAGTACCTGTTAAATAGTTGATCTATCTTCTTTGTGTTGTGTTATGCTGTATTATTTGTTTTTTGATTCCATGCCTTTTTGTTTTCATTCTGATTTGTATATTTTTGTTTCTACGATTCTAACAGCTGCTTGTGCTTTTATTATTTGTAATCATCACCGAGGGTCCCGTTGCAGTCGTGTACTTTGGGACCCTCGTCTGTATATTTTACTCCCTGTAACATCATTTTATGACATGATAATAAACTGATTGATTGATTGATTGAAGTGCAAGGAGCTTTTCATTACACCGCACAAATTAGCTCCAAAAGATTAAACATATACGTTTGCACATCCCAAGAGAAAAGTGGCGTGTCCTTCTGCAGGTGGTTCGCTCTTTCCGGCCCGACATGGTGCTTGTGCGGCAGCATGTGCGCGATGGCAGCCGTGACGACCGGCCCTTCCTTCTAGGCCTGCGGCTCGGAGGCGTGCCGGCTGTCAACTCTCTACACAGCCTGTACAACTTCCAGGACAAACCGTGGGTGTTCGCCCAGCTACAGAGCGCCCAGCGCCGTCTAGGCCGGGAACAATTCCCCCTGATGGAGCAGAGCTTCTTCCCGAACCACGCCGATATGGTTAGCATCCGCTTGAGCATAACGTCTGACTGTCAGCAAGCGGCCGACTTTGGCATGACAACTAAGGAACGAAAACCTATGCAACACGAATCGGGATGCTAGTAGTCCTTCAGTTGCAGCAAGTACTGCTCTTCCCCCTAATAGCCACCCCCTTCCCCCGAATTTTGATGTAGGGGCCGTATGATTTGCCGAAAATATTAAAAAAGTAGGTGTTTTTCCGAAATAGCAAAGGTCTGCAGCAACTTCCCTACCTCCCCCCCCCCACCCTGGTAAAAAATGCCTGTCTACGGGCCTGTCCTAGGCCCATTTTGGGGACCACAAAATAAACCCAACGTTCTTGTGACCACAAATCGAAAGATAATTTCCGCAAGGTTTACTCAGCAAGTACATTGCATGTCAAGAACAAACGGTGCTGCTAATCAGGTGACACCACTTCTGCCCTTGCGCAGCTGGCCGCCTCCAAGTTTCCCTGCGTGGTCAAGGTGGGCCACGCACATGGCGGAATGGGCAAGGTGCGCGTGCAGAGCCAGCAGGAGTTGCAGGACGTGGCGGGACTAGTGGCGCTCGCTGGCGGCTACTGCGTCGTCGAGCCGTTCGTCGAGGCCAAATGCGACCTTCACATCCAGAAGATCGGCTCTGCATACAAGTGCTTCGTGCGCAAGAGCATCAGCGGCCACTGGAAGGCGAACGTGGGCTCGGCCATGCTCGAACAGGTGCCCCTCGCCGACCGGCACCGTCTCTGGGTGGACACAGTGTCCGAACTGTTCGGAGGCCTCGACATCTGCGCCGTCGAGGCCATACAGGCCAAGGACGGCAGGGAGTTCATCACCGAGGCACGTGTACTTTAAGCATTTCACTAGTTGGCCCTCAATGCACTTTTGAATCCTGCAACTGTTCTCCCTGAATATCAGCGTCATCGAGACGCTTTTCACGACCAATATGTTCATATTTGTCAGAAAAAGTCAGACAGCACTGTTCAGTAATGCTCATTATTGCATTTATGGGTATGATATGGCAAAACATTTTCAACCATACTGATTACATGCCTTCAAGGACGCAACGCGCACCAAACCATAAACTCGAGAAATGAGGCAAGGATAAAGTGTCAAAGTTTTCTTGATTGATTGATATATGGGGTTTAACGTCCCAAAACCGCTATATGATTATGGGAGACGCCATAGTGGAGGGCTCCGGAAATTTCGACCACCTGGGATTCTTTAACGTGCACCCAAATCTGAGCACACGGGCCTACAACATTTCCGCCTCCATCGGAAATGCAGCCGCCGATGCCGGGATTCGAACCCGCGCCCTGAGGGTCAGCAGCCGAGTACCTTAGCCACTAGACCACTGCGGCGGGGCTGTAAAAGTGTTCTTTATATGAGTAATTCCTGCTAGCGTTTAGTGTTTTGCATTATGTCAGACAGAATTTTTACACTGGAACAAGAAAATAATTGGGTTCTTTCTGGCTTGTAGTTACTACGTATCCATAGATAACATTACGTCGAAACGAAAGCGTAACCCTCTTTGCTGCCATGTTTGGTCCAATAACATCATGGCCTGCGTATTGCTGATGGGACTGGCACGTGCGTGCAGGCCAACGACTCAGCTATGCAGCTTTTGGGCGAGAGCCAGGAGGAAGACAGGCGCTTCATCGCTGACCTGGTGCTCCAGCGGATGCAGCAGTACTGCCGGCCGCCCCAGCAGGTGGGCGCTCCGCCCGTCGCACCACCCGCGGCTGTAGCACCCACCGTGGCCAGTGCGACCCCGCCAGCCACCGCCACACAGTGAGTACTTGTCTCGCGACAACCATTCGCGATAACTGCGTGTAGGGTAACAAATAACCTAGGAGAATCGCACCTTTATATGAAATTTCATTTATAGTTTATTTGCGCTGACGTCACTGTTACCGCCATGTTGGTGAACTGCGTGGCGCACGCATGAAGTTTTGTGACGTCACGCATTCGTGTTGTTATATCACTTGCAAGTCCTTTCGTCATTCGCAGACAGAGGCCAATGAAGTTCTGTCCACGTCATTATGACATGGAAGCGGTTGAAACACAATGTTATTATGCTGCCTCTACGGCCGTCATGTGGCGAATGAGTACACTATGGAGCTGTGACCTTTACGTTGCATGCCACCGTGCGTGTTATGAAACCACCAGTGACTCAGTGAGATAAACGTTATTTTATTAACGATACATTTCTTAGTATAATTTCCAGGATGCCACTTGAAAAAGACCATGACAAACGACGTCAACATTTCGTAATCGGAGGATAGCGCGACGAACACAAGTTTGGTCGCAAGGGCAAAGCGATTCGTTAACAACAAACTGTCATACAGATTTCAAGGTCGCCTGTAGACTTTGACACCGCGAGGACTACTACACAACACTATTCACTTATTAGTACCCAGTCGATCAATGGAATGCAGAAGCATGCGATCATGCGGTGCCCGAGTCACGCAGGACTCTATAGCAATGAGAGAGCGGACGGTGCAGCTCGTGCTTTCATCAACCGAGCCGTCAAACACTCGGTCGAAACACCTTAGCGCAAGATATTTTTGGGCACCAACTTCTCGAGCGCCAAAAGTAGAGTCCTTCACACCTTGATCTATCCAGACAGTACTCTCATGGATGGCGCCGTATACACACATATCCAAAACCTTATTTTAAACGTATACCATTTCCCCTCAATGTACAACGATAAGCCTCCATGGTAAGGAGGCAGTTTCACTCTCGCCCACATTACGTGAGATTGCCAGAACAGGCCAACCAAAATTAACAACAAAATTCCGAAAGAGCGCAGTGAGAGACTTTACCCCCCAGCGAGGATCTCGCGGTGTAACTAGTGCTCCTCGACCAGTTTCAATGTGCCGCTCAAGCCAGTGATGCACCCGCTCCCTGTACTTTTTTTTTTCAATAAACGTTTAAATATAGGGAGAGAAGCGGTTTTAGGACTGAAGCTCCTTATGGTCAAGTGCAGTCCATCCCTCCGGTGTTGCCAGCACAGCATATCCACAGACAGACGGACGAACGGACGCTTCGCCCAACTCATTACCATTCACTCTGTGGGTATGCTGTGATTTTTTGTGCAGTCCCTCAATGCGAAATAAGTTGTGTGAGAGAGAGAGTAACACATCTTTATTTGTAATATTGCAATTGAACAAGGTGCATGGGGCGGGGACCACCTAGTCTGGCATCCGTAGGTTGATTTCGGCGATGTGTCGAGTCCTTCATATTAAGGATCGGGGGGACCTCAGGAAGTCTATCACGGAGGGCATCGTCCCACAGCTCTTCCCCGCGTAGAGTTGGCAAGAGAAGAGGCTTGCCGTGCACTCATTCGTGACATGGTGAGAGTGCAGAAAGTTTAACAGCTGTCTTCTAAGGTCTGTCGAGATAGCACCCACGAAGTTCACAGTTGCTGCTCGAGCAACGCACACCCATCCCCTCCCACGGTGTCCCATCATGCGCTTGCCCCGCCACGGTGGTCTAGTGGCTAAGGTACTCGGCTGCTGACCCGCAGGTTGCGGGATCGAATCCCGGCTGCAGTGGCGGCATTTCCGATGGAGGTGGAAATGTTGTAGGTCCGTGTGCTCAGATTTGGGTGCACGTTAAGGAACCCCAGGTGGTCGAAATTTCCGGAGCCCTCCACTACGGCGTCTCTCATAATCATATGGTGGTTTTTGGGACGTTAAACCCCACATATCAATCAATCCCATCATGCGCAGGCGGATTTCCCCCACACCAGTCATACGCGTCCACGACATATCCGGACTTGGTCCGCCGTCTGAGTGGACCATTACAAAAGACGGATGTGGCGTTCCTCTCTGTTTAAGAAGCAATCCTCGGCAGGTCTTGCAAACAAGGTGACGTCGCATGCACGGCCTCCAGACGACGGTGGTGGCCACCTTGTCCCATCTCTGCTTCTGTCGCGTTCTCACGTGTTCTTACTCGCAGGCAGAACTTAGATGCACGGGGCAGAGTTATCAATCTGGACTTTACAGGAAAATTGACCGCAAGAAACCACCGAGAGTGTTCATACGACTGCTATGACAATGAAACGAAACCTGGGGAGAGTAAGAACACAGAACGAGCGCTTTACAAATGTTAATGTCTGAGTGCATGGGCTAGTGTCCCACCCAGTTCCTCTATAACTAATTACCCTTACTACCATGTGCTGGATGTTGTGGGGTTTGTATTAAAAATAAGCTAATAAAATGACAATGCAATACACAGGGAACTTAATCCATACAAAGAAACTCAAATGCGGCATCGCCAACGTCTGACTTATCACGGGAGCCCGAGCCGTGAAACCGTACCCACGGACCTCCCAGAGCGTCGTTCGTCGCTGACCACAAAACGAGTAAACGCTCTTCTCTCAAATGGCCGCGTAAGCACGCTCCCGCCAGGTGGCGCTGCTGGCCTAAGAACTTGATCATTTCAATTGAAAGAAGGCCAAAGGAAAAACTTCTAAGCACATTACTCCGGGCTCGATGGGGTTCCCGTCTGCCTCATTAATGAACTAGGACATAGCACTAAAGAACCACTCATGAAATCCATAGAAAAGTGATTACAGGAAAAGGAAATGCCAGACACTAGGCGAAAAAGTAGAATGAAGTTAATCTATAAAGGCAAGGAAGAAAAAGCTAACATTCGTTCGCACAGACCACAAACTGTTACATCTGTGCTATACAGGTAGGCAATGAAGGCAGTAAAATTAAAAACAGAAACGTGAACAGAGCAAAATGACATTTGGGGAGAACTTCAGAATGGATTCCGAATCCACAGGCGGTTAGACGATAACTTGTTTGTTCTTAGTATATAGAAATATATAAAATAAAAAACAGGCCCTTATACGTACCTTAGCTGGACATCCCTAGGGCATATGACAACGTTAATTAGGTAATTTTGTGGGACATATTGAAGTAAGTTGGCATAGGTGACGATGGTAAAGAGCTTCTGAGAAAAATATACTAAGAAAATACAGTTCGTGTAGAATGGGAAGGAATAAGTAACAATGACATTGTTGAAATTAACAAGGGGCTGAGAGAGAGATCCCTTGTTCCCGCTGTTATTCATGCTGTACATTGTGAGGATGGAAAAAGCGCTAGAAGGGAGAAACATAGGGTTTAATCTGTTACACAAACAGGCTAGCGCGATGGTTGAGCAGTAGCTTCTAGGTCTATTTTATTCAGATGATATTGTCCTATTTGCAGACAGTCAAGACGATATACAGTGGCTGGCAGATATATGTGGAAGGCAAAGCGAGACTCTAGGACAATGATTTAGTGCAACAAAATGTGGATTGATGGCATTCAATGATAACGAAAACCAGGCATTCTTAATACAGTGCCAAGAAATACCAAGGATAAGTGAGTACAAGTACCTCGGGGTATGGGTAAATGAGGGAGATAGATTTATAAAATACATGAATAAACATCGGCAGCAAAGGGAAACAGCAATGCCGCAATAATGAAGCACAGAGCGTTATAGGGATACAATAGCTACTTCAAGGTCTGTGTAAAAGCGTAATGGTTTCAGGGCTTACATATGAGAACTCAGTGATGTGCATGAAGTCAGAGGTGCAATCAGAAATGGACGCAAAATCAAAGGACTTTGGGACACCTCGCGTTGGGCGCTGACAGAAAAATGACGAATGAGGCTGTAAAGGGGGATATGGGATGGAGAAGTTTTGAAGTCAAGGAAGCTCAGAGCAAAATGAGATTATAAAGAGGCTTAGGAAAATGAAGGAGAGTAGATGGGTAGGGAAAGTGTTCAGGTATAGGAAGAGCATTGACACAAAGTGGAGAAAAAGAACAAGGGGAAGCGTTTTACTATTCGAAGCGAGATTCAATAAAGAAGAAGCCCATGCTGTGGGGTAGCTAAGGAAAGGATGGAACATGTTCTGATTGCATGCGGCGATATCCACTCAGATATACGTGTGGGTACAAGCCTACATCAGGCTTTGGTTTTTAGGGACAAACATGGAAAGCTGAAAACGTCCGTGATAGAGGCAAGTAAGAGACGGTTAGAGCATTGGTGGCAGATAAGTAGAGATAAAGGACAGAAATAGTAGAAAAATGATGTCATTCTGTTAGAAGAGTCAAAGAGATGGAATATAAAGTTATATTTTTCTTCGTGATAATAAGATAGATTTGATCTCAATAAATAAGGCATTAGGACAACATAAAAAGAAAGTTTCACTTTTTTTTGCAAGCGTGATGGCACACATGTCACCGCCAAGTTTTAAAGGGAATGCTCATAGCATCCATCAATTAATCCATACATGTAAGCTCCGCCCACAGCGGTCACCGTCCCACCCACTCAGAATTTGCATAAATGTCTTGCCAATTTACAGACGGTAATTTACGTAACCTCAAGCAGATTTCGCATATTTCAGGCATACCACTTTCTCGTACAGGCTTGTGTTCATTTTGCTAGTTATCGAACGAAAGATTTTACTTCTTGGCGAATTTCGTTGAAAACTCCGGATTCACTGCTCTGCGAAATGTAATATTGTAACAAAGAGCGAAGAACTTTTATAATATGCATAGAATTTGCACCACCGGCAAAAATGTGATTGAAGTTTGAACAGAAATCGCCAATCATTGCTCTGTTGCACAGCTGAATGACAGGCGTGCTACAGTGCTTTGAGCGGAGAATGCATTTATTCTTAGGTTGTAACTGCCTATAAATCCTAATTACTGCTAGAGTTTCGGGAGCACGGTGCCACATGTCCCTAAAAAACATTTCAGCCAACCACGACTAATCTTTCACTAAGAGGTGAAAGTGACTGTACAGAGAGTGATAACACCCCCACAAAGTGTGCCCCAAGGACAGCAAAACCAGTTTAAAAATAAAAAATAGTAAAAACACACATGATATTACTGCCTTGTTTTTCCTCTGTGCACGTGTTCCATGATAGCCTCAACGCAGAGGTAATAATACTGAGCGACGCTGTATTTCCAGCGGAAAGGCTTTCCCTTGCTGCAGAAAGGCTGGTACAGGCCATTGAAAAGGCAGAGCAAAGCGTTGAGCGAGAAAATTTTCAACAATGCGGGAATAAACTCAAATACACAGAAAGAGAGCCGACACGGACAAGCACTGACTTTAAACTAATTTTTTACTCAGAAAAGACACACATAAGTAATGAAAAATTGCACAGCGCAAAACAAAATATGACTATTACAGTGCATGATCGCTTAAAAGTGATGAAATTAAACAAAATATATATAAACTCCGTACAACTTTATCTTGTGCGAGTATGTGCATGCGAAAGATCGGCAATATGTCTTTTGTGTAAGTCAATGGAAGGCCAGTCAATGCCTCTCCCAAATGTGTGCAATGCGGGCTACCTCTGCAATTTGTTTAGTGAGCACATTTTTGTTTTTATAGATTACTTCTGTATTATTGTAGGCCAGCAGGCAACCACACCCCTTACGATGCGCACTCATATGCCTAGAGTTGCCGTTGTGCACATTCCATTGGTGTTCACAAAAGCGTACATTGGGGCATCTTGACACCTGCTCAACATATTTCTTCCCACATGACACCGGGATGACATACGCCATACGTGCCCCTGTACTTAATCAGGTTGCCGTCTTTTCTTTTGTTGGCAGAGGACGTTAGTTTGCAGTTTCTTTAGTTTCTGTGGCGCGGAAAAGACAATTTTCACACCGACGTCCTGCCCTATCTTCTCAAACATAACCCGCTTCCCAACAACGAATCCGCTTTCGCATGCTAGTCACTCGTGCAGCAGTGACTCGTGCAGCAGTGACACTCGTGACTCGTGCAGCAGTGACACTCGTGCAGCTGATGACGCTTCCTTAAGGCGGTACAAAACTTGGTGTAAGTAAGGAACCACTGCCACCCTAGCTGTCTTTTCACCCTTGTTAAGACGATCATAACGGTGAAGACATTTGGTCTCTCTGAGAAGTAGACCAGTAATAGAAACAAGGATGTACTGTGAATAACCAGCCTTCTCAATGTAGACCCCTGACCTGCAAAGCTGTTCTCACACTAGTAAAAGGAGGGCACCTTGAGAGAATTGCAGTGGCTGAGTTTCACAATGCCGTACTCCACCATCTTAAAGTGGGCTGAAGAGAACGATAATAGAGGTTTCTTAGCTCTGGGCTCATATTTCCAACATACATTATCGGCCGTGAAATACAGTCAAACATAAAGAAACCTAAAGCTGTCAGCCTCCGAAACCTCGGAGTGAGCACCAGTGGTCTAAGGGATGATCGGGAAAACTTCAAATGTGGACAACACTACTGAGTGAAAAGGTTGGACTGAACGATCAAAAACAATTAGAAAATCATCTACACATTGGAACACCCAAAGCACATTTGTGCCTTCCCAAAGGCGTGGCAATCTACGGTCAATAGCTCAGTGATAAAAGCGACATTTTGCTTTTTGAAGCAGATTTTGGAGCAGAAAGAATGGGGATTTGGAGCAGGCTCAAGTGTCTTCGGAGCAGAAAAAAATGCTATAGCTTAGAATTCCTACTGGTGTTTTGGAAGCAGATGCATGTTCCTAACGACTTCCAAAGTCCAAAACATCACTTAAGCATCTAATAAATATGTATATTTATTATTAAACATGCCGTATGCTAGTATGCAGCTAGTATACAAGTGGTATATTACCATCATTGACGTAAATCATGGGGGAGGGGGAGGAGGGACAAGGGAGTACAGACTTTTCTAGTGTTCAGGCTCTGGAGGACAGCCCTTGCAAGTGTCCGCCTTGAGATTTAGCTTTAGCATGTGAAATAATTGTGAAATTTAGTTAACAGTTAAGTAGAGCACAATCAACTTTTTAAAAGACTTTCTATATTTTACTGCGTACCCGTTTTAAATGTCCCTTAGCTGTGTGAATTATTGAAATTGAAAAAAAAAACGTGAAAAAAAGAGACTGAATAGAACAATGCGATTGCTCGAGCTCGGACCCCATGCTCAATTTTTAAACTTTATTTGAAAGCACGATGTAAATCTTACATAAGTAAAAATACATACCATAATAAAGATACAAATTGGACACCATGGCCTGATATGTGTCACCCCTTGAGATTTTTCTGGATTTGCGCCACTGAGTTGCATGCTAGGATGACAGTGTGTAACAGTTTGCTTATGGTTTCGCTTAGGCTCACTGGATGGTCCCATTGTTCAACTTCATTCTTTTTAGTTTGCCAACACAATTTCGGAGCAGGTTTGGAGCAGTTACTAGCAAATATTGCACTTTGGAGCAGCATAGAGTAGCATTTCTCTTTTGGAGCAGTTTGGAGCAATTGGAGCAGCACTTCCATTACTGATAGCTGCCAGAATAAAGCCACTGATGGCCGGGGCGACACAGGAGCAGATACAAACACATCGTTTTGGAATAAATATGTCTTCTTGCCATTCCACAAACGTTGACCGTAGAACAAAACTAGATGCAGGAAACCAATACTGGAGTAAGGGGTGTGCTTGCCAGCCTGTCTACAATCAAAGAGAAGTAATCTACGAAAACAAAAATTTGCTCCTTAGAGAAATTGTAGAGGTGACTACCTAGCTACATTGCACATATGGGGGATGCATCAGCATGCTTTCAATTGACTTAAAGAAGAAGTTGCTTATGTTCCACATGCCCGTGCTCTTTCAAGATAAAGTTGAGTGGAATTTATTTTTATTTATTACCTCTGTTTAAAATTTTGTCACTTGTAAGCAATCATGTGCAGTAAAAGTCACGTTTTTTGCACTGCACAATATTTCTCTACTTATGTGTGTCTTTTTTTAAATTAATATCAGTTGAATGACAACACTTGTCCATGTCAGCTCTCTTTCCACGCATTCACGGTCATTCACACACTGTTGAAGTTTTCTTGACTAACTACCACCTCGCGCAAACTGTGATGCTGAGTGAGAGGAGTGTAGGACAATAATTTTGGTCCTCTATGTGCATGGTTGACCAGTTTTCTTACAAAGTAACAGGCAGCGAGCGTTGAAACTTCTCAAGTGAGAGTTTTAATGCCCGCTCGCGTCAATGCACACTCCTATCGGGGCTGACAATGTCGATGATCGCAGGGAACCGCGTGCGGCTGCCAACCCGCGGCCACGGCGAGCGAGCCAAACGAGTGAGAAGGGCGAGGACCCGGACGACACCATGAGGAACCTGCGCAAGACTTTCGCCGGCGTTTTCGGGGACATGTAGGCCAGACGAGACTGCATACTGAAAGCAAGCAACCCGCTTAGTCGTAGCTCATCGTGTACTATAGAAGACGCTGCAGGGCAACCTCGGTGATGACACAGAGTCCCCTAAGGGGCAAATAAAATGCCCAGAGACACTCGCCCCACTGTCGTGGCAAACACCACAGCCGTGTTGATACTTCTGCGCTCTTTCACTATTTACTGCTGTTAATAAGCAACCTTCAGTCTCTCAGGAAACCTGTCTTCAAAGCTACACTTAGAGTCTTAGACTAAGAGACAATGTGCCATAGACAATGCACTTACTGAATGTTGCCAAACGTGGGCAGACATATAACTTTAGTTCCGAATATCACCAAGGTCAAATTACCCTTAATATGGCCAAGGGATTTGTAAGAACGTTGCGATGCACCATGATATGCGATTGCGTACAACCAACGGATCCGTCCTCAGTTCGGCAGGCCTTAATTCCATTTTACTAATCGTCCTGCGTTTTCTTCCTGCGGACGTGTACTAGCCATCACGATGTTAATAATGAGCCTAAATATTATTCTGAATTCGTTTCTGACAATCAGCTACAGGCACGCCTAGAAAGCCTTGGGTGAGCACATCCGGGCAGAAAGCTCTTCAAATCTGCGCAACTTAACCTATGTTTTGCTAAAAGCCACCGGACATGCTCCTCCATGTAGATGGCTTTATGTTGGTGCCACTCACGCTTTTGAGTGATATCTGATACGGGCGGCTACTTCGTGCTTCCTGTGCCTTACAGCACAAACGCTTTACAAATGGCAAGGACTCATGATATATAGTAGAGAGATGCTTATCTTCCTTATAGTTGGCCATTGAGGAACAACGGAATGCTGCCCTTTGCGTGGACATTGAAGCATGCGTCGGTTGCCTCATCGTCGAGTACACATCCTTCGGAATCGGAAAAAACTTGTGTATCGCTCCGTGTTCCGAGAGCAATGCAGTAAGTTAAGAAAGGGCACGATAACATATGTATGCTTCAGTCTATGTATGAAATCTTCACAATATTGCTATTTTTTAAGGTAATGAGATACATGAAGCCTGAAACTCCATGACTCATGCTCATTAAGGACAGGAAAAAAGGATTTTCTCGTACAGTCAAGATGCACAGCACACATAAAGCAGGCTGTCAAAGCACTGAAGGTAGAAAGCTTAATTTGTGTGTCATATTCTTGTATGAATATGACCAACATAGGAGTGACGTATGATAAAATGTTCAAAATGGAAAAGCCACAGCCAACAGTTACCAGTCGATGTTTCGGCTATTCAATGGTGCCATTGGTTTGGTAAAGCAATGCGTACCAGTTTAATTATGAACAAGCTTCAAAAGACATACCATTCAAGGTTGGTCATGTTTATTGGTATTAAACAGCAATGTACACAACATCATTGAAACTGTACACAGTATGCAAGAGACTATCAGCGTCAAATGAACACCGGCAAGCCTACGCGATGCTATAGTGCGCGCCGTCCACTTATTGCCATGGACAGGCACGCATATATGCCCAGAGCTGCCGAAGAAGATGCGCGCGCATGTCAATAGCGATAACTGGATGGTGTGCACAACAATATCGCGAAGGCTTGCCGCTGTTCGGCTTTCATTTGACGCCGATAGTACATTATGTAAAATAGATTAGCACATGTTCTGTAATGATGAGTCGGAAGACTACTCAAATGCTGAGCCCTCATTGGTTCATGTGGGGGGCTTGCGTATGTCACCGAGGTTCTCCTGCAGCGCCTTCCTGCGTCGAGCAGCTGTGATGCTGATGCAGCTCGTTATTAACGTCGTTGTTGTTAAAAAGACGCAGCCGAGCGACAAGGCAGGCGGCATTGTGGCCAATGCCAAGGTTGCGTAGACGCTTTTCATGATGGACTGCATGACCAGAATTTTTGTTTGCCCGTTGCACTGTGCTATCAGTCATGACTGCCAGCTACAGAGGTCATTTTGATGACCACGACACTTTCAAAAGTTCCTGCTTTGTCAAGCCTGATGATCCACGATGCTCTCTGGTCCTTGTTACACCTGCTCAGTTCAGGCTCTAAGAAAACCACCTTCCATTCCACCTACAAATTTTTGAATGGTCATGCTTGTACACTTGACTTTGGCCAAATTTTATCTTTATTATTTTAGTACCTAACAACAAGAATTCAACCTGACCGGCCCTAGTAGGGACACAACGCCTTTTGAGGTGCACAAATACAGGACGAAAGAAAATCTTTGTAACTCTTTCACTGGGCAATAGTGCTCGCTCTTCTTGAGAAGTTCATTCAGTTGAACATCCTTGCCCTGCAAATGACAGCGCATCGTTAACTTTTGTTTCATTTTATGCAACCCAATAACATTAGGACACCTTACATGGCATCTTCTTACAGTGTACCATTTTCAGCTAAGCATACCACATTTCCATTCATTGTCTAGATACAAACAAGTCAAAAATGGTACAAAAGTAAAAAGCTTGACACGGAGATGCATTCGCTGTGTGCGTATGACAACAAAAACGCTCGAGAAGAAAAGGAAAGGAATAAACTGAACAACTTGAAGGACAGAGCTTCTTGAGGGGGGCACAGATGAAACTGAAGATCAGAAATGAGTACAGTGCGTTGGCCACGATGCCCCTCCTGTCAGGGTGCAGTGATGATCCCCTGCATCCGACGCAGGCAATGGTGCTTGCTTGAGACAGCACTGTTTCGAGTGCGAGTACAGCTGCGAAGCCGCTCGAGTGAAAGGATGGCCACAGCGAACAGACTACCAGCGAGATACCGTTCAGTATTTCCTGCAGCATCGAGCACAGCATCCTCTCTTGTGCACTGCCAGAAAATGCAGCTCTGCACCAACATTTCAACAGAGAGGAACTGTTGGCCGTGGCACCATCTTTGTTCTCCCAGCATTCATAGTCCATCTTTCAGTAGAAAGTTTATGGTAGGCTACTGGCCATGGCGTTATGCCGCTGTGCTCAAGGTCGTGGGATCTACATTGGCTGCATGTCAATGGGTGCAAAATGCAGAACATCCTCTTGTGCTTAGGTGCGAGTAAAAGAACCCCACATGTTTAAAGTTGATTCGTAGTTTCCCTCAACGTATGACATGGTTCTGGGATGCAAAAGATGAAAAATGTAATTAAGAACTGAGGACATTGTGGCAAAAGTCGCAAAGTTTTGGTACACATACACGGTGCTTTTGTCCTTATTGTAATGCACCATTCCATCTCTCACGTTGCAGGTCTGCATAGAAGACAACTGCTAAGGACAAACTTGCAAATGCCACCAAACGTTAGCTATTGTGGGCTTGGTGTTTCTGTCCTGTAGCCATCCGCCTCCCTCGCTGCGTGCTGAGCACACAAGCTCAGGCTGATTTACTGTGTGTCTGCAATGGAGTCCAGGACTCCATTTTAAATGGTGTGATATTTAAGTGCTAATCAATGCTCGTTCCACACACTGGGTACCCCACAGTGTGACAAGCAAGTTATTCTTCAAATGTAGAAATAAATGTGCATACCCGTTCGCTTACCCTTCTCTTGTGAACCCCTTCACAACTCCATAGAGCTTCCTTCAAACAGAGGCAAGCGTGACGCAGTCTCTGATCACCGCGTTTGGAATGATGGGATGTGTTTACATGGCTATGTCAGTCTTAATTTCTTTTCTGTTCACTTCTCCAGCTTCCGTTTGTTTTGTCGATGCTACTGCCATAAGGTTAAGATACTCGGCATCTGCACGCAGCCAGACCACAGTGGTGTGGTGCAACATCTGTTGGTACTGGCTATTACTGTGGCAGATTCATATGCAAAAAATGCCAGACTTGATGCTGTCTTGTGGCTAATGCACAGTTTTTAGGCAGTAATTTTTTGAAGGACAGGTATGACAATTTAGCAACATTCAGGTGTGGTTTTGCTGCCAGAACACGTCATCTATTCGTTGCCATTGTTGTGCTTCTCGTTGTTCCTGCATTGCTCGCACGCAGAGAGAAAGCAGCACCACGTTTTCCTCTCAGTCAAAGCTCTATGGCCGCTCTCCTTCGAAATAACGATCGTCTCGATGATCCACTGCCAGGCTTGCCAGCCCAAGAGTCACTCGAGCCAGTTGTATTGCTGCTTGCAAATCCAAAAATAGCAAAAATGTGTGCGCTGACGAATGGCGGAGTAGGACAAAGAAGGCAATAAAGAATGTGACATCCCAAAGGGCGTTTCTATGCACCCTGGCGAAAGCCCTTCAAAGCGAGGAGCATCTTTTAGTTTGTCTTTGCATACGAGTTCATTCCATGTGCACTTGTGAATGTACAGTCAGCCACAAAATAACACAGACCGTACGTGCGCGTGCTGAAATTATCACTGGCACTGTCTAGTGGCGAGTCGTCTGCTGTCGAGCGCATAGTTGCGGCTGCACATTCGCCAGAGATGGCAATATAGGCATAAGCTGGTATGGTCAGTATTATTTTGTTGCTGATTGTACCTAGCAGTGATTTGTTATCTATATCTTCACATAGTAAGTAGATTTCTGCCTTAACATACATTAAAAGATCAATCCAAGTGATTTCCCTTGCTCTAAGTGCACAGTCAGACAAATTAAACATGCACAGAAAATTATACAGCTAAATGGGTTTTGATCACTCAAGAGCAACAGTATCTTGAACCACGGATTCTGTGTTTTGAAAATGTGGCACAGATAGATTCCCAATTAGGCGTGCAAGCGGAGATACGCTGGTATATCTGCTTGTATACTGGTAATACGCCTCCTGGCAGAAATACTGGTATTAGGCCTCCTGGCGAGATACTGGTACTAGGCCTCCTGGCAGAAACAAGAATGAAATGATGCACTTTTAGTTAAGCCTAAGTTGTTTGTATTTCAAATGTCCAGGACTGTGCAGGCAGCAAAGCCAGCTAGATCAGTTAATAATAGAATTTTAGTGGGAACCTAGGAATTTTGTCTTCGGATAGTCAAATGTACGCTAAAAAGGAAATCAGTTTCCAGTGTATAGGTGAATTATCCATTTATAAACATCAGAACACACCTTTACCTATAAGAGGTCCTCGCCACGATAGTGAAGTGACTGAGGTATACGCCAACCGAGCTCGGGGGTGCAAGCTCGCATCCTGGCCACGTTTTGAAGGAGAAAAAGTTCAATAACACTCATGTACTTAAACCTTCGCTAGAGCCCCCTCCCCCAATGCAAAAGCCCTCTGCTACAGCATACCTCAAATCATATCACGGTTTTGGCATGTAAGTACCCACTATTTTATTTATTATCCACATCAGGAGGCTTCTACAAGCAGAAGAAACACAAGACTGGCGGCTATGTTGCATTGAAGTTCATGCACCAGCTTGCCGCAACACGAATTTCGACATCGCCTGCAAGGGCCCAGATGATATATTTATATCTATACAGCACGTTGAATATATATCTATAGAGCCTCTGCAGGAGCCATATACTGGGCTTGAAAACTTCTATTGATGCTTACTGAGCCACAATGGCCTCAATGCTGAAAATGCTTTGAAATCCGTGAAATCACAATGACATACTGGTGCTTGGTTTTTCACGTGAAACTAGACACAATGTGTGACTTTTTTTTGTATAACAAGCTAATTTTAGGTGAAATGAGCAAAAAAAAATTATGAAAATTGACTAAGTCGGTCTGTATACTTTAGCATTTCCTTGCATTCCAGACAAACAAACACAAGAGATATCTGCAAAGCTGCCTTCACCACAACGGTGCCTGCTGTGTGTAGAAGCTCATTTCTGTAATATGCACTTTCTTTTGAGCCTTACCATACTGAGATATATGTGTGTACAGCCTAAAAAGAAGGTGCCATGGTCACGCACACACACAAATGGCAAACAGAGGCGTCGGTTCGAAACTTCACGCTTGTATTTTGAGAAAATGGTACTAAATCGATTTCATGGCTAGGCGCATGACAGGATCACATGCAATGTTCAGAAGGCACGCCATGCACTGATTATGGCCACACTGTAAAGTCACCAGAACTTTCTTGTGAAGCAACAGGATCTTACGCATCAAAAATATTTAAGGGGCCCTGCAACATTTCTTGAGCATGGTCAGAAAACGGTGCCGGTCAGTAGTCGAGGCTCGAGAGAACACGCGAGCCAAACATTATAGCGTGGCACGCAGCTCAGAATTTACAACTAATTCTGAAAGCCAGTTAAACATCGCTCCCTCTTCTCTCTACAAATCATGCCTTATACCCTAATTTCACCATATACCCTTTCCACAGCGGTTGGCTGATTTGCTTCATACATAGTGCAGCTGCGGCAAGATGCCGCCATATATCCGCTCGGGATCACACTAAAGTCAGCCACGGGTATGAAGAAAAACAACAGTGTGCTCAAGTTCATTCCCCCTAGTCATGCCCCACTCTGTGTAGCTTTCAGCACACTCGCTCGCACGAAAGGGGAGCGCTTGAAGCGTGCAATAAATACCAGTGAAATTGCCCGTACTTAACGAATCCTAACGATTTTAGCGGTACATGATTTGTGAAGCATCATGTACTAATAGACTATTCCATTATGACCCAGAAAAGTGTTTCAGGAATCCTCTAAGGCCTTATATGTCTCATTGTTCAGATGGCCTTGAAAAAAAACTGTCAACATCAATGCAAATACATAATAATGCAAATAATGTAATAAATCACGAGATCTCTGTAAGGCTGAAAAATCGCAAGCGGTGTACTCACTTCGTATTTGTGAAAATGTGAAGTCGACTCAATAAAAAATGCGAGGAGGTATTAAAAGCCAATTAAACAAAAAAAATGGATGAACTTGTGAACTTGCCTATGTGTCTTAATGAGTTTCAAGACTTAAATCAAAGAATAGACGTAGACGTCTATTGCACAGGTGAAACCTTTAATTTTGAACATTTTTATTTGCGAAACTAGCGTTCAGGCGCCCAGTTTTTTAACCTCAACACGCGAGTGTCAACTGACGAGCCAATATTCTTGGACGTCCATTAGTACGCGTTGTTCGTGCATGTGTATGTGCATCGGTTTGCAAGAGATGTTCCAGGGGTAAGTCGCTGTATGGATAATGAGCACGATGCGTGCAGCAAGCTGTTGTGAGTGCGCAGATTTTCGAAATAGCGATCCCGTCACCTCTCCTAGCCGACGACGTCAAGCCTTATTATTTGGTATAATACGATTTGTTGCACATTCATTACTAAGAGGTTAAGTGAAACTAACGAATGGTATCTTTTGGATCCGATATCGCATAACTGAAAAGAATGCCAGCTAAAGAAACAGTGATCACTGCAGTTGTCGAAGTGGTTTTCATGCTGTCAGTTTAACAACCTGAAGCAGAAGTTAGTAGCACAATCCTCCGTGGTAGCACAGAACGTTTACGAGCTGTCTTGTTATGCCTCGAGATAGCAAGCCAGCGACGCCACCTCCCCACCGAAGAAAAAACCCCCGAAGCAAAGAATGCAACGCCGTGATGATCAATTTTTTTTAAATGCCCTCTATTGACCCTGAAAAGGGAAAATGCAGATGTGTAACAAGGTGTAGCCGCTTCACAGTGGGCCTTCCAATGCCAGAGCCGCTAGCGATGGCATCACTACTAAAAGCTGCACATATTGAAACCGAATTTCGGCTACTCCATCCAGGAGGCATGCATTTATTCATGGGATGACATTAAAAAAATGCAGGTGAAAATTTTGAATTTGGACCCTATCAATTTCGAATTCGAAAGGGCACGGTCTTTTTGGGCCTTTTACCGCAACAGCGATTACAAATGCGGATGTGCTGGTGGAAGGAATTAGGAAAAGGCACTTGTGAACGAAGATCCATGAACAAAGTATTTAAAGGAAAAGTGTCAACGCGTTTTCACCGTCCACGTGTTCTGAGAATGAGAAACACAGAAAAGTATATTGAGATGTCCAAAAGTAAACGTGACAGAAAATTCTGGCAGAACGCGTGCAGTTATTAGTGAAAATTACTTTAATTGCGTGCTGCACAACGCTTAACAAGCTATCAGCCACGTTGCTAGAACGGATGATGTCCGCCGATGAATCAATGCCACAGTTTCACGCTACCAAGTGGCCTAGACGTCACAAGTCTTGCGGAGAGTGCATTTCGCAGTTAAGCAGACTTGTACAACAGAAGTTGCGTCCGCACCAAGCATAGCAATGGGGATTGCTTTGGACGCAGGTGCGACCGCTGTTTATTTGGCGGAATAGTGCTAAGTACATGATTTTGACTTAGGTAGCCCCGAGAACAAGGTGCACCTGTTTTGACCCACTAGCGTGGTTATTGCCAGTAATAGACGCTTCCAAGTCCGACTTTGGCACACTTTCAGTTGATATAATCAGGATGGCGCAGTATACCTGATTTGGTGCAGGAGTGAAGTCATTGCTGTATTCTTTGTGTACTTGAATAAGAAAATTGGAGTTGGCACCGAGATAGAGCTTCTGCCTGATGTCTGACACAGACTGCAGCTGTCATAGCTCTCTAATTAAGATGACAATGCACTACAAACAGAAAATTTAAACAACTTGCAAGCGAGTAGTCTCACTTTGCTTTTATTACTGTATCAAAAAGTTGGCTCGCTGGAGATGCTGCACCTTGTGGTCGGCAGGGTTGGCGGCACTCTCATAGCTGCACAACACCACACCTTGCCTCTGAGCCTGCACGCATAAAATAAATTGCATTGCGCCTTAGGCACTACAGTAACACTAACCTTTCTCCACTCGAGATCACAGGCTACAAACTTCTCTCTTTTTCTCAGGTTTGAATACTGTTCTTTTCTGCCATATAGCGGATTGATAGATTTGATTGATATGTGGGGTTTAACGTCCCAACACCACCATATGATTATGAGAGACGCCGTAGTGGAGGGCTCCGGAAATTTCGACCACCTGGGGTTCTTTAACGGCGCCCAAATCTGAGCACACGGGCCTACAACATTTCCGCCTCCATCGGAAATGCAGCCGCCGCGCCATATAGCGGAGGTAAATAGTTATGCAGCATTTCCAATTGCAATTTCGTGATGAGTTAAAACTTCTGTCATCACTGAACGGAGTTCTGCATGCCCATAAACATAACGCCATGAAAGATTTTGTAGCCACAGGCAACATTAAAGTGGAACGTCCAAAGAATACTTCACTCCCCCCTGCTGCTATGCCTTGATTACACCCTCATGCATAGGTCGGCAAAATCTGTCGAGCTCACTCAGACTCACTTATGAAATAAATTTGGCACTTTAAACTCTCTCAGGCTCACCAAAATTTTCCTAATCCAGGCTCACTCAGACTCACACTAACGAAAATTTTCTTCAACTGGACTCACTCGGATTCAGATTCACCATGATATTACTCACCTAGAGACACTCACACTCATAACTTGATCAGAGTCTGAGTGAGTTCACCTACCTATGCCCTCATGTGCACTTTCATAGTTTGTGAGAACCAGCATTGACAGTATCTCTCATGTATACAGTTCTCGGCCAGCCAAATTATGAATAGCATACAGCCCCCCTCCTCCTTCCAAGTGTGGTGCGTACTTTCCCAGAAAGCCGCAAAGAATGCTAGGTTTTGGCCTAATAGACACAAGGCACTTACAGTAGATTATGATATAGAGTTTGCTTTGAAAAGAAACTACTTGTTCAAAGCGGTGACCATAACACTGTGGTGGTAGCTAAAACATCCGTAAAATCTTTCCCAGTTACAATACCAAGTCGATCAATGCAAGAATGAAATGTCCAAAATATTACCTAGATATGTTTTGCCAGACACCAGAAGAACATATTGAATGAGCCCTGCCCTATTATGTTGTACCTTGTCAGCCGGCCTCACACAATTCTTATATGTGGTATAGGATACTGACAGTCTGCGAATGAGACACAAAATCTTGACTAGTGGTGCTGTTATGGTGTACACTGCGCTGCTTATATCATGAAATTATGAAGAGGCGGACTTGTGATTAGTGCTAAGTGGAGACCCACCTGTGTGAACTCCCCATGCAGGCCGATGTAGTAGACACGCGTTGTGTCGCTCCCAAAGTTGCTCGGGAAGTGCAGCGACAAGTGGTGCACACTGGAGAACTTTACAGTCCTGCACAGTGTTGCCCTGACCCTTGTTGGCTTCTGCAAAGTCTTGCTCGCACAGTTTGACTTATAATCTATACATTTCACTTTGTAAGCACAGCTGTATATGAAGAACATACCACAACAGAAGGGGAGAAAGTGGCAAACCTGACAGGGTACTCCAAGTTACCACTGGCATCAGGCTGCAGCTCAAACTCCTGTTCGGGCGTTGCACGGACATCGCGAAATGTCATCTGTCGCCGATTCTTGAACCTGAAAATAAATATAAAAGGGACAATACAATGTGCAGACAAACAAAGTTCTCTAGTGTATGTTATCATCATAATCAACAACATCAGCCTGCTTTTTTACATCCACTACGAAAGCCCCAACTCCTGTTTACCCTGTCTTATGCGAGCGGATTTCATTTCATCCCTGTAAATTTTTAATTTCATCATCCCCGTCCAACCTTCTCTTATCCTCAGCTGGACTTTTCATCACTTAATAGCAATTCTGTTGTTCTAACTGACCACCTTAAGTTATCTGCCTTACGCATTGTGTAGACTGCACAGATCCATTTTAAGTACACTATCAGCTACACTTGTTTGCTCTTACATCCACTTCGCTCTCTTCCTATCTTTTAGCATTACGCCCATCATTGCTCATCCCAATGCACACTGAAAAGTCCTTAATTTTTTCAATAAAGCTTGTTAATTGCTGAGTTCGTTCTCAATTTTCCAGAATTATGAAGCACACACAACAACAGTTAGGCGTACACACTTACAAGGCAGCGACATTTATGCATCAAAGGCAGACGCACACAAGTCTGCACCAATGAGCATGAACTCTGCGTTATGAACTGGAAGACGTGAACACCGTACTGCGTGTGCCTGTCATTCAGTGCTCATTATACCTTTCAAAGTTTAACAGGTTGCAACACTGCCTACAAGGCGCTACTAAATACACTGTGGTCCATTACTCACAAGTGAACCTTGTGTATGCCAGTATTATCTTCCAAAACTAACATTTTCAATAAAGCTCACTTCGATTAGGTTATTCACGACGTTCAAAAATTATAAAGTGCACAAAACTATAGACAGGCATACAAATTCAGAAGTAAGTGGTATTCTTCCATCAAAGACAGACACACAGAAATCTGCACGAATGGGCGTGCACTGCAGACTGATGTTATTAACCAGATGTTAACACCATGTGGCGTTTGCCTGTCATATAGTACACATTCAGCCTTTCTAAGTGTAACAGGTTGAAACACCAGCTCTGGGTTACTAGATACTTAGAGGGGGAAAAAAAGAAAATGCCGGGCCTGTGCGGAAGGTGCAGCACAGTCACAGCGAAAGCTAGGAGAGCGGCTTTTCAGAGCCTTTTCTAAACACTCATTGGGTAACTACTGCAAGCACACTTGATTGGTACCCACTAGGGCATTTATAATAAACTTTTGGGTACTAGGCCGGCATTAGCTATGCTAGTTTTTGTCATTCTTCTGAGAAGCGTGGTGTCCGCTAAACACTGATTTGATGATTGATGTGTGGAGTTTAACGTCCCAAAACCACCATAAGATTATGAGAGACGCCGTAGAGGAGGGCTCCGGAAATTTCGACCACCTGGGGTTCTTTAACGTGCACCCAAATCTGAGCACACGGGCCTACAACATTTCCGCCTCCATCGGAAATGCAGCCGCCGCAGCCTGGATTCGATCCCGCGACTTGCGGGTCAGTAGCCGAGTACCTCAACCACTAGACCACCGCGGCGGGGCTCCGCTAAACACTTGCAAGGAATTTAATGCCAATTGTTGATGCAGTGGCTGATGGCGATGAGGAATTATGGCTGAAGTGGGTATGCACAACAGTTAATAGGGGAACAAGAACAAGCTTTTGTAATAGGTTGTAGCATTAGACGACCCACTCGTTACACTATTCGCATTGTGCGACGACTGATTGTTCTTTCGCTATTTCAAAACGCTTTACAAATCGTATTAACGCGATTGCTTTCCCGACATCAGGCCTGCCTAAGGCAAGTTTGACAACTAGTCGCAAGCACCGGAGCAGCTCAGTGGTAGAATACTGGGCTGGCACCCAGCGGACCCACGTTCGAGCCCCACAGTGTCTCTGGTGTTAGGTTTGCCAAGAAGTCACTAGCACCAGCGTAGCTCAGTGGTAGAATACTGGGCTGGCACCCGGAAGACCAGGGTTTTGAGCCCCACTATGTCTTTAATGCTAGGTTTTTTTTTTTTGTCTAAATTCGGGCGATGCGGTTATGGACACCGGTGGTGGCGGCAGACAACTGCGCGTGACCTGAGTTGCGATCTCATAACAGCTTTTGCTGTAAAAAAACTGAGGGAAAGGGAGGATGGAAGCTTCCGATAATAGTTTGTAACCGGGGCTTATGTGCTTGAGCTGACATTTCGACAAGTGGACTAGTTTTTTTCAAGACTAGTTCTAGCCTTGAAAAACACCAGTTCACTAGTCAAAACATCGGCTCGACCACACAAGCCCCGCTTATGGAGTTTTTCATGGATACACATTGGTGCTTTACTCACATGCGAACCTTGGAAGGGTGCATGCCAGCCACGCCTCCCACAATTAGGATGGACTTGAGCTTGACATTTCCAGTGAAGCTGCAAGACACGCACCATGAGGAACAAGATTCCAGCAGGCTTCTTCACTCAGCTATGGTACATACGGGATGTTGAAGAGGAGCTCCTCATCTACATCGCTGTCCACATACTGCAAACAGGTAAGTCAAAAACAGGCACATAAGGGAGGTGGTTTGCATATCAGCCGGTCATACTGCTAGGCTGTTGCTTTCTTTTTTATTCCCCTTTATTCCACCAATGTGTTCATACCAAGCAGCTATCACAGCCAAAGGTGCAATTGTCTGCCTGATTTGAAGGGCAGCCATTTGATGCAAACGTTGATAAGCAGCAACCTAGAAGAACATTTCAGGCTTTTTGTATTAGTTTTGAATCTAATAAATGTGTGAGCAGACATTTCAGGAAAAAAAAAAAGCGTATCTCGAGCAACACTGCAGTGCCTCTCTTTATTAAACGAGCAGTCTGCGCCTTCTTTTGGTGAAGAAGAGCTTTCATCTGTGATACACACCCACGCTAACCGAGGAAATCTCGGTTAGAAACTGAGTAGTTCTTCAATAAAAATAATAAAAATGAAAAAAATTGTTAGCTTATGCCTGCTAAAAGGATGAAAGTAACAAAAACAAGAAAAATTTATGTGATAACAATAGATAAATAGAAATTATGTATATAACAGAATCACGCAGCTCATTTGATTAAGAAATAAAAACAATTAGAAAGCTATTAATACAGCAGTAATGATTTATTCTATAGCCTGAAGCTGTCAGACCAGTTCAGTTAAAAAAAAAATTGAAACACTGAATAGGCATGTCTTGCCTTAACAGACCCCTGACACCAAAATTATAAACTCGACATTGTGTTGTTTGAGAGTCCTGCATGCAGAAGCAAGTCCGACTGATTATTAGTGACGAGTATTGCCTATAAGATCATTTAATTTGGTTTTAAAGTGAGGGTGCATGCTTGTACGAGCGTTCAAGTGCAATCGACATTTTTTGTGGTTTTATGTACACATGGACACCATCTTGATGTTACAGGGGTCAAGCAAGTATTGTTGGCATTAGAGAACATTTGAAGCGCACAAAATATAGGCCGACTGTGACTTGGTGAGGACTATTGTTTGTCACCCCTCTCGCTCTGTTGTCGTGCTGCTCTCAAGGTGAATTTGGCTGCTTGCGCCAGGAATGCCTTTCTTTTTTTCTGAGGGGGACACGTTCAAAGCATCCACATCGTTTCATTCATCAGCACCTGCAGGTCCCTCTATTTGAAAACAGTGCGATCAGCCTCACCGAAGCTTGAGTGAAGGTAGTCTCTGGCGCTGCCCCAGTGTGAGGCGCTAGCTTCATATGCAATTTAGGCAGACGTTTCTAACTGGTGCAAAATGGTACTGAAGTATAGATGCTTGCATAAATTACACGATGTGTTAGAGTATTTAGAATTCAATTTCGGCATTACCATACGCAAAGGTACAAATACCCATAAAAAAGTTGCAAACAATACTTTCGCTGTCAAGAGTTCTTTGAAGTCAGCCCTCACGAAGTCTTCTGGGCAAAAAATGAGCAACAGCTTCAATGCACAGGTTACATGTCTTTTAGATTAATGTTATTCTGTTTTTACAGTGGTTACTATCGCTGAATCTTTAAAGAAGTCTGTTATGTTAGGCCTGAACAAACATGTCGTATGTATAGATTTCTTTACTGAAAGCTCCCTGGGCGCCGCCATAAGCCCCTCTGGGCTGTTGTTAACATGCGTGACCCCCAAAAATGCAGGGCCAAATCTGTGACGTCAACTTTTGTACTCCCGTGCAACAGCTTGGAAAGCAGGGGATCCTCCTCTCCGATAAAAACGTCTATACCGTACATTCATTGCTGTGGTAGAAACATCGACTTGAGGTGTGCGAGTCGTCGTGTACAACTGTTTGTGTGCGGTGTGCGGAGCCGATTTGAAGTGCACAGCTTTCGCCATGATGGTGAATAATGATGATTATGGTGAAGTAGAAGAAGCACGGCAATGCACGTATTCGTGTGCGGGGATTAGCTAAGACCTCGAGCAACGGGGATCTTTTGGCGAGGGGCAGAGAAACCCATTGGGCGGTCGTGCAGCAGGCCACGTCCAAACATCTGATCCGACGCTGCTGGTCCGGGGCCCATCCCGGCTTCCACGATCCAGAGGACTACTGGCTGGGCATTGCCCTACCTGTCCCCGGCTGCGGTTCCGCGGCGACGTTATCGGCGAGTGGCTGGCCTTGTCCCTGGCCCCAGCCTGTCGCTGTTCGAGGTACCGTTCAAGCCACCCTTTGCGGCACTGTTCTCGTCGTCCCTGGTGCTGTACCAGGTGCCAACACTGCTGCACTGGGTTTCTCCCTGGCATGTATCAGCTGAGCCGGGTCACGCACGAGTCCTGACGAAGATGAGGCAACTCACCCCCGTCCTGGTGCAGAGTCCAGGCGGCCCTCTTCCGGCCCGCTGAGATCAAGACCACAGGATGTGCGCCACTGACTTGGCTTTGTGCACCATTGCAAACCACCCCTTGATCGGGGAACGCCTGACGAGAGCTCGGAGCTTCGCTCTTCGACAACTCCACGACTGAAGCACCGAGATTAACAGCAATGATGTGAGTGTGGAACATGTTCATGCTAGTTGTAATTACATGTATATATGTCACGTAGTGTAGTCCCGTGTCTGTGGCGATATGTATATAAAGTGGTGCGTCTTCGTCTACGGGTGTTTCCTGTGCCCATCTGGCTAACCTGCGCTTACCATTTGCCCACAATTGTCTATTTCACGTGCTATGGAAAGTAGAAAGTAGATAAGACGTTAACATTGCTTTCATGGCTGCCAATAAGCCAGGTAAAATTTGTGTTACTGTGCAGAGAAAGAATGAGCGAGTAAAAGACAAGAAGCACACTGATTTTTGTTTTGTTAGACACACCAATTTTACTGGCTGCCGTACAAGTGTAGTATATCAGCCGGGCTGAGCAGTATTGCTATATTTATCTCAGAGAGACTTTATTTCTGTATCCAGATATCTTTAAAAAATAAATGTGTATCTCAGTAGTGAAATACCTTTATAATGAGGTTGTATTACAATACTATGCAAGGCACGGGTATCTTGTTACATTTTTATTCGAGAAATTAGTCTAGGTGCATTATCAGTGCTTTCAAAGGGAGAATAAAGTCTTCTCTTTTTCTTCTTCTTCTTCTTTTTTTTTTTTTTGTGCCAAGGCAATCAAAGGTACCCCGTTGGTCGGCAAGAATGTTAGGGCCCGATGGCTTCCCATCAAGCACATAATGGCCCATGTGCTAAAGCGTATGAGAACGCTGATGGCAGAATTGCAGACACAGTATTGTAGGCTCCTGAAAGTCACACTCGTTCAAGGCCAGTGCACCCAGCCCGACTTTTTGGGTGGCAAGCCATTTCATAATTACAACTGATAACTGTAATTATTACCCGTAATGCACATTGTGAGCACCCCTCTGTTATGTTTAATGGCACTGAGCATACTGTAATAAACAAAAATTAAACTACAAGGCTCCATGCTCTGCAATTTTGTTTACAACATTATGTTGCACTAATTATTGTTTTTGTGAAATATCAGCCTCCCCCTCTAGAAAAGTATTCCTGCATCTGGAGGAGGAAGTGGCACCAGGTCTGTATTGCAGTATCTGTATTCCGGAATATTTTTTCGGACTTTTTTCAAGAGTACCTCCGAAATATCCCATTACGATAATGGGAAATATACTTCAGTATCTAGATTTCACACTGCTAACCGACGTATTTCAATATATGTATTCCAGAAAATTTTACGAAGCATTGCAGCTCATCACTCTATTTAAGGTCCCTTGCAGCCATGGTCACTTCTGAATAGAACAGACGGCCCGCTGCATTAACCAGAGATTGTTGGAACATAAGAGATCGCTAACCAGAGGCTCACCTTGTAATCTTTCTTCACATTGTGGAGAGTGTAAGTGCACAACCAAATTCGATGAATGTGCAGTTTTGTACCAGCATAAGAACAAAGAAACACACCTGATGATTGAGGCATGGCATATCGACAATAGTGGTGTCACATGCGCGAGCCAACTGTCTATTCACTTGCATAAAAATGAAGTCAAATTCCTTAAAGCAGTGGTCCTCAATTGGGGGTCCGTGAAAGCATTTCTATGATCCGCGAGACCCTCACCCGCGTTTTTCTTTAAGCGTGACTGTGCCACTTATTGATGGACAACCCAAAATGAAGTGATTTGGCACATTTGTTTGATGTTTGGTAGCAATAAAATGCATCTATTTCACGCTCTAGTTGTGTTAATTTCCCTACGTATCCCCCCTCACTCCACTCTGCAGCAAGGGGTCCCCCATCACTTACACCAGCCCACAAAGACCCCCGAGCCACATGGCTGAGAACCACTGCCTTAAAGGGACACTAAAGAGGAATAATGACTTGATTTGGATTCATAAACTGCACTCTGAGAACTGCAATGTCGTACGTTTTACTTTGATAAGTTCATTATTAGTGAAGAAAATGAAAGTTGAACTTTCATTTTCAAATTTCATGACAAAATCTCCGCATGTGACGTCAGAAATTTCAATGTGTATTTTTGGTATTCTCATGGCATTGGCTCGATGAAATTTTCTGAAACTTTGTATGCTATGCTTATGACGCCCACATGTGACAATGTACTTTTGGAAGCTACGTAGGAACACCCCCCCCCCCCCTCTAGTAGACATTTTCAAAATTTCTCGTGTCATAGTTTTATTTCGGGAATCTCAATGTGGCATCACAACCCGCATTTTCTTTTCACGCGTTTTCTCACTTACCAAGTGCCGTGTCGTGCTGTTTTTGAGATTGTGAAATCGTACTTTACTAATATGCAAAAAACCGTTTTGCTCATTGATGTCCTTTTAAAGTCATCCTTCCCGTAGACCACCGTGCATGCGTTCTTACTTCTTTGCTGTTGCATGCATCTTCAGTTGATAGTAGGCTTTTGTAGTGTGCTGACTACCTTCTTGTATCCATATTTACACACCCCGTGTTTTTTTAGAATGAGACACTGAGTTTGGCACTGCTACATCAATTGCTTATAAGTGACATATTTTACTATTAGAATGATGATTAAGGTGCTGAAATTCTGAAGTTGTCATAATGAATGGTAGAGAAATTTTTTCTAAAATCATTTTCCTCCTTAATCTAGCCCCAATAATGAATTAGGATGCCGGTAATAAGTCAACAACTGGGTCATTCAAAGATGAATTAGTAATGCATCCACCATTACAATGAGGAAAAGTCCCTCATGTCCTAGAACCCAAACCAACTTAATCAGCTGTATACGCGGTGGTACTAATGATCCGAAAGCAGTCAGAACCTGTGAGTCCACATTTGCAGTGAGAGAGGAACACACTGATAGTGAATCAGTAAAAATTACTGCAGAACTAGCTGATTCTGTCAATTTGTGGAGAGCTAAAGTTATTGCTAGAAATTATGCAACAAAAATGGGCACAGAATCTAGAAGGCAAACAGAAAACACCCAATCTAGAGTAGGAGAGAAAATGTGATTCCACATTTTTCTTCATTTTGGGAAACTTTCGCGCACGAGTGTGCATCGCAGTTGTTTTCATCAGTAAACCCTACAGTTGATGTCTAGTGCGTGTACAGTACACATGTCTTCTCATTGTCTGAGGGTTACTTTGAGCTGTTAAAGGGACACTAAAGGCGAATATTAAGTTGATGTTGATTGCTGAAAGCACGGTCCAGAATCCTCGTAGTGCTACTACTTTTATGCCAAGGAAGTGCTTATTTTGAAAATCACAATTTAGTGGTCCACATTGCGTTAGCACACTTCAAATTACCCACCTCAATCAGAACCTTTCACATCACTGTTGCCATGTACAACGTTGCACGACTTAACTGCGCAACCGCCGACATAGTAGTAGTAGAGCGAAAGTAGCGGGGGCCATAGCAGCAACAACAGCGATTGAACAATTTCCTGCTAGGGCCTCTGCAATGGCAGGCATGCTTGGTTCAACTGGGTCCCGCTAGATGGCACGACCTGTCCAGTTCAACCCACTGACTTCCATTAAAAAGGCTGGACGACGCATCCCCCCTCACCCATGCGGGCCCTTGTGAAGTCACCAGAAAGTCCCTTTGGTGTCTCGAAATCTGGCGTCTTCTGGGCATTTCAGGAGTGTAATTGATAAAATATCTGGTGTCAGTTGTTGTGATTGTAACTTTTATGTATTATTTTTATAATATAACATTTTTGTGGTCATCCAACGCTACACGAAAAATGACAGACGCCATAGCGACGCCCTTTGAACATAGCGCAGTGCTGTTACGTACAACGTTACAATTACTAGTTAGTCAGGTGACAGAAAAAAAGAATTTTCACAGCAATTTTTACAAGAAAAAGAAAGAAGGAATGTACTGGTCACAAAGGTTTGTCTTTTGTGATTGATCCGGGAAAGAAAACAATGTTGGGATGACATCGTTTCGAAGATAAGTTTTTGGGAGCGAGGGGCCAAACATGACTGCAAAATGGTCCCCGCAATGTCTGCTTCTTAGAGTCGGCATCCAGTTGTCGCTCTTTAAGTTACTGACCCACTTCTCATATATTTGAGGCCTCGGGCGTGGGAAACTGCATGTAAAAAAACCAAACACCTTCAGCGCGCTCCGATAAAAAAATAGGCGATCAAACACCATATTTTTTTTGCAGAACGCGTAAAAATAAATATTATTTCGAGGTACTTATGTGTAAAACACAGACACTGCGGAATCAGGGCGTAGATGAAGTATATATAAACATTCTGGAAGAAATCTACAGGGGATCAACTGCTACCATGGTGCTTCATGAAGAAAGCAACAGAATACCAATCAAGAAGGGTGTAAGGCAGGGGGACACAATCTCCCCAATGCTATTTACCGCATGCTTATAGGAGGTTTTCAGAAGCCTAGAATGGGAACAGTTAGGGATAAGAGTTCATGGAGAATACCTTAGTAACCTGCGCTTCGCCGATGACATTGCATTGATGAGTAACTCAAGAACGAATTGCAACTCATGATTACGGAGTTACACAAGGAGAGCAGAAAGGTGGGTCTTAAAATTAATCTGCAGAAAACGAAAGTAATGTACAACAACCTCGGAAAGGAGCAGCGCTTCGAGATAGGTAATAGTGCACTTGAAGTAGTAAAGACTATGTCTACTTAGGGCAGGTAATAACCGCAGAGCCTAACCACGAGATTGAAGTAACTAGAAGAATAAGAATGGGGTGGAGCGCATTCGGCAAGCACTCTCAAATTATGATAGGTAGATTGCCATTATCCCTTAAGATGAAGGTATATAACAGCTGTATCTTGCCGGTACTTAGGTACGGAGCAGAAACCTGGAGACTCACAAAGAGGGTTCAGCTTAAATTGAGCACGACGCAGCGAGCAATGGAAAGAAAAATGGTAGGTGTAACCTTAAGAGACAAGAAGAGAGCAGAGTGGATTAGGGGACAAACGGGGGTTAAGGATATCATAGTTGAAATAAAGATGAGGAAATGGACATGGGCCGGGCATGTAGCGCGTAGACGGGATAACCGCTGGTCATTAAGGGTAACTAACTGGATTCCCAAAGAAGGAAAGCAGGTTAGGGGGAGACAGAAGGTTAGGTGGGCAGATGAGATTAAGAAGTTTGCGGGTATAAATTGGCAGCAGCAAGCACAGGACCGGGTTAACTGGCGGAACATGGGAACATGAACAGGTGGCTTCAACCTTGCGCGCTCAATGCACCGTCCAGCTCCCCCTAGTAGAGATCAGTGGTTCAACCAGGCAAAAATTGAACTTTTGAACCAATCGCGCCACTCCCCGTAGTAACGTGCGGCGGTAATTTTTTTCATGAATCAAACAGAAAAGAACAAGAAGCAATACGTATCTCTATGGGCGGAAGGTTCTTTATTTAGTACAGCTAGTTTGATTACTAGTGATTAATCGTAGGCGGTAACTCTGACGTCATCGGGATCATTGTGCGAATGTGCTATCGTAGTGCGCGTGTTCTCGTGCATATACATCAATTTCTCGGTAAGTAGGGCACTGCTGTTGACAACATTGTTGTTTTAGCCATCGTCATACATTAAGCTTTCACGCTGACATAAATTGTTATTTGACTTTTGGTGTCCCTTTAATATGTTTAAGTTCGGCTATCATCCACAAGACCAAACTTCTGCATTGAATAGTGCTCGTGCAATGTTCCACAGTCACATATCGCTACAATTTTGCGGTGTGCGAGGCACCAGTGAAGCAGGCTCAATATCACACGTCTGTCCACTGCCCTTTCGTTCGGAGGTACAGGGGACCAAGTAGTGTCAAACTTCTTCAATGCACGCCATATGAGTCACAATCATAGCATAGCCAGACTGTGTTGGGAAGTGTTTGAATCCCTCTCCAAAATAAAATGCTGGCTACTCCCCACGTTGCTGTGTACTTACCTTTCAGAATGACACCACTGTTTCACGGAAAGAAATGGGAATTTAGGGGCTCGTTTTTCTTTGTTAGACACAATACTAGCGAGAACGAAGAGACCCTGATGTTAAGGAAGGCGTATGGGATGTTATTAGAACTAACTGTAATGAAAATTTGAAGAAAGAAAAGTGGACGAAAAGATCATTAGTCGTTGGCAGGGACCGAACTTGCGACCTTCAAATAACGCGTCCGGTAGACCATCCTGTGCATCGCAGGTTCGGACCCTACCACTTTTGTTTCTTCACATTTACATTACTTCTAATAACATCCCCTACACTATTTCTTTTACATCACGGCCTGTTCTCATTGCCACTGATTCACATGTTTTATGCACTTTCTCCAGTTCAAATTCTAGCCCCGTGGGATCGAAAACGCAAGTCATGCTCAAGACTCCCTGGAGTCCAGATCACTACCAGCATTTGTGAAAGGAGCCAAGGTTCCAAGAATAAGTCTGATCGCGACAGAAAAGATTTGAGATATTTTGTCATGTCATCTGGATGACATGAGTCACTCGCCTTCTCGCGATCCAATCTCTGCTCCCATGGCTTGAAGACCAACTTGCCGGACCCTTCCTCCTTTTCGTTTAGGCACTCAACGTTGTCAAGGTCTATTTTGGAGTAGAGCGAGTACTGTACACCCGTCTCAAGTCCGTTGGAAGAGTCTCCCCCGTGGCCTCCACACGGGTCGCCGCCGTCACCGTGATGGTGGTGCGCCATGTGAGTAGACGAGGATGGGACAACGCCCGAATCAACACGACGCACTACTTGACTAGAACAATTACGAATGTACAAACGCGTACTGTCCTTAGATTGCAGAACTTGAAGACGGCGCAACCGGTACAAGCACTTTTCCTTCCTCCGTGGGTACAAGCATTTCTCTGTCGACTTGTATTCGGACTCGCTTTGGCTCGTTTGTTGCTCGCCACACTGCCTAAAAATCAATAAATAAGACGCTAAATCCATACATATTAGCTTTATGGCTACATCACTCCAGTGAACTTTAAATTTTAACATTTAATTGCTATTTTTCTAACCTTCAATCAACTAACTCACTATCAAATATTTTTTGTGTCATTTATTTCACTATCTAGTTAATAATCGCAGCACTACAAGAGAGCTTTGTAATGCAATTTTCGCTTTACTACGTAGAGTTTCACTTTCTTCGTAGTTTCACACAAAAATTGTATGAAACCACGGATGAAGGAAAGGTTCTATGCTTTACTAATAGCCTAAACCTTGGAGGCCATGCTTTACATTTTTTCTTGGGTTTTGGTCATTCTGAATTCTCATAACTTATGTACTTCTGGGTCGCTGTAGTTGTGCCCAACGAAAAAAAGCGCCTCGTCAGTCGGCTGTTTTTGTTTAGTTCCTAGATTGTATGCTACATGACGGTACTTGTATATAGCGAATATACACCCGGGGGAAGGAAAGGTTCCTCCTTTCCTTCCTCCGTGCAATATACACAATCAAGCTGCATGTCTATATTAAAAAAAAAAAGCAAAGCTGGACGTCATCGCGGCCATAGCCTCCTATATAGTTTTTCGCCTGCCGAATGAGCACGAAACATCCGTCATTTATGACGGCGCTACCTACGTAGAATTAAAGGGCTTTGTACTTGGCCTTCAAGATTGGCAACTTTGACGTTTGTTAATTTTAGAGGCTATGTCATGTATTAAAGAGGTTGCCTGCTAAATGAGCGCAAAACGCCCATCATTTATGGCAGCGTCACTTACGTAGGGTAATTGTAATGAAATATAGTTAAGTTTACGCCTTATTAAAAAAATACGTAATTTTTGTTGCATATAAGCTCAAAAAACGTAAAAACTTGTTTGAAGACAACCCTATTTAAGTAGCGCCACCACCACAGTTCCGACGACGGCCGTTACCCAAGCGACCGCCGATAATCCAGGCAAGGAAAATATAGGAGGCTGTGTCGGGGCACACCATGTGCGGCACGGAGGAATGAAAGGTGATGTGCGAAAAGTGAAACCACAGAACACCTACCGTGAAAGTAATTATACGCGCAGGACGTCGAATACGCTCAGCGAACGACACAGATACCTCGAAATACTATGCGGTAAAGCGCCCTCCATATGCAGCGCGGCGTGTTCTGTGGCGCGGCCCCGCACGACGAGACGCTAACTAAAAGTACAGTGTACACACTACTAAAAGCATGTCACTGCCAACTCAAAAGTAGTTTTCTTTTTTTGTTTGAAAGGAGAGGAAGGTTAACTGGGTGTATCCAGCTGTACCCAGTTAGCCTCCTCCTGGTTATTTCTACCAGTTTAGAGTTTATTTTGCCTTCTCTGTCCCTAAACCCCAATGCTTTGAAAAATTCCGCACCATTATTCCTTCACAGGATAATATCAAATGTTCAGCCATTTCATTCTTTCCACACCCACTACATACCGTGTCTGTGCCTTCGTATTTGGCTCGGTAGGTCTTCCGTTCTAGCCTCGAAGAGCAGAGAACTACCCCGAGAATTATCGTAGATCTTTTCTTTTGCAATTTCCTGCTTGAATATTCGGTAGGTATCCAGTGATTGTTTCGTAAGCATTCCAATGTTCGACATGTCCCTCTCCGTTTCTTTCATTTTCTCTTTAACCGATGTTTTCGTCTGGCTTGGTGTTCTGCTGTTGTCTAAATACTTGCTTGACAATTTTCGAGTTCGCTTTCTTCATTTGGTATCGACATTCATGTACAAGCAGCTGAAAACTTTCCTAGCCCAACGCTGATCTCCCATTTTTCTTAATCTCTCTTTAAATTCCATCTTGCTGCGAGCTTCCCTGCACTCAAACGATGTCCATCTCAGGTCACCTTGTAACCCCTGATTTGGGGTATTCCCCTGTGTTCCCAAAGCAAGTCTACCTATGCCAAGCTGTTTAATTTCCAATCTTGCTTGAACCTCTGATTTCATGCACAAAACCGCATTGCCGAACGTCAAACCCGGGGCCATACACCTTTCCAAATCTCTTTACGTCGTACTTATTGTAGTTCCACAGCGCCCTAATTTTCATTACAGCTGCATTCCTGTTACCCTAGGTCATTACGCATCTTTCGTGCTCTCTTAGGTACTCAGCCCTGTTATTTATCCACGCGCCCAATTATTTGTATTTATCCACTATTTCTAGCGTGACTTTCTGTATCTTATGCCCACTGCCTTTGTTATAACTAAAAATTATGATTGCCGATTTTCCCCGCTGAAATTCAAATTTAACCTAGCTCCCTCATTACCAGGGCGCATCCGCGAATGCGCCCGCGGCGGAAAGAACGGCGGCAATGCCGGCTCGTGGGGCGCAGGCTCGCCTGCCCGCCTAGCTCTCGCGTGGGAGTCGCTGCAGCCATGAGCGCGCCGCTACCGCTTCGTCGGCAATGGGGCAGCCGCGTCGGCAATGGGGCAGCCGCGGAAGGTGCATGCTTGTGCCAAAATGATAAAATCCGGGGCGAAATTCTAGATTGTCCATGGCGAAAATTTGCGCTATGAAGAACAGAGGACGCAAATGCATGTGCTTCTATAGGGCAATGGCGGGGATAGAAAAAACTTCGTTATATCTAGGAATTCGTTATATGGAGGTTCGTTATAAGCAGGTATGACTGTTGTTTCAGTGAGTCAGCAGCATTTTATTAATGGATGACCTTTGCATGGGGCTGTTCGACGGAGGCGGTCATGGCGATTTTTGCAGACATGAAATATGACGCAATCACAAACACTTTCCAATTTTGGATGGCCCCAAAAGTAAAACCGAGCACGTGAGCTGTGGCCATACTGCGCGAAACTGCATGCCAGCACACTCTTTCAGAGAAGTGGTTATTTATGTATAAATAGAGATGAACAACATGGAGTGGCACCATTTCTTTTTATAAATTAAGAACCAATTCTCTGATAGGCTGCGCTGGCATGCGGTTTTGCGTAGTTTTGCCACGGCTTGCATGCCCGGTTTTACGTCTAGGCACCTCTACATAATTAAGACTCTGCTCAAATACTATATCCTTTAAAATATGAAGCGCTGCACTCCAGAACTGAAACAATGCCATGACAGACCACTCAAAAATATTGCTCAACATCGAATGCTGAAAACCACCATAGCTCTTCAGTGTGACAATCATCAATATAATCAATTATAAAAAGGTGTTGCAGCACTTGTCCAAGTAAACATCAAATAGCTTCACTAAAATATAAAGCTTCATTGTTTCTAGTGAGTGGTTCCCATTAGCAGGTGTGTGCTGAATGTGCAGACTCGAGCAAGAGGCTCCTTCCTCGATTCATTTTGTTTTTTTTCTCTGTTATGTCAATCCTGGACTCTGTGTTTTGCACTTCCAACTGCATTTTGTCTAAAGGCTGATGCATACTTTACAGTATTTACATATGCTACTTCTAAGACAGAACCCACAAAATATTCTTTTTAAAAATAATAAAATTTATATGCTCTCAACTTCCAACATATTACTAATTACAATCAGGAACATAATGCAAATATGTTAAAAATGAAGATCGCCCCGCCACAGTGGTCTAGTGGCTAAGGTACTCAGCTGCTGACCCGCAGCTCATGGGATCGAATGCCGGCTGCGGTAGCTGCATTTTCAATGGAGGCGAAAAGACTGTAAGCCCCTGTGCTCAGATTTGGGTGCAAATTAAAGAACCCCAGGTGGTAGCAATTTCCGGAGCCCTCCGCTATGGCGTCTCCCATAATCATACGAAGGTTTTGGGAGGTTCAAACCCCACATATCATTAAATATAAAATGAAGATGTACAAAATTAGGTGCACATCAACGTGGCCATGTGCACAAACTTTATGCTTTATTCAGACAAACTATTGGGATGGGCGATAACTAAGCATCACCACGAAGAACAAAAAGATGTATTGCACAAATGCAAGCCCTCATGCCGTTGCTTTGACTGATGCTGGCTGGCACGTAGTAGCGAGCGACTGCAATCTCCTTTGTCATACTAGTGATGCAAGATATTTTTTGCAGCTTGTACTTTAGAACCATGCCCCATATAATGTGGCTGCTACATGTAGAATAGTGCCATACAACAAAAAAGCTGCATGTTCCGAGAGTAATATGGATGAAGTGACTATCTTCAAGTGCAACCGAATTAAATAAAATAATTGGCATGCTCAACAAAAAGAAAAACAAAACAGACACACAAATAAGGTAATGTACATAACTATATTACTGGATGGTGCTCAGATGATTTGACAAGCACGTGAAAATCATAACATGCTTCTTTCAGAAGAACAGCGATTCATCGGTGGTTATGCTCAGGGCACTAAAAAGGAACGAAAGAAAGGATTAAGGTTTCCTTGATTGGTATCTACATCAACCCCAGCGTTTGCACAAGGAGAACACTCCAAAGCTACCAGAGTTTTGGCTGCAAAAGACTGCAACAATGTGGCCCAGAATCAAGCAGCTTTGGTATAGCCTGGTTAGAGCACTACAGTGTCACACATGAACATATCTTGCTCTCCTACTGAATTAAAACCGAGCCTTGCCTGCTTGCTAATGAGTGGGCTTGCACTTTTCATTTGGCTTTCAGAAGGGCAGCTTGAAGACTTTTTTAACAAGGTTATGGATATTCAAGAGCTTTTACTCTCGTGGGCCTTAAAAACAGATGTCCAACTTAATCTATGAGAAAAGAAATATAACAGCTGGCTTTTATCTGGATGGAGCACAGCATCGTGTTTTTCTTTTTGAGAAGATGCAGATGGTGTTTGAGCATGCAACATGATCCAAGCGGGGGGACGAGGGGGAGGACGTGTGATGAACTGCGATACGTTGCATTGGCCAAACGAGCGCTTGCGTGGCCAACTCAGATGTGTCCAGCGTTGCTTGGGGCTCAGCAGAACTGCAAGCAGAAACACATTTACATTAGGCATGGGTTTAGGTTACTAGTGTATAGCTGTGTGAATTGGAAAATTTTGGGTGTGAAGCGAATTCAAATACTGAAGTATGAGTGTGAATCGAGCTTTCGGGAACAAAAGGAAAAATATTTCTGAGCATAAGCTAATGAGATATATGTCAGCATGAAAGTGCTTCTTCTCGCTAAGTTTATAAAGCACTGGTAGGGTGGCATTTCGTAGTGGTCTTATGAAGAATGGGCCAACGCAGAGGCCGAATTGTATTAGCACATGATTTGGTGCAACCAAAGTGTTGCTGACAACGCTTTACACATGAAAAGCAAAGATGAAATTTTTTGAGCATCTCCTCCTCTTTCAACTTCTATGGAAGCACAGTTGATGTAGCTGACAAGGTTCCGCTTCCCTCAAATTAGGAGTGCTAAACCTGCATAGTAAATGTCAACATACAAGAAATTTGTAATTTTGAATGCTAAAAATCTTTAGCGTCAAATTCCTCAGACTTTGTGCCCAAATTTTGCGTCCAAAACAGCATTATTTGAACCCCCACCTCTGCCACATCTATCATCCCCATGTTGGAACCAGCATGTTGTTTGTCAATACATTTGCGACTGTAGCGGAGCTTGAAAGGCGGCTTGGCCGCAATACTAGAGTGTGATGAAGTGGAGCATTTGAGAAATCTAAAGGGACCATTTTCAATCAGAATATTACTTGGTCTAAAAAGTTCGACCGCAGCAAAGCCTGAACAACAGCTTTGCTTTAGTATGAGAATGTGATGAGGTGAAGCATAATAAAGCTTTGAAAGAGTCACTTTCAATCAGACATTGACTGCATTTACTTTTGGGAAGTAGAAATTGTGAAAATTCCAGTGTGAATCAAATCTAATACCAAGCACTACAGTCGACTCCCGTTAATACGAAGTTCACGGGAACCGCAAAAAACTTCAAATTAAACGAACTTCGAATTAAGCAAAAAGCACTAAAAACGGCACTTTTATTAGTTTAAAAGCGCGACAGTTTTGAGAAAAAATAGTCTGTCATCTTCTTCTACTTGCCGAATCTGGCTGCGGCTAGCAAGTTTTGTAAGGAATACACGTGTCGAAGTGCTTCTTCGGCGTTGTGTTCTCCAACAAAAAACCGCTGCGCAAGAGCAAGACCCGCAGCTACATCGGCAGCCGTTGGTGGTGGCTCATTTCCGATGTCGTCGTCATCATCGTCATTTTCAGGAATGCAGTCATGGGGCCGAACCATCTGCACGATTTCGCTGTCCGTTAGTGGACCGCATGTTTCGACGTTGCTGTCCACAGCGACATACTCGTCAAAACGGACGTCACCGAGAGCGGCGCGAAAGCTACCGTCGTCGAGCTCATTTGTTTGCACTTCCACTGGCGCACAAGGAGAAGCATCCCCCGAGTTTTCCATGAAACCACAGGCCCGGAAACAATTGGCGATGGTTTCTTCTTTCACGCGGGTCCAAGCTCGCGCTAGCATGTTGATGGCACTAAGCAAACTCACCTCGTATTGCGACGAGTTGTCCATGCACAAAAGCATGCGCTCGACGAGATGCTGCCTATACAATACCTTCACATTTTTTATTATGCCCTGGTCCATGGGCTGCAACACGGACATCGTGTTTGCAGGCAGGTACACAAGACGGATGGCACTCAAGGCAGGTACGTTCATGTGGGCACTACATTGGTCCACAAGGAACAACACCTTACGGCTTGATTGCGCGAACTTGCGGTCGAGTTTGGTGATCCAGTCCTTAAATATATCGGATGTCATCCACGCCTTTCTGTTCGAGGCATAATCCACAGGAAGCGTCTTCACGCCTTTAAAGCACCTAGGCTTGGCAGCCTTCCCGATCACAAGCAGGCGACACCGTTCTGTGCCAGTCATGTTCGCCGCGACTAGCACTGACACTCTCTCTTTGCTTCTTTTGCCTCCAGAACAGTCGTCGTCTTTATATGTCAGGGTCTTGTCCGGTAGCAGCCGATAAAAAAGCGCAGTCTCGTCTGCATTAAAAATGTTTGCCGGCTGGTATTCTTCAAGGTACTCGCGAAGCTTGCCCGCTTTCCATGTCAGGCACGTTTCCTCATCGACTGACGCCTTCTCCCCACACACGCTTTTAAAAATCAAGTCGTGGCGATTTTTGAAACGCGTAAGCCACCCATCCGAAGCAGTGAAGTCGCTGACGCCCAACATTTCAGCAAGCGATGACTCTTTTGCCGTGACGACTTCACCAATGAGAGGAAGTTTGTTGTTTCGTGCCTCTCTGATCCAAATCAGCAGTGTTTCCTCCAACTCGGGGCAGGCGCCGGTGCGCATCCGCTTCCGCGATGTCTTGAATTTTTCACTTTTAAACGCATCTAATATTGAGCGCTTATTCTTTATGAAAGTCGACAGCGTGTTAGGCTTAATGCCGTACTTTCTTGCAATGTCTTGTTTGGCGGTGCCTCCCTGGTCAACTTCCTTCAAGACTTCGACTTTCGTCACTAGGTCTAGCGTTCGGTAAGGGCCACGAGTTGCCATTATCAAACGTACGTCACCACCACAACACTCAAAATCAGAAGCGCGGAAACACGTGTAGAATCAACCCAGCGCGCGGGTGACGCGGTGACACACTCTAGTCTCGAGAAAAGTCAACTAAAGAGTCAGTCGATGCCGCCGATGCGATTCGCCAGCGTTAAAAAGATTGCCGCTTCAAGATCTTCAAGATTGCCGCTTCAAGACACCAGCGCGGTCCGGCAGATGTTCTGGCATATGAAAAGTTTCCCATTTTACTGTAAAATTACGGTCGCGACGAGACTGTCGATTGAAAAAACTTCTAAATAACCAATATTATGGGTTTTTAACTTCGAATTATCGAGCATTTTTTTCTATACGATTGCATGCAAAACTGATGGGACCACTTGCTCATTTCTAATTAACCGAAACTTCCAATGAAGCGACTTCGAATGACCGGGAGTCGACTGTATTAGAAAAATATGCGTAATTTCATATATACACACACACTCCTAGTCATCAAATGACCAAAAGCCCTTAAATGAGAACCATGCCCAGCAAAACTTAACACAGAAGTGTTGAACACTTATAGATGTGTACATTTTGCTTCTTGATATTTTCAATATCAACAGCAACATAATATTAACAGTGAGCATCATAGTAACCTCTTTGTGACCATGACAGATGCATATCACAGTTGCCTGTCTTCAGAAGTCACAGAAATGCACAGCTTTTTACTGTACCTTCATAAATACAACACGAAAATTGATTGAAGAACTAGGGAAAAGAAAAAGCAAAGAGATTCAGATTGCACTAGCCAAGGTAATCGTAAACACAAAGTTATTATGAGCCAAGATCGGCACACAAGACATTCTATTTGTCTCACTAAATTGACTCAGATCGACCTTGAAGAGATACAGCCAAACAATGGTACATCAATCCTCAATGGAATAAAATCCATGACATATCATACTATTTTCACATCACTTCTGAGCTCCACTGAGAAACTATGTTTCTTTTCTTACCAATTCATTGAAGCAGCTTTGTTCCAGAGTTATGAATAAACGAGACCCCACAATTTGCATACATGCATGGGTGAACATATGAGAAAATCAGTCTTTTACAGGAAACCGTTACAATGGTAATGTTAACAGTGGACAGAAGAAAGACACCACAAAATGTACGAAATGGAACGCGCCACAGTGGTACAATTTTTTACACGCAAGCATACATGGCACGTCTGAGAAATCGGAGTTTTAGAGTGCCCTCGCGAGGCAACTCCATTTCGAGGCAAAGTGAAGATGACGAAATAATACGAATCATTGCGTAGAAAGCACTTGCGAGCCAAGAATAATGTGGGTAGGCAGAGAAAACATTTGCATAAAAATTAAATTGTCTAATGTGACGTCTGGTAGAACACGTCTCACTCGAGGACCTTATACATTTGCTTTCACAATGCTATGCTACGACTAAAGACAAAATTTCTCGACATGCAACAAGTATGACAAGATTTATCAACAGTACATAAATGCTTGTGTTTTCCTATTCCAGGCGATATCGTTGAGTGGCAAACTTAATATGCTCCGGCCATAAGTTCACATTAGCAGTGAGAAAGAATTCAGTAAAGTAAAAGGTCAAGCGAGTTTTGTGCTCAATGATTCCAGGCACTACACTGATAGTGGACCCCATAAAGGACTTGTGGTGAGCAATCACTGAAGGACTTGGTAGGTTGCCTGGATGAAGTGTAATGATGTATGTTCCGTAACAAATGAAACAAGCGCCATAAGTTTGTCAACTAGGACGTATGGAAGCTCCAAGATTGTGAAACCTGAGGAAGCACGGGTGTTCTGTTCGAGGAGTCCCCTCATATAGTATGTGATGATGCCATGGTTTGAGGTAAGCATGTATGGTTACCTCGGCAAGAGTAGTCCTATTAGAGAGATTTGCAAACTTGGTGTGCGACATGTGCGCTACTTTTTGCTGCAATTTATTGACTACCTGCTTGTTATGGCAGTCGAGATACGTGTTCCCTGCGGCAAGTTCTGCCAGCTACACGTGTAGCGATGCATTGCTGGTGAAATATAGGAGAAGAGGCATTAACTTGGCAAGGCTGTGGTACTTTCTTTTAAGCGGCCCCATAAGGCTTCCAACCTGTCGTTAGCTATTCAATGTTAACTAGTTGCAATCACTTTTTGGTTGTTTCGGTTAATTATATTATTTTAGACCTTTTTCGTTGATTTTATCATGTTTTTTGTCTTGCTAGCCTTGTAATGGCCTGTACTGAGCGATTTACTGTGAGTGTGTTCAGGTGACGTGAGATGCATGGACAAACAAAAAGCTGGGCACTGCTTTGCACCTTGCTTTAAAGCAGAGCTGCCAAACAGCTCATCACAGAGTAAGCGAAATAGCAAAAGCTCCAACTGTACCTTCCACCGGTGGCCGCACTCGTTGCAGAAGCAGAAAGTGGTCATGGGTTCATCGGCACTGCGTGTCTGCACCTGGTTGTAGGTACAGTTGTTCTTCTTGCACTTGCCGCATTTGAGCAGGTCAGTCTTCGTGCCGCCGGTTGTTGCCATCTGGTGGTCGTTGATGGCCTCCTTGGTAAGGCGCTGCCGCAACTGCTTCATGTCGTCACTCGCCATCTCCTGCAGATTGCGAGCGGGTCATGTGGCAAATTTACTCGTGAAAGTAGTTGCACCAAGTCTCCACCCATCATCGTACTTTGATTGCACCAGGTAGGAAGAGACCTCTATGCTCTGTGCTGCAGTTTATATAACGACAGAAGGAAATGCATAATCCCAGCCTATGCAGACATGTTTTTCACTTCCATAAGTATGTTCTCCTACAGTGTGTGCAGTCTGATGGTTACTCTGAGCGCTTCTTCCTCCCAGCATCCACAATTCTTTCTAATGCACAAACACTGTGACAGTGCTCTGCATTAATGCACCATTACTCCCAACAGCACGGCTATCCGTGTTGATTGTGAATGGCAGTTGCGAGAAAAAAGTTTTCAAACAAAGGTCCCAATGTCTATGACAGCTACTAGTCCAGCTGTATAAAAAAAATTGTGATTTTCTCTAAACTTTCCAAGGATTACATGCCCATTATGTCACAATGAACCTTATTAGGGGGGGACCATTGTTGCCGTTTCGGCAAAACAATGAAAGCAAAACGAGAACTTACCTCGGCCGTCATTCGGGCAATGCGCTCTGGTTCAATGGCACCATGCAACACGTTAAGTCGCAGGGCAGGATTCTTGCTGTCTTTCAGGTTGGAGACCCGGCTTCGCACCCTATTCTTGTATTTATTGTTTGTGTCACCAAACTCATTATAGATACTTGCTTCATGATCAAGGAAACAATAAAGGAACAGCGGTATCTACATATTATGTGTGACATATCTGCTGTGTTAAAAAAATTGGGTGAAAAAAGTACAATGTTTGTTTAGATAAGGAATAAGGAAAAATAAGGACCATGCAAGGGCATAGCAGAGGGGTGGCGAGTTGGAGGTTCCCCCCCCCCCCCCCCCCAAAACCAACCCACCAAAATTTTCAATTTTGCTTGCATATACACCCACATACAAACACAATCACGAATATAGATAAAGTATGATTGACCCCTCTCCGAGAAAAATTTCTGGCTATGCCTCTGGAACCATGTAAATAAAGTAAATAAATACGCATTTTCTTACCGAAAGAAAAAAAAAGGCGGGGATTCGTCTCGTTTCTCTGTCGAACCATATTTATCAACCATATATATTAATTGACGCATTTGAATTGAAGTACTGAATGCAAACTGTCAATTTCTTTCACACATGCACTAGTTACAAGCCGCTTTCACAGACTTCACTGTGAATTCATGTTGTTTGGCTAGGCCGGCGTGACAGGATGCACATGGCGCTGGAGGTGCGCTGGTATCAAGCCAATCAAAAATGAGTGTGGTAGCTAGAAGGCTAGAAGGATGAAACCCTGTCTTGAAGTAAATAATTATTAGTTTTCCAAAAGTGCAACCATTTAACTGCCAAAAACAAAACTCGTAAATGCCAGTCTCATTAGCACCACTAGCAGCAGCTAAATGCGTAAAGGATATTTTCCTCAATCTTTGCAGCCAGGCTGTCCGTGTTACACCCTTCAGGCATATCTGCAAAAAAAAAAAACATACATAGAAACTGGCTGAACTGAAACATGGGGCACATAATTTACTGTGAGCAAAGCAATCAATGGGGTTAGTTGGTTCATGACACTTTTCAAAGCACTGAATCAAAGGTACACCAGCTAGCCCTGCACATGCATTCTGTCGCAGTTTCAGGGATCACTTGACACTTTGTGTACACTAACATAAGATACACAGTTCACTTGAAATGTAAAGTTAAACCCCTTCATAAGAGGAATGCTCCAGGCAGCAATTCCTGCCTTTTTAAGGAGATGTCTCTTATAAGCAGGGTACCTGGTATGCATTTTCTTATCAACCAGTGTTTCACTGCAAAAGCACTGGTGTCTGCTATACCTATTTCTCTTTTATATCAGTGTCTCTTATAAAGGGGTTTGACCGTATAAGAATGTGTGAAGATACTTCCTAGTGAGTACATGACCTACCCATTGAGTTTCAAAGCCTTCAGCACAGCTTCCAACTACACATCTAGAACTTTGGAGCAATCTTCAAACTCCATTTCCTGTCAGCTCTGTGACAAGACTTAACATGGCTGCTGCCCACGTAGCTGTCTATGGCAAGTACTGCAAACACAGCCTCAGAAAGCGTCGTGAGGTGCTGTAGCGATATGCCCGTCACATGGCAAAGCTAATGTAATTTACAGCGAACATCATTCACTGTAATGTCATTTGTTTACTGTTACAAGGGGGAACTAATGCCATTCAATGAAACTGACATTTCCGGTTTAATGAGTTCCCAAAACACATTCGCACTCGATTTCGGTCTGAATGCGCAGTCTCCATGCCAGGGGCTTTTTAGGGAGATGGTTATTGACCTATGCATAAGTAATTTTTGTCATTTTAGAATACCTTATTTTTTTTACTGAATTAACTTGTGACTGCCTTAATGCTTCACGGCTGGGCTTTGCTGTGTGCCACTATGCAGATCGCTAACCCGTTCCTCCTGATCATGCAGGTTTTTGCCCGCATCATCGCCGATACACTCGTGTCTGCCTTTCTGGCAGCCTCGTCTACCACTTGGGGAAACTTTGTGCCTGCTGCCAACGGAAGCGAACCCTGCGTTCGCCTTCTCCTTGTCGCCCATGCTTCAGGACGTTCGGCAGCTCCTATACCCCCTGCAGTGGATCATTAAAATCAACCCAGCTGCCCTATCGCAAACATCGTATGCTCAGCCTATAAAGCAGCAACCACCATCTGCCGCGCACTAAGGGCTTTGCGGCTGTGCCACTACGCAGACCGCTAACCCGTGCCTCCTGATCATGCAGATTGGTAGTTCGTATCAAGCTCGTACTAAAAAATCAAGCGGTAGTTTTTTGGTGCAGTTGCCAAGCCCACAGTGCTGCATTTTACTTATTTTTGAATGTATAGATGTCATGTGCACCTTCTACTACTACCAGGGGATGCTGAGACAAACCCCTCTCCTGAGAAGGTTGTCCTCGAAGAACTACACACGTTATCTGCCAGCCAGGTCACTTCAATATCTTAGATGCAGAGGCTCAAAACCCAGCTAGCGAGCACGAACACCACAATCACTAATCTAAGCACGTGCCTCACAGACCTAGAAAGTCATTGCTTTTGACTCTCCGAACAGAAGTTGACATCCTTCACTCCAAGACGGGTCAACTAACCCATCGTATGTGTGGCATTGAAGGCCGGATTGACAACCTTGAAAAACATTTCCGGCGCAACAATTTAATATTCTATGGCCTTGCTGACACCAATCCGAAGGAAACATACGCCAAATTGGAAGAAATAATCGAAAACACTGCCTTGAAAGATTTGGTCTTACAGTCGAGTCTAGAGATACAGAGCGTGCGCATCGACTAGGACGCTACAATACTAACCTAAATGACCCATCATAGTCAAGCTTTCATCCTTCAAAACTAAAGAATCTATCCTTTGGAATGGCCCTAAAGTAAAAGGCACAAATTTCAGCATTGGTGAAGACTTCACGCGCGCTGTCCGAACTGCACGAAAGCGCCTTGTTGCCTTTGCTGGAAGCAAATCCGCACTTTTTTCATTACGTTTCAAAACCTTGCATACTGGAGCCTAGCGATATATTTCTGACAGTTTGGCAGGAATCATCAGGGCAGTATCATAGAAATCATGTAGCCGTCAGCAAGCACGCCATCAGCACTGCAAAAGCGAACCTTTCATTTTCTGTACTTTATGCTAACATACATAGTTTTCTTCCTAAATGCGTGCTCCTGTCTAATCCAACACAATCATCTGGCAGTAGTATACTGATACTAACAGCTCACTGATGACATTTCAGATTCTGAGGCAACGGCTGACTTCCCAAACTTCAACATTTATCGTCATGACTGCGAAAACGCATGTGGCGGGGGCTTTCTCATCGCCACTAAGAAAGAACTGTCATGCTATCTAATCAGCACGTCTTCGAAACAAGAATCATTATGGGTAATGTGCCGTGCTCCCCCCGAAGCAGTAATACTCGGCATATGCTATAGGCCCCCTCGAACTGATCCTGATTTCGCCCGCAAACTCAATAAAATATTATTGCAGCTCACTCACAAACACCCTACAGCACACATTCTCCTCTGTGGTGATTTCAACTTTCCTAGCATTACTTGGCGCAATCAGGCTTCCCCAATTTCCGGAAATAGTGAAGCAAGGGAGTTGGCCTCAACTTTAATCTTATGCAACAGGTAAGCGAATGAACGCGTGTCTCTCATCAAGCATTTTAGACCTAGCACTAACTAACAGCCCCGAAAGCTTAACACGACATACTTACGTGAAATCAGCGATCACAAAGTCATTCGTACGACATTTAACTTCATCCCAAAAACACACCCCATGTTTCACAAAACCACTTATTTATATGATAATGGTAATTATGAAAAATTTATGCTGAATTACTAAACTTCCTGCCTTACTTCGAATCTAATCTTTGTTCCCGTTCTTTCAATGACAACTGGCTAATTCCTAAACACACGTTAACTTAACTGACTAAGAAATTCATCTTCTTTATCAGTTTTCTTGCCAATAAAAATAAATCATGGTTTTCCAAAAGCCTAAAACCTCTTGAAAAAAAAAAAAGCGCCTCTTTCACCCTGCGAAACTCAATGGTACTGCATGCGCATGGGAAAAATATTATGCTGTGGAAGATGCTTATTACTCGAAAATTAGTAAAGCTAAACAGACAATTGCTCATAAGGACTTGTGGTGAAGCCTTCGAACAGTGGGTCGTCCTCTCCAGCGCCTTCTAGTGGGTTGCCCTTTTTAGCCAAAAGAAGAGCAGCTCGTGCAGAGAGTCGGTACCCGCATTGACTGTCGCTGTCAAGCATCGTCGACAAGTGTCCGCCAATAAACGTCTCAACAGTTTGGTGGAGAGTGCTGTGCCCGTCTAACACCTTCGGTTAGCATTTGATGCCCCTGGAGCTTTGATCCCGCACCGTGCCTTCTACCATGCACCAAGACGCCGCACAGCAAACGCTTCCTCCTGCGCTGACGCCATGTTCCGGTGTCCCCCGCATCCGCGACCCTCCTGTCTTCATTGGCGCGGATGGCACCGACGTCGAGGACTGGCTTGCTATGTACGAACGCGTCAGCGTCCCTAATCATTGGGACGAGGCAGGTAAACTCGGCAACCTGGTTTTCTACCTCGCAGGTGTGGCCAGCATGTGGTACAACAACCACGCATCCGATTTCCCCACTTGGTCCGCTTTTAAAACCGCCGTCGTCGACGTGTTCGGCCGTCCTGCCGTTCGTAAGCTCCAAGCCGAACAGCGGTTACGTGAACGAGCACAGCAGACCGGTGAGTCCTTCACAATCTACATAGAGGACATCCTTGTCTTGTGCAAGAAAGTCGACGCGAGCATGTCAGAGGCCGACAGAATTACCCATGTTCTAAAAGGCATCGCCGACGATGCCTTCACCATGCTCCTGGCCAAGAACCCTCGCACTGTGGCAGAGATCATTACACTTTGCCAAAGTTACGAGGAGCTGCGACGACAGCGCTCGATGACCCGTCGACCACCCTCACGTGACGCTGATCTCTCGGCCTTGTCAACACTTCCTGACCACACCGCCTTGCTTGCTGAAATCAAGTCATTCGTGCGTGAGAGAGTTGCCCGCCAGGTCTCTTTACTGGCCTCTGCTTCCCCGCAACGTGCTGAACAGTCGTCAAGCACACTTCTGCCTCCCCTCCGCCGAGCCATTCAGCAGGAAATCGCGGAGGTCGTTCCAGAATATCACCAGCCGCCTCCAGTATCTATACCACTCAGTTACACCCAAGTTGTCGCCAGGCCACCCCCACCGATTCCTGTGACTGGCCCCCTTGGTTACACCGAAACCATCGCCAGACCCCAGGCCTTCGGAGAAACTGTACCGCCTACATATACCGACGTCATCCACGTGCCCCGTGTGCCGCCCACTATGCAGTTATATCAGCAGCCGGCTCGCCCATCGCGTTCTTCGACATGGATGGGACCCGCGAACCGATGGCGCACTGCGGACAATCATCTGCTTTGCTTGTGGTTGCGTCGGTCACGTAGCACGCTACTGCAATCGTGTGCAGCGACCGCAGGTCGCCTCCAATTTTTCCAGCCAATCGAGCCGCTTTTATGACCAACCGCCAGCTACGTCACCGTCGTCCCGCCCCGCTCCATCTACCCGCCGTTCACATTCTCCGCGATGTCGCTCACTGTCGCCGATGCGGCCACGTCCACTAGAGGGTGACCAGGAAAACTAGTCGTCGCAGTCCACGAGGCAAGGGCTGCGACGCTGTCGAACTGCGGAAGCCCTCAGGAAAGACCATCGAACGTGATAGACGTGCTTGTGGATGGTGTTCGTGCATCTGTTTTTGTAGATACTGGAGCCGCCGTATCCGTCATGGACGCAAAGCTTAGCCGATTACTGCGCAAAGTGACCACGCCACTTTTCGGGCTCTCCCTCCGTACAGCCAGCGCCCAAAGCATTCACCCTACAGCGATGTGTACAGCCCGCCTCATGATTCAGGACGTGATGTATGCCGTCGAATTCATCATAATTCCTTCATGCTCTCATGACGTCATCCTAGGATGGGATTTTCTCTCCCGCCACGACGCCGTCATTCATTGCGCACCATCAGAAATAGAGCTGACACCATTCTCTTCTTTGACGCCGGCCGACAGTCCATCTACTGCAAGCAAGTTACTCGTCAGGGACGACACGCAAGTGCCTGCAAACTCGTCCGCGGCGGTGTCGGTCTACTGTGCAAGTCTTTCCGACACCGCTGCACTCCTCTCACCATCTCATCGTGCTTTCATGAGAAAAGGTTTGCTGGTTCCTTTCGCGACCGTGCAAGTAACTCGCGGCAGCACCCTTATTTTTGTTCTGAACTCATCCCCGTACAGTGTTACGTTGGTGCGAGGGGAATGTCTCGGCAGCATGGAACCCATCGAAGACGCACAAGTCATGGATCAACCTGATGACACGCACTGCCGAAGTTCCAATACGCTTAGTGCTGTTTCTACATTTGTTTCATCATCCGCTGATGTATTCGGTCCTTCCATTGCCGACAACCTTTGCCGGTCCAGCGCTCCCAGCTTCTGGCCCTGTTGGAAGAATTCCGCTCTTCTTTCGATGTCGCTCAACCTTCTCTCGGCCGCACATCCACTGTTACGCATTGCATTGACACAGGCGCACAACCACCACTACGGCAACGTCCATAACGCGTATCTCCCACAGAACGCCGTGTAATCAACGAGCAAGTGGACGACATGCTACGCCACGATGTTATTCGACCCTCTAACAGCCCCTCGGCGTCTCCTGTCGTTCTCAGCGCTGTCCTTGCGCAGCGCAAACCAGGGTTCCCGGAATATGTCGTGGCGTATGCAAGCCGTACTCTTACAAAAGCCGAGACTAATTACACCGTCACTGAGAAAGAATGTCTGGCAATCGTCTGGGCCCTTACCAAGTTTCGACCTTATTTATATGGTCGCCCATTTGAAGTAGTCACCGACCATCACGCACTATGCTGGTCGTCATCATTGAAAGATCCCTCAGGCCGTCTCGCCCGGTGGGCACTTCGCCTGCAAGACTACGACATCCGCGTGCTGTACCGCAACGGAAGGCAACATGCTGACGCTGACGCCTTGTCGCGCTCTCCCTTGCCTGACGACAATGCCCACGACTCAGCGTCTAACCTTGCCATTTCTTCCATTAGCATTCATGCCGTTGCTACTGAACAGCGCAAGGATCAATGGATTGCCTCACTGATAGACTTGCTGACTGATCCATCCACTCCATCCACTCGCGCGTTGCGTCGTCAAGCCCACCATTTCGCCGTTCGCGACGACCTTCTCCACCGACGCAATTACAACGGTGACGGCCGCCAGTGGCTACTAGTCATACCCCGCAGTCTGCGCTCTGACATATGCGAATTCTTTCATACTGATCAGCAATGTGCGCACTCCGGGGTATCGAAGACTTACCAGCGCATTCGCCAACGGTACTTTTGGCGCGGCATGTACCGCTATGTGCAGAAATTCGTTCGCTCCTGCATAGAATGTCAGCGCCGAAAAACTTCAACGCACCTGTCGCCGGTAGGTCTGCAACCTCTACCTTCCCTGCCAGGCCGTTTGGGCGCGTTGGCATCGATTTGTATGGACCACTTCCACTAACGTCGGCTGGTAACCGCTGGGCCATTGTTGCTGTGGACCACCTCACGCGATACGCCGAAACTGCCGCTCTCCCCGCGGCTACAGCGAGAGATGTGGCCTCCTTCCTGCTCCAACGATTCATGCTGCGACACGGTCCACCTCAGGAACTGCTCAGTGTTCGAGACCGCGTCTTCGTGTCTGAAGTCGTCGAAGCCATTCTCAAAGAGTGCAACGTTGTTCACCGCAAAACTGCTGCTTACCACCCGCAGACGAATGGCCTCACTGAACGCTTAAACTGTACGCTCGGCGACATGCTCTCCAAGTACGTCGCCGCCGATCACACAAATTGGGATTCCATTCTACCCTTCGTCACCTACGCATATAACACCGCCCCTCAGAGCACTACTGGCTTTTCACTTTTCTATTTATTATATGGAAGGCACCTGCCGCACACCATCGACACTATACTTCCGTACAAGCCAGATCCGTCAGAATGGGTGCCTATTTCTGCTACAGCCAAGCTTGCTGAAGAGTGTCGAGAGCTTGCAAGGACCTTTACAGCGCATGATCAAGAGCAGAAAAAAGGCATTCGCGCTGACACCAGCACTACTGCGCCCACGTTCCTCCCTGGAGCGCTTGTCTGGCTCTCGATACCTACCACTTCAACTGGCCTATCTTCAAAACTATTGCCCAAATACGAAGGCCCCTACCGTGTCGTCGAACGCACTTCCCCTGTAAATTACTTGATCGAACCCATCGAACCATCTTCGGACATGCGGCGTCGAGGGCGCGACATTGTCAACGTGGAGCGCCTCAAAGCCCAGCACGACCCGCTCATAGTAACCAGCTGTTAGGTCGCCAGGCGGCTCCCTCTTCGTACCCGGGGTAGTTGTGGTGAAGCCTTCGAACAGTGGGTCGTTCTCTCCAGCGCCTTCTAGTGGGCTGCCCTTTTTAGCAAAAAGAAGAGCAGCTCGTGCAGAGAGTCGGTACCCGCATTGACTGTCGCTGTCAAGCATCGTCGACAAGTGTCCGCCAATAAACGTCTCAACATTGTCTATAACTTTAAAAACTATCCCCCAAAAATTTTGGGCAGTTATAAACTTACAACTAGCCCAGGACACTATGCTCACAAACGCTAGAGATGAAGTTGTAAGCAACGCTGATTGTGCCGATACCTTTTAACATCGCATTCTCATCCGCGTTCACTAAAGACGACGCACATCTTCCTAATCCATGCTCTATGACATTTGAAACGATGACCCTGGTTGCATTTACTATTGCTGGCATTTCATCACTTATTGTTAAAATGAAACTTTCATCATCATATGGTGTATACAATAGGAATTCCAAACTGTTAAAAAATACTAAAGAAATCATCGCAATGTATTTATCCATGCTCTTCTCACTGTCACTAGGAACAGGAATCTTACCAGACGACTGGAAGGAGGCAAAGGTGATTCCAGTCCGCAAATCAAGTAACAAACAATCTCCCTTAAATTATCGACCCATTTCTCGCACAAGCGTCCCATGAAAAATCATGGAACATGTCATATACTCTCACATCATGCACTTTCTTGACACCAGGAATTTCTTTCACCTCCCCCCCCCCCCCCAGCACGAATTTCATAAATCCTTATCCTGTGAAAACCAACTTGCTATATTCGTTCATGATCTACACTATAACCTCGATCATGACTTTCGGACAGATGCAATCTTTTTCGACTTCGCAAAAGCTTTCGATAAAGTACCTCATGAACATCTACCCTCAGACCTCAATATAACGAACCCAGATATGACCACATGCCTGTTGTAATGAAGTAAATAAAAAATAGTCTTGCGATAGATACAGTGTTAAGAATAAATCTTTCATACGAATTTTCAGATATAAAAAACTTATTTGCATGTAAGATGCAACTTTGTTATAATGAGGTTTGAGTGTATTACTAAAACTTGCCCAGCTGAACCTGCACCCCAACTTTCTCGCATGGATCACAGAATTTTTTACACACCGCTTCCAGTTTGTCTCAATTATTAATAACCATTTTACATTCCTCCCAGTAACATCCGGTGGTTTTGTACCACCGGATGTTACATCCAAGGGTTTGTACTCGCGCCCCTCTTGTTCCTTATATTAACAACCTTCCCATCCCTGAGTCGTCTCATATCCATTCATTTGGAGACAACAGCATCATTTATCGAACAATTACAAACATTTCTGATCAAACTGCTCTCCAACAGGGCACAAAAGGCAACTAGCAAGTTGACGATTGTTGAAATAGCGGTACAGAAACCTCGTAGTGTTACTTTTGTGCCCAGGAAGTGCTTATTTTAAAATAAAATCAGGTTTTAGTGGTCCACATCGAGTTAGCGGACCTCAAATTGCTCGCCAGATCATCTCACGTCACTGTTGCCGTGCACAATGTTGGCCGGCTTTAGTGCACGGCTACCAACACAAGTAGAAGCAGAACAAAAGCAGCGGGAGCCACAGTAGAAACAACGGATGCCATTTGCTCCAAGGTGGCAGAGGCGTTTTGCTTCAACTGGGCCTCGCTAGATGGCCCGACCTGTCCAGTTTAGCCAGGCCAAAAGTGAATTTTTGAACCACTCATACCATTCCCCATAGTAACATACGGCGGTTATTTTTTCCATGAATCAAACAGAAACGAACAAGCAGCATGTTATTACGTCTTTTGATAAACGGAAGGTTCTTCATATAGTGCATCTAGTTCGATTACTAGTGATTAATTGTAGGTGGTTCATCTGACATCATCGAGATCATTTTCAGAATGCCCTTTCGTAGCGCATGAGTTCACGTGCATTCACCTTGATTTCTCGGTAAGTAAGGCACTGCTGTTGATAATATTGTCATTTTAGAGGTCTTCGTACATCGAGCTTTCACTCTCACGTAAATTGTTTATGTAAATTGTTTTTTGACTTTAGTATCCCTTTAATGTTGTGCAAGAGCGGCGTGATCTTCGGCTCATGAAGCTTAATTCCATTAAATGCAAACTCGTTTCATTTCATCGCCAGCATCACCCTTTCTGTAATACTCTCTGTCACACATTCTGTAACTCTCTGAAACCCACATTTGTTAACCCTCCCCTTATGCAATACCCCTTAACCGGGGTCTTTAAAGTATTAAAGTGAAAGTGATGACATAATAGCACATGCGAAAGATTTTAAAAGAAAGATACTATCAACCACAGCAACTGGGCACCGACTGTGTTTCACTTGGGCTCAGTTGTCATTGTTGCTTGTACCGCGGGAATTGATGGTTTGATTGCACGTTTCGGTGAAGAAGGTGGTGACTACACGAATTAGCTGCCGGTGTCTCACTTCTGCAGCCGGAGCATAAGTCGTGCTCCCCCACTTCAGTTCACCGTATACCTATACGTCTTGCCCAGTCATATTGTTGGCCAAAATGGTTTCCGATTACCTCTCGGTTTGACTTTGTGTCATGGATCTGTGGCAAATTGTGTAAAACGGCTGTATTTATATTCTAAAAGCACTTTTTAGTGAAAAGGTTATTTTTGAAGCTCATGAATGTTACATGCAAGTCTTAATAGATCTTTATTTTTTCTGAAGTCATGATTGATTGATCGATTTGTGGGGTTTAACGTCCCAAAACCACCATATGATTATGAGAGACGCCGTAGTGGAGGGCTCCGGAAATTTCGACCACCTGGGGTTCTTTAACGTGCACCCAAATCTGAGCACACGGGCCTACAACATTTCCGCCTCCATCGGAAATGCAGCCGCCGCAGCCGGGATTCGATCCCGCGACCTGCGGGTCAGCAGCCTAGTACCTTAGCCACTAGACCACCGCGGCGGGGCTTCTGAAGTCATGTTCATCATTTTGAAATGACATCTGTTTTCAACGTATGACAGCACACAGGTAAAATGGCATTAAGTTCACTTAATGCTATTTGCTGTAAATTAAATTAGGTTTGCCGTGTGACAGGGGTATTACTCCACACCATCAAAAAGGGAACATTGCACTTTTATCTTCCTTGCAGCACTACTACTTGCAAAATTGTTAGTATCATGTAGTCAACCACACCACAGAATAGACATATTTGTGGACGCAATATGCTATCAGCATTCCAATTGTACTAGTTGCTGGGTGTAGCCAGTGGTGGTGCCCCATAAGTACACACAAGGCAGATATGCTTGTACCAGTTGGTTAAGTTTGATCACAAAAAGGGAGTCATGCAAGCAAGGACATAAGAGAAAAATACAGCATGATGGCAGTCACATGCACATCTCAGTGAGAAGGTACTGGGACACAGACATCGGCACCACTGTTTCTTTTGTGTACTGTAATCTAGCTGCTGTAAAGGGACACAGATGAGCGCTGTATATAGAGTATTGCAATACTATTGCAATATATTGGTCTGTACCATCTCTGGCATCTGGATCAGATTACTTGATAGAGGCAGCCTATGTTGTAAATTCATTCACATTGCTTTGGTCTATGACTGTACATACTGGTTTACGCACAGTGCCTGCTAGTTGATCACACACTCATGGGCCATGTCCCAAAACTCTAGACCTCATTTTGCCCTCACCTTCACACTTGAGTGCACTGCTCAACAATTCACGGCACTTGAGCCGCACAGCATTGGTGGTGTCAGCAGGGAAAGAAGTTTGCTTGGCATTGGGCCTGCCAGAGGCTGCTGTTGACTGCTTGGCTGACGCACTCGGCTTGGGCTCGGGCTCCTTGGCTGGGGCCTCCTTGGAGCTGGGTGTCCCCGAGAGTAACTTCTTCCAGCTTTTGATGAGAACTTTGGCCAACGTGATCACTTCCTCGTCGTTACTTGACTTGCGCAATGAGTTGACTGTCATGCCAATGCGTGTCCTCTGAAAAAAAAAAAAAAAGGAGGGACCTAGATTGGCACCTACCTCATAAAACTTCAGGCTGGTGCAGCTGGAGGTCCATGGCAAAAAAAAGAATACATCACAAGACACTACTACGTGAAACTCTTACAAACACAAATATAATCAAGCCCTTCTTTGCCTACAGTGTGCCTAGCATAGCCCTCTTCGGACAACCTTGAACCAGGTGGACCTTCGAGTCTTTTAGCAACAAAGGCACACGAACCAATTGCCACCACACGTTACTGGCCCAGAAAGCAGTCAGGGAATTGGTATAATACCACAAGTTGATAGCACCCAGTGACCATATAAAGATTTGATGCGTGAGCAACTGTATTTTTTTTTACCCTTTCCTTTTCTATTCTCGTTTCCCAAGATGCAAGACGCAAGTGGACATGTGTGTACTTAACCTCTCTACTTTTGCTTTTTTTCACTTTGAAATTAAATTATATGAAATTAAATTATATGAATTTCCACTTTCAAAAGATATGTGGTTTGATCAAACTCTTACATTATTCTCGCACTGCGTCCCTCAACAACGTGTAAAAATAAACGGATGGAGATAATCACGAAACAGCATGGTTCTTCGAAGAGAAATCGCTTAAGAAGCAGCGTTACCTGGAGGATCTCCAGCGTGATTGGCAGCTCTTGAAGATTCTTGAGGAGATCCAAAGCCTGCGTCTGGTCCTGCACGACGGAAATTAACGACTAAAAACTTCCACGCAAAATCTTAATGCTTCCCACCGTCGCCTGTTGCAACTGAAGAGTATATAGAGAAGCACATCGCGCATGCTTAAGCTGGCAAATACGCTCTCGAATTATCGGCGACAGCGCCGCTGATCGTGGCGCCTGAACAGATTCACAAACGCTATCCCATTAGCCACGACCAGCGCTACGGGTCTAATAACAAGCGCCGACCGCGCGGCAGTGAAGGGCTGCCGGCGAAGCACAACGAGATGCACTTACGTCGCTGGACCCAGAGGCCATTTTGTCCAAGCGCTTAGCGATCTTCATTACCTCGTCTTCGCAGCCCATTTTTCTCTCGGTGGTATTAGTTGACAGAGTTATTTTGCAACACAACTTCAACCACGACTAACCCTCCATGCAACAGCAGCGAAAGCGCTGGCTTTTCGGTCAAAAGCTGCAGGGGGTTGTGGGATTAATGAAGAAAATAGGTTCGGATAGTTTTGCCCGAGAATTCCCCTAGTGCAACTTGGTTATTATTCCGAATTCTAGACGTGCTCCGCTCTTTCAATATTTTCACCACAATCCAAAATTTTTTTATGCTTTTCTTGATAACTAATTTGAGTAAAATGTAAAGCATAAAAAATAATTATTAATTTGCAGTTTTTGCAATATAGCGTTTTTTTCTTTCTTGCTGTTACGTAGCAAGTGAACAGTTCACTTTGATCGCAACATTTCACAACAAAGTGTACACCGAGTGCACCACGGGAGTGCACTTTGGTGATAGTGGAGTGAACGAATAAACGAGTAGACCCTTCTTTGGTGGCGCCAGTGGCGCACCCTGCTGTTGGTGGGTGGTGGTGGTGGTCGTGCGGATAACGAGGATGCATACATGCTAGCCGATCGTAGGGGCCTGGCCTGAACGGCGCCCGCCGGGTTTGTCGCAATGCTGAATAGCTTGTAAGTTTACTCCTCGATTAAAGTAGCTCAGATTCGTTATGGAAGCCCTGATTCCTGTCATCAACAAGCTCCAAGATGTATTCAACACCATCGGTGCCGACGCACTTCAGCTACCTCAAATCGTGGTCGTGGGCGCTCAGGTGAGTGAGGCACGGTGCGCTGTGTGCGTGCTCGCGGCCCACCGACGTTTTCTTCGCAGAGTTCGGGCAAGAGCTCCGTCTTGGAAAGCCTGGTGGGCAGGGACTTCCTGCCGCGTGGTTCGGGCATCGTGACCCGTCGACCTCTGGTGCTTCAGTTGGTTTACGTCTCCAAGGACGACGTCCAGCACCGCTCCGCCGATGAAGGCACGTTGCAACTCGAAGAGTGGGCCAAGTTCTTGCACACGAAGAACAAAATCTACACGGACTTTGACACTGTCAGGGAGGAGATCGAAGCGGAGACCGACCGCATGAGCGGGACCAACAAGGTACGCGCCGACAGTTTAGGCTCTCTCATTCATTCGCGTGTGGCGCTCTCCGACCCGGTGAATCACTGCGATCGCTTATCTTAGTCAGCTGGCGGGATCGTGGGCCTTTACGCTGAGTTCATAGCTTGTAAAAATGCCGGGGCTAGTTTGATTTCAGTGGCAAATATTAAGTTACTTAACTCCGCCTGAATATTGACGCGGTTAGAGATTGTTTACTTTCCACACTAACCAGATTCATTTCTCTTGCATTGAAAATCAAAACAAGCAGATTGAGGACATGGTTGTTTTAATCTTGCTAGACTGCTCAATCCTTAAACCAAGTACACTCGGAAAGACTCAACGCAGGGAGTGCACCCACAGTTAGTCACCTTTGAGCATACTGCTTTCATTGCGCATTCATAGGTTTAGCCAGCAAAAGTGGTAGTGGAGAACTTGTGCATTGCATAAAATGAAACCTTCCCCAAAAGCGATTGGTAGAAAGCCTTGCCATCTTGCGGGTTTCAAGAGAACTGACAGAATCGTTGATGTGTTCTACAGGGAATCTGCCCCGAGCCCATCAGCCTGAAGATATTCTCCAGTCGTGTGGTGAACCTAGCACTTGTGGACTTACCGGGATTGACCAAAGTGCCTGTGGGAGACCAACCCGATGACATTGAGCAACAGGTTCGCACTCTCATCCTGCACTACATCAGTAACCCGAACTCGCTCATCCTGGCTGTCACTGCTGCCAATACAGACTTTGCCACCTCTGAGGCACTCAAGCTGGCACGTGAAGTGGACCCAGATGGTACGTTTTGCTCTACTTCACTTCAACACTTTCTCCTTTGCTGCATAGTTTCCAATCTCCCAGAATGTACGAATGTATGACATATTGCTCTATACGTAACTTGCAACTGCGGTCACACCGCAGAACTCTGGGATATGATCTTAGCATGTGCTGCCATAACTTCACACATGGCAGTAGATGGCATAATCTACTCAACGATTCTTCTTTGTCATACATAAGTAAAGTAAATGATTAAAAACGCACACTATTCCGAATGGTTCGCTGCACGAACGTTAACGCAGTGTGGTCCCTGTGACGTGCTTGCTTCGTGAGCTCTGTGGTGGCAGACGGAAAAGAACTGGTGTCACTTGCAAGTTATGTATAAAATTATTTGTTAAAGATAATTGTTACACATCTGACCATTGAAGCAAAACTGCGATTCGGCCTAGTTGGAACATATTTATCTTGGAAGTGTGTCTGTGCAAATACTTTAAGACGAATCTGACCATTAATTAGCACCCTAGTGCACTGCATGTCACAGCATTCCAATTTTTTAACAAGCTCGTACAGCATAGACTGTAAGTATAGCACATCCATGTACTGCATTCACTTATATTTCTGAGTTAGTCATCTGATATTTGATTATCTGTCAAACTTTAAGCAAGTGTAATTCTGTACGCTTCAATCTGTGGTTATCGCTACGTAGCCACACATGCCTATCTTTCTTCACACATAATGCCCCGCATCTTGGAGCCTATGAAGTTGAGCAGGTAACTTAAAATTAAGAAATGTGTGGTAACTCAGTGTACCAGGAATCTTCAAATGATGTCGGTAGCTAAAACAGCATAGGCAACTCTTACGAGACTCTCTGGATAGCTTTACATTATTTAGCACACAATACAAGTGAGAGAACCGCTGGTCATTAAGCATCACAGACTGGATTCCAGGGGAAGGCAAGTGGGTGAAAGTGAGACAGAAACTTAGGTGGGCAGATGAGATTAGGAAGTTTGCGGGTATAAAGTGGTAGCATCAAGCACAGGACCGAATTGACTAGTGGAACATGGGAGAGTCTTTTGTCCTGTATTGGGTGTAGTGAGGCTGCTACTGCTGATGATAAGTGAGATCATTTTGTGAGGTTGGGTTGGCTCGTATTCTGTGTGCAGAAGAGCCTTGTAGCAGCTGTTATGATGCCTTCTGCCCACCGATACTGTCTACATAGGTTTAAAGGAAGTTTTTGTGTTGACATGTGTGTGCAGGCCGCCGGACACTGGCAGTGATTACCAAACTAGATCTGATGGATGCGGGTACAGATGCAATGGATGTGCTGTGCGGCCGGGTGATTCCTGTGAAGTTAGGCATAATAGGTGTGGTGAACCGGTCGCAGCAAGACATCAAGGACCACAAGCCAATTGCAGATGCGTTGCGTGACGAGGCACTGTTCCTTCAGCGCAAGTATCCTGCCCTGGCAGCACGCAATGGCACCGAGTACTTGGCCAAGACACTTAACCGTCTGCTTATGCACCATATTCGCGACTGCCTGCCAGAGCTGAAGACTCGCGTCAATGTCATGATTTCCCAGTTCCAGTCCCTGCTGAGCTCATATGGTGAAGCCGTCCAAGATCAGGTAATGAGCCACAGCCTTCTGCACTATCATTTTGCAGATTTTCTATACCCTAAAATCCCAAACAAGTCCCCCCCCCCCCCTTTTTTTTTTGTGAGACTTCATACATGCACTAATGGCCAAGCAAACACTCTATATTTGAAGTTTTTATTCACGTGTCAAGGGTGATTAAAGTATGCAGAGTGCATATTCAATAAAGCATTTCATTAGAAGCACGATTGCGCATTATTCATTCTTAGCGGCTGTTCCACTGCCACATTAAAGTTTTATCGTTTTATCCACGACCTATCAGCCTCCCAGCCCCCTCCGGATCTTGTGAAATTATTCATATGAAAGGATGCTTGCTTGGGATTTTACAATACTGTGTTTCTAGATCCAGTGGTAATACTATGTTCTGTGGCATAGCATATATATGCAGCTTTCAGGGTTTTCATTGTTTCATTTTTGTAGAAAGTACGAATCAGTTTTGTTCTAAAGGTCCCTTGTTTCATTTTTGTAGAAAGTACGAATAAGTGCTGTTCTAAAGGTCCCTGTAACATTAAGGTGTCAACACGGACTTAAACCACATTTATCACATTTATCTTTCTCATGTCGCATGCATCCAGAACTCGAAAGTGGTTTATGCATTTATGTGTGAAACTATCTTGGGGCAATTTTCCTTGCAATCTGTGCTGTGAGTTCACTTAGTTCACTTCAGTGAAATCAGTAAGTTCACTTTTTAACACTTTGTCTGGCATTACAGACTACAATGCTGTCAAATATAGAAAAGTTGACTATTAGTTGAAAAGTTGGGAGCTGTGTGCACTGTTTTCTGAAATTGCAATGCCTGAAACATTTTTATTATGCCTAGCTTATGAATTGCTGGCCCTGCATATAGGAAGGCAGGCTCCATAGCATTGTTAATAACACTAGAAAGCTGCTGGCACTTTTAAGATCAGTACATGTACAAGTGAAAACAAAACGAAAAACACTGGATCCTGCACTCAAATAACACATTCCTGGACATTTCAACATTATTACATGTTCTATGTTTATAAATATACACCAAGAAACCGTTTGATGGGATACGATGGCCAACATTGCATTTTCAGAAAGAAAACATTCAGTTGTTGGCCAGTGCATGCAGCTGAGAGTTTATGCTGGAATTTCAACTGTGTTGAAAAGCAACTCGCTGATTCGCCTTCTTAACAACACTTCTGGCTTTATTTTCTGCTTGTGTAGGGCCAGACACTTCTTCAAATCATCACCAAGTTTGCATCATCGTACTGTGCTACCATTGAAGGCACGGCACGGAATATTGAGACCACCGAGCTGTGTGGGGGTGCTCGTATCTGCTATATTTTCCATGAGACCTTTGGCCGTACCTTGGATTCTATCCACCCCTTGGGGGGCCTCAGCACTCTCGACATTCTCACTGCCATTCGCAATGCAACGGTAGGAGCTGCAAGTGTTCGAAATGCATGCATGACTGTCCACATCTAAGGCAAAGCATCTGTTGTGTGGAATATTCTATTCGTATCTTTGCATAGGTGGTAAACCTCCCAAAGGACATATAGTGCATACAATATACTGCATAAATCAGTACGTCTTGCTGTAGTGCAGGGCTGCATGTGCCAAAATTTTGCGCTTCGCAGATGGAGTGTTTAGTTCAATACAGTATCTGTCTCATTACTGCGTTCAACTGATTTAACTAGAACTGATCCATCATTGTTGTGAGTGAAAGAAGTAATTTATGTGCGTACAAAATGGTCTAACCCCTCTGACATTTCATGAGGACGTTATTCAGTGTAGTATGTCGTAAATACTGGCTTCTCTATTAGAGAAGATTTTTCGCAAGCAACACGGCAAGCGCGCAGGAAACTGCTTCAGTTTGCTAGGGAACGGAATTGTCCTTTCAAACTAAATGTCGACAAACTTCGTATCGATAGTACTACATATATCTATGACACTTGTTCTGATACCGTAGTAACCGCTAGATAGCTAGTTGCCGATGTACGCAGTGGTAATGCTCAGCAGCCGTCTACTTCATGTTCTCCTTCACTTTCAGTATCATTTACTAATATTCGCAGTTTGTTACCGAAACGTGTCTTGCTTGATTCATATCTTGAGGACAGTAAATCAGATATTCTATTGCTAACCGAGACTTGGCTTCATGCTGACGTATGCGACACTGAGCTATTTCATGCTTCAAATCAGTACTCCATTTATCGCCATGACCGGGCACATAGAAGGGGTGGTGGCGTGCTGTTAGCCATCAAACGAACTATATCTTCCTTCCTTGTCGATACTGACACTCCCCTCGATAGTCTGGGTCGCCTGTCCTAGCTTAGCTGGAAAATTATTGATGGGCGTATGCTATCGCCCTCCGTCCTCTGACTGCCTTTTCGTGTCTGAGCTTCACAAAAGTATTTCCAGGGCTCTTGACCAGTTTCCCACCAGAAAAATTTACTTGTTCGGTGATTTTAATTTTCCTGATATTGATTGGTCTCGCACGTCTTCTTCAAACAGTACGTCAAGTGAATTCATCGAACTATGCCTTGACTTTAATTTCACCCAGCTTGTCTCAGAGCCCACTCGCGATACTAATATTTTAGATCATATTCTGACAACAGAGCCACATACCATAGGTAGAATTGTGCAATTAGAGGGTTTTAGCGATCACAACCTTCTACAGTTTTCAATTAATATTCCACTAAAATTTCCGGGTGTTCAGCGCAAGGTAATCGGGGATTATAGCAAGGCAAATTACGATCTAATGAACTCTGAACTTGATGTCTTCCTACACAATACATTTCTTCCCTCATTCACCAACAGGTCTGTTCAGGATAACTGGAATTCCTTTAGAAACATTATAGCGCTCCTCATAGATAAATATATTCCACTAATAACAATCTCTAACGACAAATCCAACCCTTGGTTTAATATCTCGCTTAGATCGCTCAGAAATAAAAAGAAAAGGTTATATGCTTCAGCTAAAAGGTTATCATCTTCTAAGTCATGGTCTATGTATAAAAACTGTTTAAAATCTTATTGTCTTGCGATTAGCGAAGCGAAAAAGAAATATTTTTCCGACGACCTGACTTCACTTTTACTGACTAACCCTAAAAAGTTTTGGCGTGCCATTTCGCCTGACCGTGGCAGTGACATTGTTACATTACATAACGCCGATAATGTTCCTGTCTCTGCATATGAGTGTGCTTCAACCTTCAATTCGTTTTTTTGCTCGGTTTTTACTAATGAAGACTTTTCTTCGGTTCCCTGTGTCCCCGATCGTGAGTACTGCTTCATGTCTCCTATCATTGTTACTGTTGAAGGCATATCCAAACTTATACACGGTCTAAAGCTGTCTACATCGTGTGGTGTTGACAATATTAATTCCAAGGTACTTAAAAACACATCCGCTTCCTCCAGTCAAATTTTATGCCACATTTTTCAACAGTCTTTATCTTCTGGACAACTTCCCACTGACTGGAAGATAGCAAAGGTTATTCCGATATTCAAGGATGGTAACAAACGCACACCCGGTAACTACCGCCCCATTTCGCTAACATGCATCTGTTGCAAGCTGCTTGAACACATCATCACCTCTCATATATACAGCCATCTTGAGTCAAATAACTTCTTCTTTCTAAATCAGCATGGTTTTCGGAAAGCGTTATCTTGTGATACTCAGCTATTAGAATTTACGTCTGATTTACATAACGGCATGAATAGTAATAAAACTGTTGACTGCATCTTTTTAGACTATGCGAAAGCATTTGACAGAGTTGCCCATTGTCGCCTAATAGCTAAGCTGTCTGCACTTAAGCTCGACTCATCAACATTATCTTGGCTTAGAAATTTTTTGTCAAATCGACAGCAGTTTACATTTGTCAATAACTTTAGCTCGTCTACTTCATTTGTTTCATCAGGTGTGCCCCAGGGCAGTGTATTAGGCCCTCTTCTTTTTCTGATTTATATTAATGATTTGCCTTGTAACATTTCTTCCTCAATTCGTCTTTTCGCGGATGACTGCGTAGTGTACAGAACTATTAACTCTGAAGAAGACCACGTACATTTACAAAAGGACCTCGACTTAATAAATCAGTGGTGTGACCGTTGGCAAATGACGCTTAACACATCCAAGTGCTGCGTACTTTCTTTCACCCGTAAGAAATCGGTTTTTAACTTTTCTTACTATATCTGTTCAGCTGTAATTCCCCGTTCATCTACATACAAATACCTTGGTGTCCATCTTTGTACTAATCTTGCCTGGTGTACTCACATCGACAAGATATGCGCGAAAGCAAACAGAACTCTGGGATTCTTTCGCCGGAATCTGCATCATTCCCCATCTACCATTCGGCAGCAGGCCTACCAAACGTTTGTACGTCCTCAGCTGGAATACGCTTCATCGATCTGGTCTCCGCATCAACAATACCTAATAGATAAAGTGGAATCCATCCAAAATCGTGCAGCCCGCTTCATCACTTCAATGTATAACCGCCACTCCAGCATCACCCAAATCAAACGCGATATTGCCCTTACTAACTTGGATTCCCGCCGCTCTGTCACCCGTCTATGCCTCCTCCATAAGTACTACTACAACTCGTGGACCAGTCGTCTGTCGCTTGACATTCCTTCGCGTACATCTAGTCGACTTCATAATCATCTCAGTTTCAGACGCATCTTCGGCAACACTCAGTCATTCAATAATTCTGCATTGCCACGCGCCATCGCAGTTTGGAATAGCCTTCCGGATGAAATTGTTTCTGTGAGAGATCCGGTCAAATTTCGTGAGCTACTGCAAATTTATATGTTCGCTTGATTTTGTATAACGATGCTTCATTTTTTTCATTTTGTTTTTTTGCTGCATTTGCTTATAGTGTTTGTTCTTCTCCCTTCCATTGTGCAATTTTCTTTGTTTTCTTCGATATAATTTCTTTTTATGCTTTTGTGATTTTTCTGTAACCCCCCCTACTCAATGCTCTTCTGGGGCCTGTAGGGTAACATGAATAAATAAATAAATAAAATGGTTTTACCAAACGTAAAAACATTGGAGGTGCAAAAGAATGAGGCCAAGAAAAAAATGGGACTGGTGCCAATTTTTATTAGACCATGAACCAAATTACCATAGAACTCGTTTTGGTCCATTACTAAGCCATGCTTGAATATGTCACATTCTTGGCTTCCGATATATTTTAAGCTTAACCCAGTGTTTTGTTTTTGTCTGTAGTGCTTCCATATTCAAAAATGCACTTTGAATATATGGACATAGTACTGGACACAACGCAATGATCGCTGCGTCTTGTACACTGTTTTTGATATTGTGTCAATATTTACAAAGTGCACTTTTGAATATGAGTCAACATCGACTTACCCACCTTATAGCTCTTAGTTGTCTGTGTTGTCTGTTTTGAGCTTGCTGGGCTAAAGGGGCCCTGCCCTATCTCTTTGAACATAGTCACAAGATATTATTGTATGACATGCAGTAGGAAATTTGCGTTGATTTGCAACAGTGAAAAAAATCGCTTGCTCTCTTCTGTACAATATTGCCCAAGCTACGCAGAAAAAGTGTGTGCTCTGTGGGATGACCACAAAAGTCTTATGCTGCACATTATATAGGTTTCAGTGGCCACCTAAGAGGTGTCATTTGAAACATGTCTGAACCAGATGTAGTGGCCAATGATGATAAAAAACAACAAAATTCCCAAAGCTTTTATGTGTGGGAAAACAGCTTTTGGGTGATGCATAGCCTTGTGACATTCTACCTGTGTAATGTCCAGCATGCTCATCTCAATGAAAGGCGAGGGAAATCACATGATTAGTGTGGAAACCTGGTCTAAAATCGGTAGCCTAAACAACTTTGAGCTGCACGAGATCTGTAAGGCAACAAAATCTTACCTATGCACTTGGTGCCGACTTATCTTGAGAAAGTGGAGCGAAAGCTATGCAGGCAGGGCTTACGCACATTTGTATTGCCCTGCAAGTAGTACAGCAGCTTGCGGCCAATTTTGGTTTTGCTTTCTCATATCATGAACGTGTTTAGGAAATTATGCAAAAATCTGAATGGGAGAAACACTTCGAAGTTCTAGTGTACATTCTAGTGTCATATTACGATTGCTGAGATGGTGGTGCCGTCTAAGAACTGGAAAGAAAGGGAGGGCATTTTTGCAAAGTGAACCGTAACCGTATTTTACCTATGACTTCCTGCAACTGTATCAGTCTCATAATTAATAAAGTGGCATATATTTCAGCAAGGCAAATCAGAAAATTATCAGTTAACATAAATACAATTTTTTTGGTGAGACAGCTTGCATGGGCTTCGATTCTGTAGCTTCCACAGTGCTGGCAAGAAAACTTGTCACCAATTATAGTAAGGTCATTCTATGATAAGTTAGAAAGTTTATTTGAAGGGACGCTAAAGCGTGGCAGTGGCGTCTGTGGCAGGGTCCACGGCCAGCCCTGTTTGTGCCGGAGGTGTCCTTTGAGCTGTTGGTCAAAAGGCAGATCCGGCGCCTGGAGGAGCCAAGCCTGCGCTGCGTGGAGTTGGTGCACGAGGAGATGCAGCGCATCATACAGCACTGTGGCACCGAGGTTCAGCAGGAGATGCTGCGCTTCCCCAAGTTGCACGAGTGCATCGTCGAGGTGGTCACCCAGCTGCTGAGGCGACGCCTGCCGGCCGCCAACTCTATGGTTGAAAACTTGGTTGCCATTGAGCTTGCCTACATCAACACCAAACACCCCGACTTCCACGATGTGGCCAGCGCTCTGACCAAAGCAACACGCGCTCATGAAGCAGCCATTGCCGCCCAGGATGGGCTTCCAGAGGTGCACTACCTTGTTAGTTTGTGCATAATGGGAGCTTTTCCTAATATTCAAGTGCACTTCTCTGCAATGCATGTTCGCTCTACTAATGGTGGCACCAGTGGCGCTCCAAGTGGAGATGAGGTCCTTGTTGCATATGCAGGGCATTGTCTATTATTCATGTCCATATCACAACAGCCGAGTCAACATTTTTCACGTCACAGCGCAAGCAAAGTGTGCTCGAATACATTGCTTTAACAATAGGCTACGCGCCATTAGTAGGACAACTGCATAGGAACGAAGTGCACTTGCAGATTAGGAAAATCTCGTATTGTATTGGCAAACACTTCTTAAAAGGGTAATGATGTGAGAATTTTTATTGACCATTGATTTCTGTCAAATGAAAGGCCAAGCTCTCAAAAGCCTAGAAAATATACTGCTACATTACTGTTCCTTGTGCAACACACACACGGACCAGGAAGAAATAGACACTACAGGTGCAAATGGCGTCTTTCTCGGTACATGTGTGCATTGCACATATAACAGTCATGACTCAGTGACGATTCGCACAGTTGTCAGTACTCTACTGCTAAGCTGTGGATGCACCCTGAAAAAGTAAAAACAGTGCATTTTTAAACGCTAGTTTTTACTGTACACTGGCGTCTCAACACGGTATCAGCTTATCATCCAGTGTTCGGGCAAGATATTGTGACATTTTCACAGCCGCTGAGCACCATGACTTTGTTGGTGATGCACAAGCGACCTTTTTAGAAGTTTTGGTGCTTCACGTCATCACAGCCCATCCAGACTGCTGTGTGAAGTCGCCAGAATTCGTACTGTAGCCTGACATCAAGCTAGTGTTGATGTCGGTAGGTGCATCCGGCAAAATTCACTTTAATATAAAAAAAAAATTGGCGGGAATCCTTAAGCTTTGCCCTGGAAAATTGAACACGATACCGTTATCCTGTCCCTAGTGAGCAATTCAACCACTTGATGCATACTTTTTAGTGTATGATGTTTTTCGAGAAGTTTAAATTGTGCTAGCGTCTTGAATTGGGCTGGTTGCTAGATATGACTTTGAAAGAAGAAACAGCGCTGGAACAGGTGTCTTTCCCCTCCACTACGGCGTCTCTCATAATCATATGGTGGTTTTGGGACGTTAAACCCCACAAATCAATCAATCAACAGGTGTCTTCTCGTCTCTTGTGTCTTCTCATCTCTGTCCTGTTCCAGCGCTGTTTTTTCTTTAATGTTTGGATTACTACAATGTAATCGATAAAGTTGAAAGTGGCTTGTGTCAGTGAAGCTTTCGCATGTGGCTTCATTCTGTGTAATTGGTAGCATGTTTTAAACTGCAAGTAGTTATGCACGTGAAATGTTTGCGAACTTGCTATGCATCCACTACGTGGTCTTAAGGGCATAGACGCAGTAACGTATTTGCCTTTTGTAATGGATGGCCAGCTTTAAATCACGAAGTTGTTATGATAATCGCATGTTCTGACGCCCGATAAAATATACGCTTGTACCACACGATATTACTGTAATACAGTAGAATGTCGATGATACGATTACAGTTGATGTGAATCTCGCGATGATAGGAATTCTAAAGTTCCTTCGGTTGGACTGCATTATACAAAATGCGCCATCATTCGGTGTTATACAAACAGGCTCTCCAGCCACTGCGGATGACACGAATACACGATTGACCACTTCACACGAACAGCGCGACACGGCTTGTCTGTGGGGAAAGGCCCGTTCAAAGCGAGCCTCGAAGGGAGTGAACACGGTAAAACTCATGGGAATTTTCCCTGCTTCGCTGTCAAGTGGCCGCAAACCCATGCCACGAGGCTGATGCGAAAAATACGCCCGAGACCAATTTTTCCGCCACGCGATTGCAGATCGCCTATTAGCTTCACGGCTTTGACTACACCGCCTACACTAGGTCTCAAACCACGTGATGTAAACAATGAGTTGCAATTTCAGCATGGCGGCAAAGGCGTCCGCGGTGGCTCGCGTCGGCTCAATTGCGAACTACCCGTGTAGCGCGATGAACTTCACTGCTTTGACGACGATGCGTTCATCGAGAGCCTAGTTTGGATTAGGATCGCTGTGAACACCGGAAGTAGAAGAAGGTGCAGCAGCAGTAGTGAGTCGGCATGACCTAATGTGTCCCGCTCGCTTTTGTACTGCCGGCTGAATCTGTCGCCGCCACTGCCAGTGCGCCCGCTCGTGTCGTTTCTACTGGCGTATCTCCTGAAACAACGTTTGTACCACTGTAAACTGTTTCTTTTGAGTGCTTTGCATGCATAACTAGAACTCAGTACAAATTTTAATGCTCAGGAAACGGTCAAAATGGAATAAATTTTCATGCGGCGAAGACGGCGGCAGTAGGCAGAACGAATGTGAACAATTTTTGGTGGGCGTGGACGTGGTTTCGCGGCTGCTCTGGTGTTTTCGCTTTAATTCTCCTCTGTGACTGATTTTTTTTCGAGTCGACTTCGTGGCGCGTTTTTCCTGCCTCTGAAGCGGTAAAGCGAGTGAATTTCCAATAGGTTTTGCCACTTTCTCTCTCTTTGATGCCAAGTGTGAATGCACTTTATGCGCCAGCAGCATGAGTGAGGAAACCACGGCCCTTTGTTAAGAGGCGGTGAAAGCAGGAAAGTTCAAAAGATCATGGACTTTTTTTGAGCAAGTAGTAGTTGACCCCAATAAAGTTCCTGTTCATCTTCATGATAAGCTTTAACTGGTTTTCGGTTCATATAAATTCGGGATGATACGAATATTTTGTGTGCTCCCTTCGAATTCATATCTGTGAGATTCTGCAGTAATAGATGTTGTATTGTGAAGCCTGTATACAGGAGACACTTGTGTTTGCAAAGTATGAAAGTTCTTTCCACTGCATTTCCAGAAAGTTACTTTTGCTGTATTTCCAAGCGAAAGCGTAGCTGTGTAGTAGAACCCATGTTTGCCACACAAACGGCCTGGGTTTAATCCTCACTCGGACCCAGAAATTTTCATTATTTATTTTATTTGCATCTCTCGATTTCTCGGTCATGCTCAAGATGACGCTTTTTGGCTCACAATCGACGGCGTTCATTCTGACACTGTCGCAGGAATTTCTGTGAAACGGGCTCTTTAGTGCTGTCGCGTTAAAAATATCTTGCCAGCATTTGCTGAGCCTCACACTTGCCCAGAGCCACCTCTGTATAGAGGAGATTTGTATGGCAGTGTAAACACACTTCCAAAAAGTACTTTGTGTGCCACTTTGATGCCTCCACCCTCCCCATCGGGAAGAGATTGTCACTTGAATTTTGCCATGCCCTGCAGAGTCGTCGTGGGGCAGCAGGCGACGTTGCAGCCTCTGTGCCAGTTGTCAGTAGCAGCAGTAGCACTAGTGTGGGGGAACCAAGCAACCCAGCGACACCCGTCAAGAAACCAGTCAATCTTTTGCCTGAGGAGGTAAGCTGCTGCTTGTGTACCTTTGTTAATGATATGCTCCTGGAATAATTTGCACAGCCACTACATTAGCTTCCAGAATACCATCTTGTACATTACTGTTTAGAGATAGCTTGCAAAATGCAAAAGAGATCAGCAAGAGAAATACGGACATAAGTACAGCCAGCACAACCTCTTGTGTAGTCTCTCTTCCTGTCCAACCTTGTCTTGCGGTTCACAGGTCATGCAGTGTGAAATATCCCATCTTGCAATGCCCCATTATCTGTGGTATTGCAATGCTGTACTGTGGTCAAATCGGCTAGGTTATTTCATAGATCACCTGTTTCTATAATTTACAGTTTGATTGAATAAAGATGTGCTCTATGTAGCATATGCTTTTATTGGCGAGAGAATCTCCATATTGCTGACACCCTTTTCTTATCACCACCTCTTTTGCAGCCACCCGCAGGACCTCGAAAGCTGTCGGCACGTGAGCAGCGGGACTGCGAAGTGATCGGTGAGTGAGAGACGTGCGTGATATTGGGGCTGCGAGTCTCTTGATTGCATGCAATGCAATCCTTACCTCTGATGTCGCTTGTTTTCACAGAGCGGCTGATTCGATCGTACTTCCTGATTGTGCGCAAGAACATCCAGGACTCTGTTCCCAAAGCAATCATGCATTTCTTGGTCAACTACGTCAAAGATAACTTGCAGAGCGAGCTGGTGACACACCTGTACAAACACGACTGCTTCAACCAACTGCTGGCCGAGTCTGAGCACGTTGCAGTGAGACGGCGTGAGGCAGCACAGATGGTCAAGGTATGCTTTCATCCCAAACGTTTCTGTGTTGAAGTATTCAAATTCAACATATGTATCTCCGTGTATTTTGGTCATTGTGATTGATGTAAACTCTTGGAAAATCGCACAAACGTAGGAAGCATAAAAGAAAAGAACATTGCATCTGACAATGGTAACTGTCATATGCAGAAAGCCAAACAAATATTACACTCATGTCCCATTGTCCTGCCTTTGTGTTACTGCTTCTTTGACCATTATTTACTAGCTAGCTCACTTCTGCACATTGCTGTTATGAAGGAGATCACGTTTACATTTATTATGCGATTCTGTGTCCAAGCTTCCTTTCTGGTAGTCTGATAATATGTTGATGAAATGTATACACTATTGTCTAAGGTTCTTTTCAATATGTTGCGAATGATTTAAAATGCTGCTTGTAAAGTTACTTGTTGCTGACTTTGTATCATTTGCATGCTTGCATAATGCCTGTTATCACTTTTAGCGCTGCCCTGATTAGAAGTTAGGGCTCAGAAGAAGTCTGTGAAGTTTAAATGTGTACTCATTTGGTAAAGCAATTGTTAAATGCAGGACTGCTTGGTATTGTCAGAGTGGAGAGCACACAAATCTCGGTTCCCCATCAGGAGTCCATAGGAGTCAATGCAATGCATATATACTCTTGCTCCAACGAACACTTTTTCTTCTTTGCCGATGCAATCTTCTTTGCCAATGCAATTCCAGGCTCAGGTATTTAATACTGTGCAGTAAACACATTCTCGAACATTTTCAGAGCATAAAAATACATCTACAAAGTCTAAAACGCGTGTGGGCACCACCAGGAACCGCCGCTGTTTACTAAGCATCAAGGCCGCCATTACTCGATAGCGAAGGCAATAAGACTGCTCTGTTTTTGCCACTGGCTTGCTTTTGGGCTTCAGACAATTCGAAGCTGAAGTTTAGTTTCCTACACGCTGCTGCTGAGTGCAATCGTAGAACAAAGCTTTTTCCCGGTGCCAGTGCTTCTTTTTTTTTTTTTTATTGATATGATATATAAGGTTGGTGCCGTGCCAGTGCTTCTGATTATTTTTGTGCTTAGCCAGTGTGGTCACCGATCATAGCGGTGGTTCCTCCACGTTATCAGCAAGATAAGCCAGCAGCTACTTGTGGATGATAATATTAGCATAGAACAAGGCATAAGTTTGGCTCCACATACCACGCCAGCATCTAGGCATTGTCAGATACTTTTTGACTGCAGACAGCTGCTGGTGTTAGCCTGTTAGTTGCAACTGTCAAATTCGTTCACAAAAGCTGTAGCAGTTGTTTCAGTATGCTTTTCAACATGGTATCGCTACGCATCTATGACAATTGTCTAAACACTTCTAGAGGGAAAAAAAAAAGGAAGCAGCCGACACTTCTCGAATTTTTAAAATGATAGTTCCATTGTTTTGCTAGCTCAGGTCAGCTATATTGTATTTGATTTCACTACAATGAAATTTTTCCCGCGCCATGTCAGTTTCGGTGTAGCGTGGTTTGACTGGAGTGTCTTTCCAAGTGCCATCTTTTGGCATGGTAGCAGGCAAGCGCTTCGGTTCTGTAGCTTCCACAGTGCTGTCAGGTAAAGTTGTCACCAAGTATAAGCAGTTATTGATTGGCAAATTGAGCACTGCTTTTGACCACATGGTTTGCACAGTATGAGTAAGATTGTTTTGTTGCTTCAGTAACACATGTGGATGGACTGCTGGAAAAATAGGTGTAGCAGCGTCAATGCATGACTAGTGTGGTGGAGCATACACACTAACGCGTATGCGCCTTCAAAAAAGAACGAAGAACCCTGTGCTCTGATTGTGCGAGAACCTGTGCCGCCTTTGCCAGACTTGCCGTTCGCCCATTTTCCGTTGCGACTCCTCTGTTCGAATAAACATCATCGCATTTGGTGGAGGCTGCTGAGATCCCTAAGCAGACCTGGAGCTCCGCTCTCGTAAGTTGGCCGAAAGACCACCGCACAACATGACTGACGCAGTCGCCAACCAGCCCATTCCAGCTCAGCCAGCACCATCGGCTGCCCCGTCGACCTGCCCCGGTGCTACCCGTCTGCGGGACCCACCAATCTTTAGCGGCAGTGGTGAGCAAGACGTCGAAGACTGGCTCTCCTTACACGAACGCGTAAGTGCCAGCAACAAATGGGACGACTCTAAGCTTGCCTATGTTATCTTTTACTTGGCTGACATAGCCAAGCTATGGTTCACCAACCGCGAAACCGCCATCGCCAACTGGTCCACCTTTAAGACCCTCGTGACCGAAGCGTTCGGCCGACCAGAGGTCCGCAAGCTCCGCGCTGACCAGCGTCTGCGCCACCGAGCCCAGCAGCCTGGCGAGACCTTTACTAGCTATATTGAGGATGTGCTCGACCTCTGCAGGCGTGTTAACTCATCCATGTCTGAAGAAGAGAAAATTCGACATATTCTCAAGGGCATCGAGGATGGCGCATTCCAGATGTTGCTGGCGAAAAGCCCGACCACTGTGGCAGTCATCGTAAGCCTGTGCCAGAGCTTCGATAAATTGCGTCGTCAGCGTTCCATCGCCCGCCAGAGTGCCCCATCACCGGATTCGATCTCGGCCGTCGCACTCGCAAATGGCAACGTTCACCAAGGAACTCTGTCGAACCAGATTAAAGACTTCATCAGGGAGGAAGTCACCCGACAGCTCTCCCTGCTGCCGCATAGCGACGCGCCCACGACAAGCCTCCCTTCGAATATGCAGCAGGCCATACGCACTGAAATTTGCAATGCCCTCCCTACAGTTCTGGTCTCTTACTCATGCACTTCGGTGCTTCTGATCTCTCAACTGCTGGCTACGCACCAACTGCACCGCCTTCACCTCTCAGCTACGCAGCTGTGGTCGCACCACGTCTGCATATGAACAGAGGCACTCAGACTCGGATCGCCGCCCATCGACTGCTCGTTTCCTATCCCCTCGTCACCGATCGCCATCGCCTATGCGTCGTCGACCACCTCCTGAGGAGAGAAACTAATCAGTGCAGTTCCGGAGGCAAGAACTGCAACTTGTGCGCAATTCCCAAGGCCTCCGTTTTCGCCGCTAAATGTTGTTGATGTCGATGTTGAGGGAGTCGCCACATTAGCGTTAATTGATACCGGGGCCGCCGATTCTGTGAACACAAAATTTTGTAGGAAACTGAAGAAAGTGACCACATCTCTCAGTGGCATGGTGCTATCCACGGCTAGCGCACAACGCATTCATCCTTCAGCTGTGTGTACGGCGCGCGTCGTCATCCGAGACGTTTTGTACGTCGTACAGTTTTTTTGTTCTACCTTCTTGCTCTCATGACCTTATCCTGGGTTGGGATTTCTTATCACGTCATGAAGCTATCATCGATTGTTCCCGTGCCGAAGTGTCCCTTGTGCCAACATGTGAATTTCCACCACCTGACCGCTCTCCTCTGCTCTGCAAACTCATCGCTGACGACATCACCTTGCCTCCTGAAGCTTCGGTCCCTATTAGCCTTTCATGTGTGGCGCAACCTGATGGCAGGGTGGTGTTTACGCCATCTCCGGTTTTTACTGAACGCAAGGGCATCGTTCTCCCATTTGCTGTTCTTACAATTGCGTCTGGCTTAACCGTAATGCTGGTTACCAACCACTGGAACTACCCCATTGGCTTACTTCGTGGTGAAACGTTAGGATATGTGCAAACTGTCGACCATATCGATGATATTATTCTTCCCGATAAAATGCCATGTCACATTGCTGCAAGCACTCATGCGTCTGAGCCATCAAGTTCGTCAGCCTTCGACAATGCTATTGACGCAGATTTTCCCCTCTCGCATCGCCGCCAACTTGTTGCTCTCCTTAACAAGTTTCGTTCTTCTTTCGACTTTCAAGAACCTGCTCTGGGCCACACTACGACTGTCACTCATACTATTGACACCGGCTCACATTCGCCTCTGCGACAGCGTCCTTACCGCGTTTCCGTCGAAGAGCGCCGCGTTAATACGGAGCAAGTAGATGACATGCTTAAACGTGGAGTCATACAGCCTTCTCAAAGCGCTTGGTCATCACCTGTGGTTCTGGTAAAGAAAAAAAGATGGCACCGTACGATTTTGCGTGGACTATCGCCGCTTAAACAAGATTACGAAGAAAGATGTCTACCCGCTACCACGAATAGACGATGCTCTTGACTGTTTACAAGGCGCCGAGTACTTTACATCCTTGGATCTGCGTTCTGGGTATTGGCAGGTGCCAATGGCTGAATGTGATCGCCCTAAAACAGCCTTTGTAACGCCGGATGGCCTATATGAGTTCGAAGTCATGCCATTTGGGCTCTGCAATGCGCCTGCCACATTTGAGCGCATGATCGACACCATCTTGCGTGCCCACAAGTGGAAAACCTGCTTGTGTTACCTGGATGACATCGTAGTCTTTTAATCTGATTTCCCGGCACATCTTGCTCGCCACCACGAGATTCTGACGTGTCTAACTTCTGCAGGCCTACAACTTAACTCCAAGAAGTGCCACTTCGCAGCACGAAAAGTAACCATCTTGGGACATGTCATCACAAGAAACGGTGTTCTTCTGGATCCCGATAAGCTTCGAGCTGTCGCTGACTTCCCGTTGCCCACATTACTGAAAGCCCTAAGAAGTTTCGTCGGTCTCTGATCCTACTTTCGTCGCTTCGTGCGCAACTTCGCGTCCATCTTCGCACCTCTCACGAGTCTGCTTTCCAACAGCAAAGGCATATCTGCATGGTCACTTGCATGTGACGACGCATTTCACCATCTGCGCCGCCTGCTGACCTCACCACCTATTCTTCGTCACTTCGACCCCGCTGCTGCCACAGAAATTCACACCGATGCAAGTGGCATCGGTCTTGGTGCAGTTTTGGCACAATGGAAAGGCACCCAAGCTGAATACATAGTCGCCTATGCAAGTCGCGCTCTCAAGAAGGCTGAATTGAATTACTTCGTGACAGAGAAGGAGTGTTTGGCCATAATCTGGGCGTTGACGAAGTTTCGCCCGTATCTTTACGGCCGTCCTTTCGACGTGATCACAGACCACCACGCTCTATGTTGGCTGTCCACCTTGAAAGACCCGTCCGGACGCCTGGGGCGTTGGGCACTTCGATTGCAAGAATACGACATCCGCGTCGTATATCGTTCCTGTCGCAAGTATGAGGATGCCGATGCACTTTTGCGATCGCCATTAACACCAGATGTGGCTTCTCTGTCACCCCTTTTTGCCACCTTGTCACCAATCGACACCAGTGACATGCTTTCGGAGCAGCGTAAAGACCCATACCTTGCATTGTTACTCGACTACCTTACCGATCTGTTTGCTGTCCCTTCCACGAGAGCGCTACGCAGCAAGCAGCCCACTTTTCCGTGCGAGACAACAATCTGTACTGCCGCAACTATATGCCTGGTGGTTGGAAGTGGCTCCTTGCTGTCCCAACTTATACGCGCTCTGACATCTGCATGAATTTCCATGCAGATCCCCAAAGTGCCCACACAGCCGCTCCCATGCCCGGCTCGCCCATTCGACCGCGTGGCTATTGACCTCTATGGCCCCCTCCCATATAGTCGCTCTGGAAACCGGTGGATTATTGTCGGCGTCGATCATCTGACACGCTACGCTGAGACTGCAGCTCTACCGGCAGCGACCGCCCACGAAGTTGCACTCTTCATTCTGCGCAGCTTCATTCTCCGCCGTAGGGGCTCCATGCGAATTACTCAGTGATAGTGGTCGAGTGTTCCTGTCGGAGGTCATACAAGCTATTCTCGCTCAATGCAACATTATACACCGGAAAACTACCGCATACCATCCACAGACGAATGGTCTCACTGAACGGTTCAACCGCACACTTGGCGACATGCTGAGGATGTACACCTCCTCCGACCACACTAACTGGGACGCTGTATTACCATTTGTTACATTCGCTTATAACACCGCGACGCAAGCAACTACCGGTTTTTCCCTGTTCTTTCTGTTGTACGGCCGCGAACCATCCCACCCACTCGACACCATACTCCCGTACCGCCCTGATGCATCGGAGTGCTCCCCGCTTTCGGAAGTCGCCAGATACGCAGAAGACTGCCGTCAGTTGGCTCGGTCTATGACAAGTGAGGCTCAAGGTCTACAAGAGACCCGACATGACGACGTTCATCACATAGCGCCTACGTTTCGTACTGGCTCTTTTGTGTGGCTTTGGGTGCCCCCGCACGTTCCTGGCCTTTCTTCTAAGCTTCTGGCCCGGTACCATGGTCCATACCGTGTCATTGACGCAACCTCGCCAGTGAATTACATCATCGAGCCCCTAACACAATCGCCAGACTTGCGCTGTCGAGGACGTGAGACCGTACACATAGACTGTCTCAAGCCCTACTACGACCTTCTCATTGTGCCTACTCCCTGAGTCGCCAGGATGGCTACTCTTCACCCCGGGGGTATTGTAATGGAGCATATGCACTAACGCGTATTCGCCTTCAAAAGAGAACGAAGAACCGCGTGCTCTGATTGCGCGAGAACCTGTGCCGCCTTTGCCAGACTTGCCGTTCGCCCATTTTCCGTTGCGACTTCTCTGTTCGAATAAACATCATCGCACTAGGAAGAGAATTCCACTCTATCATGTGTTATATTTTTGCAGCATAATTTGGCCTGTAGTATTCTGTATGGGTAGTTGCGAAAATGCTCTATAGGCACGTCCTTCATAATGACATGTCAACTGTTGATGAATGTGTCGAATTCAGAACAACCTATTGCAATCAGCTTGATACTTTGTTGCAAGAAAGTTAAGACGGCGGGATATTGTTGTCAATATGAGAACATGTACCTGTGTTGCCATGATGAATAATGCAAACTGAGCGTATAAGGGGTTAGCTCAGTATTCAACTTGCATTTTTCTTTTCCATCGCTAGTTACAGCAAACAAAACAAATCCCATGTTCAAATAAATGTCTCTTGCATGCAGTCATTAAAAAAATATATATTGCTACACGATTGTGGTGCTTTCTCTAATTTGCAGAATGTGCAAACAGTAAGCCCCACATCTGATTCCTATATTTCCTATGCTGCTACTAATTCATCTTTGATGTATAGATCTCGTGACTAAAGGGAAAAGTTCAAGGGAAGGTGCCGGCATGTTGTAATGAGAAATAGTTGAAAGGGACAACGTTCTGGCAAGAATATTTTGTCGCCCTGATGAAGACAAGTTGTTGAAACATTGGATCTAGGAACATTTCCTTCTCAATATCTCATGAAATCTTGTTAGTTATAGAAATGGCTGCTAATTGAATCGGTGTGACAAGTTCAGCCTACCAACTGAAGGTGTTTCTGTTTGTTGTTTGTTGCAGGCATTGCATAAAGCGAGCCAAATTATTGGTGAAATAAGGGAGACCCACATGTGGTGAGATCGTCTGCACCGATTTGGGTGGCATGTAGTATTGTTCTTACGTTGCACTTGAGATAAAAAGCGTTCCAGCACCAGTCTTTGTCTTGATTTGTATGTTCGGCTACAAACCGTCCTGCAGTAGCAATTTGACTGACATCCTATGTTCCTTCCAACTACTTGATGTCATGAAAATTTTGTGCAACAGTTACCTAATAATGATAGCCATTGCATATTTAGAGTCAATTATTTTCTCACATCTGTTTCGAGCTGGACACAGTATTTGGGCATATTTAGCATGGAATCTTCTAGTTGTTAGCAAATTATTTGCATTATAAATGGAGCCCAGCTCCACGTACTACCGTGAGAATTATGAGTGGGAACATGGGACTGTATGAAAATAGCCTCAAACCCTGTGCTGGGGTGCTCTGCGGCAGCTGATGGCAAAAACAAAGCGGAAAAGGTTAAGCAGTTGACGCTCCGTCCTCACTAGTGCTGGTACAAGCTGACTGCGTCTCGCATGCTGCTTATTATAAAGTGGGCATGCCAAGCAGAATGCACCTGTGAAATAGTCTATAGCACCGTGTGAACCTACCACTTTCTTATTCACTTCTGCACATATACACACACAATATTAAGATAAACCAAAATAAGGTTTCAGAGAAACACTAATGCTCTTTGATTCGTGTGAGCCTCCTACTACCGTATTTACTCGCATAATCCTTGCACTTTTTTTGCCGGAAAACCGATGAAAAGTTGGGGGGTGCGAGAATTACGCGAGGAAAACTTTTTACCGAAACATACAGAGCGAAAAAAAAAACGAAGTGGCCGCAAATTGGGATTCTCACACCAGCAACTAAGCAAGCTTTAAGAAGTACTAATTAAAACTTACCTCAACAATAAAGAGATTCAACACAAGACAATATTTATTGGAAACACAAAAAGTGGAAGCAAACAGTCGAGAATTGAAGTACCATACGCAAAGCTTGCGGATGTTGCGGTAGCGTTCGGCGCTCAACAGGAGCCCTCAAAAGGTAAGCGTGGGATGTCAGTATTGGGCTGATGGCTATTTAACAGAATCGTCCGCAGTTTCCTTCTGAAGAAATAAAGTTTACCATCAATCCCAGTTTTAGGCACACGGCAGAACCAATGGGCCTTGGTGGCTTTCAGTTGCCGTCACCAGCAGCAAACGCAAAACTCTGAGACTCCGAAGGGCTTACCGGCGGCCCTGTTGCCGTTGTTTAGTGCATGATCTATCACTTGCAACCTGAAAGCAGCTGTACAGCTTCAGTATCACCTCATAACGTGACAAGATTACCGACACAACATACAAAACACGCCCCAACGTGCACTGACTACTTCGTCTTGGCTTGGATTAGATTGAATCTCTGTGCAATAGTACTCTTAATGTTTAAGAAATGGCGCCAGATAGCATGCGCTATCATCATCACTAGTTGGAAAGAGCAGACGACGTTATCCCAGCAGTTTTCGGGGGTGCGATAATTACTCGAGGAAAAAAATAAATCGTATCTTTGTTGGGCGATGTGGGGGGTGCGAGAATTATGCGAGTGCGAGAATTACGCGACTAAATACGGTAGTTGCACTACAAAAACATATGGCCTGCATGAAATAACAAAAAAAGACGCATGTTGTGAGTGACAGCAGGAAAGTATCGCAGTTTCCACTTAATTTTTCTCAACGATATCGGAGTATCCTTCAAATGCAAGTTTGAGGCTATTGGCCACGCACTTACGTGTTCCCGCTCGTATCACTCGCAATACTACATTTATAGTGTGTAGATTTTCAGCTGTGTTTGGTTATGATAATGATCACCAATCAGCATAATAAGGCATCTGTTCCCTACAAACAAGTTAATCTGCTTTCTGAGGGCACTGCAGCTAAGAAAAAGACTTTTGTGTTGCTAGTCACCAACTCACTTTTTCAGACATGAGAAGCACACAAAAATGGCTGAACAAAGAAGCAACTTGGAATCTCAAATCTTTGAAAAAACAAATTATGCAGTTTCAATGTACAGGCGATCACAGAATAATTTTTGGCACACTGGACACGCTGCCACTTGTCGGTGAAACATGCTGGCATAAAAATGAAACTGCCAGCATAAAAATAAAGCCGTCATCTTTGCATACATACTAGTAGTCTCCCTAGTAAGCGAGCCTCGCTCCCTTGTGCATTTAAAACGGCATTTCCTTGTACTAGATGGCTGCCGCTAAGTGCCTCTTAGCACTGCGAAAAGCATTCTTGGGGAATCGGGGCCTGTAGCATGGTCCGTGCTTGTGCACTATGGACTGTGGTTACGCTAGAGGTGTTAAAAAATACAGATGGTGACCAAGCACATCAATGTGCACGATTTGGGCTTAAACACACAATCACGTACAGTATGTCGTACACCCCCTTGCCACTACGGGCGCCATGCATGCAAGTTTTCCTGTGTGACTGCAACGCCAAGCCTAGAAAACCAATAATAAGATGGGGTTGGTCAAGATGGAACGCAATGCACGTGTCTTCCTCCCTTCATGAGCCGTGCTACATGGAGTATACATGCGATGTCGGCAAACTCGGGACTGCCAGTGCAAGAAACACGGCTGCCTTTGGTCGGTGGACAGTGCCTATGCTAAGAGGCACATAATAGTACTAACCTTTTGGCACAAGGCAACATCAGTCTAAGTTAACTAGTACATACACTAAAGAGTGAGGCATTCTTACAAAAGAACTGAACACACTCGGTGCTTGGCATTTTTTTTTTTTTTTTGCCAGCATGCTTCACTGGTATCCAGCATTCCAGTTTATTCTGTCAATACTTCTACATTTTGCAATCAATGTGAGGCATTTCCTTAGCGAAGCAGTACAGAATTCTACGCAACTATCGTAATATTGTGAGCAGACTCCTCCCTCCTCTGTTTTGGTGATTTGAAAAAGTGTCCCTTTTCTGAACTGTTTGACTCTGGGAATGCGTCTTTTTTGTAATTTCTCATACTTTGTGCACCTGCGTTTGCCTTTCAAAGGTACAGTGGCAAATACTAATGGCTTTGTTTGGTCCTAGTGGAGCATGGTACAACGTGGTGCTGCTGAACAAGGACCCCTATTAACTTCAAAAAGGTTGCTAGGTGGTCTTGTTGGTACGTACCCATAGTTATTCTACACAGTGTATAAATGGGACTCAGAAGAGACCATACACACAGTGCCTGTATTTTGTAGTCTCTTCTGTGTACCATTATGCGCTGTTTGGAATTACCACTATTAAGTTGAACAAAGCAGCACCTTAAGCATCAGTGGTTTGCCCACGTTAGGGGGTTGTTGTGAGGTTAGCTAAATCATGACATACGATTTCATAAGTCATGGTTTGCCCATGGCACTCTTATTATTTTATCACCATCATTAAGGCTGTTGCCATGGACTTTGGCAAGCTCAGCCAGACATGAGTGGTGGTGGATGTAACGGCTATGAAAAGAGGTGGTAGTTCACTGGCTTGCTCACAGGTGGACATATGAACAGCGGCAGAAGTGTAAGGCTAGGAGGAACTTCGAAATTTTCAAGAAATTCCAAGTTTTGATCACAACAGTGACATATTTATTTGCGTGCCTCGCTCAATGCACAGTTTGACTTCCAGCACTCCCATCCCTCTGGGTGGCCCAGTCTTCTTTACAGTTCTCTTCCCCATTGGATTGAAAGGAAGGTGCACTTCTGGCATTGTTAGCAGTAGTGTGATAGCCACCACAGATCATAGAATAGATTTCTGAACAGTTTTCGTTCCTGTTTAGTTTTCTACAATATTTACTAGAGAGAACTCGGGCACTGTGATCGTTCAGCCACCATGGGAATGATGGGTAATACTACGCTGATTTGCCTAGTTTTCATGCCTGCAGGCTTTGAATGTACTTGTGGCTTCGTTGATTGTTGTTTTGACATTTGTTCAGATAAAAGAATGGATTGGCGTGAACTTCGCTGCCAGATTTGAATTAGCTTAAAAAGGTCAAGGTAGTGAATTTGAACTTCTAAACGCTTGCTGAACTGCATTTTGGGACAAGGGGAATGCAAGACACATGAAGCCAAATGAGGCCGAAATAACAAAGTTTAGACAAATTCGTGTCCTGCCCATCATTCCCATGCTGTTTAAAGTGCCATGCATTGCAACTCCCATAGACACTATGCCAGAGTCTCTGGCATAAACAATAGTGCCAGAGACACTAGTACTCAAGAGTATTTATAAGACACTTTATCAGCTGTTATGCTTGACTCAGTCTCTTAAACAACTCCCCAACCTCGCCGTTGACTTCATCTATGGTTCTCACTGGTGCACCCTGGAGGCTGTCGGTAGGCTGAAAGCCTTGAGTGCTGCTAAGAATGTGCGGATTTGTCCTGGCTGAATGTTGACCAGCATGTTTCCGTGCACCTGCTGCATGAGGTAGGCAGACTCGTCGGGAGCCACATACTTTCCTTCTGTTTGTGTCCACGGACGCCGCTGCACCTCGCTGCGGTACTGATGTGCCGACAGCATCGTCTCACGGGCATCTAGGAGCAGGAACGAGTGCAGCAGGTGCTGCATGCATTTGAGTACGTTTACTCGGACTATTATCCAACAGACTTGTGTAAGACGCTAAATGATGTTGACACATGCGAAAAATTGAAACTGATCTCCCTGACGAAAATTTAGGCATTGGTTTTCTTTTCAATAAGAAAGGCAAAAGGGCCAAGCATGAGATGATGCACTCTAGCCTAGTACTGAAAGGGCTTTGTCATGTCCGTCCGTATACTGGGTAGGTGAAACCAGGTTTTATAGTAGTGTTGAGTGAGGGCTTAATTAAGCTAACGATTCCGATGGGTCGAGTTACAGCAGCATGTAGGAGACGCTGTTACAAAAAAGTGAGCCCATACTTATTATCACGCAGCATTTGTAGATGGTGAAGTTTGCAAATATAATGTAGAAGTTTGTTCTGTGGAGGTAAATATAACTAAGTAGACAACTTTGAGACAAATGATACGCGTGCGGATCATTTTTGGGGGTGCTTGTTGGTGCATTTTAATGGAAAGAATAAGGCACCAACGAGATGAACATAAGTCCTTTCCACTTCTTATGTTCATCTCATTAGCACCCTAGTCCTGTAAACGTGGGCAATAAATTATGATTAGGAGGAGCTCATTCGAAAGAGCTCGGCATATCGATAGAACTTTACACCCATGGAAGGGAGGGAGGTAGACAGGAATGAAACAAAGCGCACCGTGACGGACACGTTGACGGTGAGGTCCTGGTGGATGTTCTCGATGCGAACCAGAGTCCGGTTGTCTTCTGTGCCCTCCAGGGTCATTAAGTGGCCGCCAGGAGGCAGGGCTACGCGCAACTCTGAATGCTGCGTGAACAAATCGGCAAACGCTGATTACATACACCATCTACAGTGTTAGAGGGGGCTTGTCTCTGTGGTTTATACCTTTAGGTAATTCTCATCTACTATGAGTGTTTTAAAGAGAAATCGAAACTGTTTCCCAGTAAACAATTGAAGAGCGTGGGTCAGTGCACGGAACTTCCCCACTACTCCAGTGTACAAAATGTTCTGGAATCTATATTTAGGCAGCCCTGTTTGTGCTCTGCTTGCCACAAGTTTGAATTTCTTTTATCGTGTTTTCTAGCAGCTGCACGTCTTTATTAGGCCTCATGGCTTTGGCTCACTTGTGCAGTTTTGTTTACAAGGCGAAGGCCTAACGATTTCATTCGAATGTGACTTCGAGGGAAATGGCGGCATTAATGCGGAACCATACAAAAAGTCACATGACCACCCTCACATCTCGGAGATCGAGGCATGATAGTTACGTGCTCACTTCGTCTTTACGGCATTTGTGTGAATAATATATATAAAGAAATAGTGTCGGGATGTAAACTGCCCTTGGTGAAACAGCCACACTTGTTAGTTTTCTGCTTCAAGCAGCATAGGCGAATGCATTAGGGGCCATGTGAGATTTAGTTTCAAAGCATATCTTGTCTAGGCTGGCTAAAGCGCACACCTAAAGAAAGCAGGAGGAGGATGGGAAGAAAGCACCCTAAAGGCGGTTGTGAAAAGCTGAGACCAAAAAGAAAATGGCCTGTCCCACCTGAGTGACAACCGTGTGGCGTCATGGGGGTGGAGCCAGGATTTTTTTTTACTGGGAAGGGGGGGGGGGCACTTACGACGAATGAGTTCTATTTGGGTTGCAAGGAAGCTGGTAAAATATGAGGTGATTGATTTGATTGATATGTAGGGTTTAACGTCCCGAATTCACTTGTGATTATGAGAGACGCCGTAGTGGAGGGCTCCGGAAATTTCGACCACCTAGGGTTTTTTAACATGCACCCAAATCTTGAGCACACGGGCTGACAGCATTATGGCCTACAGCGGAAAATATGAGGTGTGTTTTGACGATGCTTTCTCTTAGGGGGCAAAAGGGGTGGGAGAGTAGGCAAAAATTTGGGGGGGGGGGGGGGGGGGCTCCAGTTTTGCTCCATATTTTGCAGCCTCCTTTTTTACTCATAAGCAGTAATGTGGGAGTGGGGAAATCTCGCGAAAAAAGGTCAAGTCCCGACTCGAAGAGTCGTGACTTACCCTTTTTTTGGCGTATTCGAAGAAAAAAAAAATGGCCCCGTATCTGCATGTTTCACTGCAAATGTCGCCGAAAGACGATAGTCTTGCGTGTGGAGAGAGTGAACAAAACGTTAATTTGATGTTCTGCGTGAGAAAATTGGTGAATTGCATTATGGAAGCGGTGCGTTAGAGAGTCTTGATCCGTGCAGCAAAGGCGAACGAGCTCACCGATGCACGTTAGACACGAGCGCCATCTGGCAGTTATCTTCAATAACGAAGGAAGGCGTGTGCGCCCGCGGAAAAATGTACGCGCCTGTCTCGAAGGCGATAAGGTGTAGAACGCAAAGTGACGGGCAGGTGTTACCACCGTGTGGTCTTAGCAAAGCGTTGGAAACACTTGCCTTTTTGAGCATCGCGTTGCACTGTCAGCGCAGCGTGATAAACGCTACGGTCCTTAAAATTGCTTGTGTGTGCCTTCTCTAGTATAGACACACATGCAAAACATCGACGTGTTGTTATGGTGCCTCAGATATGCGCAATAATTGTTCTTTAATTGACAATTGCACAAGTATGAACGCTGAAACTTGAGCAATATTGGTGGGCGCTGTGGATGGCGTTGGCCGTTTGAAGTATCGTTTGGTGCCGTTAGGAAGATCGCTACCGCGGACAAACAGACAAGTGTACAGACAGACCAAAATTTTGGCGTCGAAGGTCCCCAAGAATGACTATCGTCTTTAAAAGTGCTCAAGGTCACAAGGCGCGCGTGACGTTTTTTCTTTGCCCCTCCCATCCCTCCCTGCTTAGCTTCCAGCGCTTTCGTTCGGACGAGAGAAAAGAGAATGCGATTGCAGCGTGTGACAAATCTTTGTAACTCTGCTCGTACTGGATGGAGTGAGTGAGTAAGAACTTTATTGAACATGTCCGGCGTCATTGAGCGGGGTGGGGCTACAAGCACCCCGGCCTAGGTGACGGCCTCGAGTCCTTGGACCCGGGCGGCATCCTGGGCATGCCGGACGGCCCACAGTTGATCGGCAAGGTCGTGGCTGAGCAGAGCCGCCTCCCATCGCGCCTCGCGGTTCGAGACCGCCATGTCTACCGGGTTCGTAAAGGACTGCTGCGCGTTACCGGTACACTTCCACAGCATGTGCTGCAGCGTCGCTCTGGCTCCGCACGCCTTACACGCGTCGGACGTATAAATGCCTGGGTAGCAGACTCACTCTCTGCCCTCACCCTTGTCCGCTGTATCAGTTGGCGTCAAGAAAGCCCGTCAAAACTGTATTCCAGCACCCCTACCTCCCTTTGTAACACAGCCAGAAGAAACGCTAGCGTTGTCGTCGTATCGAAAGCTTCATCTTCAACTTTTTTTTGTTAAGCGTTTTTTTAACGATGCCAAATGACCTCATCGATATTTCAGTTTTTCTTCTTTTTTTCTGTTACTTCCACGTTGTGCAGCATAGGCCTCTGATGAAGTTCTTTATTTGTGTAACTGTACCATTTATGGGCTGGACGTAGGGGAATCATCACTCTGGAGTTTTGTGCAGTGCCACCTGTCGACGCAGTTTTGAGTAGTGCAAAGCCCGACTATTGCACAGTTTTCTGCACAACCAGGTGCAACTACAGCGTACGAAGCAATGATTGAGCAATATATTAGGCGTGTTTGCGCATTTAACACTTGGAAGGAGAGCTACTAACTGCTCTCCACGAGAGTTTCTCTCACTGAACCGCCTTTTAGAACGACGGCTAAAAGAAGAGCAGGCGCACCAGTTCCTTCCACGCTCTACGAAAAAAAAAGACCCCTGTCGACGCTACTGTAGCGTTGTGAATCGCCGCGGACGTAAAGATCTTCCGCTTTACTGATTTCCGCAGCTTGCGTGAAGCCGCTTGTGCTTGTCCTTGTGTGTTCCTTTACTTGTGTTTGTGTTATTTGTGGCCAAAGCATGTCATTAAGCAGGGACCAAGTAGGCCAACAATCAGTCTTGTTACAGAATGGCGAGAGCGCTGGATACGGGCCGTTGCGAACGTGTTGGATAAGCAAATTTCTCGCGTTCTCCGCAGGCAGTCGCGTGAGGAAGTTCGATAATGTAGGTCTCCTATTATTGTTTTGAGTATTGAAGGAGAATCGTGATAAGTTTGATTATGATGCTTAACAGAGCCTAACAATGTGTGCCATGCAACAGTAGACAGATGACGCGCGAGGCAAACATCGCACACGCCGCGACCACCAATAATCTGAAGTTCTCGCCAGCGCACAGCATTACGCGCGTACGGTTTTGAAGACTTCAAGTTCTGGCTTTAACTAGAAAATGCGAATACGTACGTCATACTGGTAAATCGCAAAATTATCGCAACCATAATCAAGATTTTGTTCCCATTGTTCTCCGCCATTGCCGGAGCTATCTCGGAAGCCTCAGTTTTGTCTTTCGTTGTACAGTGAGAAAGTGGACACGCATTTATCGCCATCTGCAGTATATAAAAACGTAAGACAACCGTCAAGTATGCGTAATAAAACAATTCAACGCACAGAGAGCGAGATCGATGGAGAATGCTGCAAAGGTAAAAATTGCCGGGGCCATTCGTGGCGGATATAGCGAGCTTCGTACCACTGATTGTAAGATAGATTGCTTGTGTATGCACTTCATCGCTTTGACATCATATGTATGCCCAAGTTTAACGCATACGCATCTAGGCGTTACAGAAGGCACGTCGGACTAGTGCTTGTCTCGAACTTGATGTCATGCGATGCCCGCTTGCTCTTAAATTGCCAGTTGTAGCACAGCGAAATAACCGAAACATCTTTTGGACTGTACCCGCAGTTCGTTTTGATGACCTTCCTACTTTACTAAAGCGAGGTTGGATGAAAGGAAGAAGCTTGCCAGGTCCTTGATTTTCAGGAAACAGCGTTTCAAGACCAATGAAAGAGGAAGGCCTATGCGCGTTCGCTTGCGGGTGGCTCTCTTTGCACACTACCTGTTTATGGCCGGCGCGGGGATGAGGCGCTGGTGGCGGCATTTTTCGCAGCGCCGCCTGGATAGAGTCTGACGCCTATGCGGCAGAAAGTCGGAGCATGGAATACTCAACATCGAAAGCAGCAGATTTGCTGGAGCTTGCATCGCTCTGGTGATCTGGCATGGTCATTCACAATGACATGACTCGGGCGTGCACTAAAAGCCGCGATGTGGGACCCAGGTGTACAGGCCTGACCACACATCGGCACATGACTTTCTGACGCAGCGCCTTGCCCTCCGCCTACGTGGCTAAGCGAAGTTGGGTAGGCCGCATCACAAAGCCACGCGCTGATACGTGTGCGTGCGGTCAGGTCTTTGCGCCCGGTGTAGTGAATAGTGAACATCGACGACTGCAGTGGAATGGCTGAGGCCGTGAAGAGTCGCTCGCCTGCTTTCTGGCGTTAGCCGGAAGAGGCGAAGGGTAGAACATGTAGACGGGCCGGTACACCTCTTGCAGCGCTGCTCTTCGCATAAGGTCAGCTGCCTCCTGCAACATAAGGGTAATATTAAAGAAGGGCACAGGCTGGCTTCGCCGCGTGACACAAACCTTGGGTGTTCCCAGGTGCAGCCTGTGCCGTCCCTTGACGATGATGCCCTCGTCGTTCACTCCGCGATCGTTCAAAGGCTCCTCCACGCCCAGATCGTCGTCTATGAAATACCGCCTGTGTAGCTTCAAAATAAGCCAGCGCATGCGAGCACATCAAGCTTTGCCCATCATTTTTCGTGCCTAGCTGTTGAACGAGTTAATAAGACTGCAACGGGGCCTCGTTGGTCCATTGAGCAGGGTATAGTGATTGCTGACGTGATCGTCGTTGAGAAACACACATGCATGCCCGTGCAATAAGCGAAAAAGCTTTAAAAAGACACAGCGCGGTTATGATCGCTAGCAAGCTTGTGACACTATGTTTATCTATTCCTTTTGTCCGTATCGTGTCAAAACACGGTAAACGAGCCCTTGAGTATACACTTATTTCCTTAATTCATTAGCGAGGGTCTAGTACTGGCAGACATGGTGCCTTTATGTTGTATACGAGGGATTATCGGTCAACTGCCAGCTCGTGATAAGTTCAAGTGCTACGTGACGCCACACAGGCTCATAAAGAGTGTGCCACACTCGCTGCCATCGGCTGCGGCGGCTGCATTTCCGATGGAGGCGGAAATGTTGTAGGCCCGTGTACTCAGATTTGGGTGCACGTTAAAGAACCCCAGGTGGTCAAAATTTCCGGAGCCCTCCACTACGGCGTCTCTCATAATCAAATAGTGGTTTTGGGACGTTAAACCCCACAAATCAATCAACACTCGCTGCCATGGCTGCAGATGTCCTTGACTGACACTCCCACGTTTGAAATTCACATATGTACCCAATAAAGTGACTGGGGGGATAGCCGCCGTGGTGGCTCAATGGTAGAGCATCTAACGCGTTATTCGAAGTTCGCAGGTTTGGTTCTTAGCCACGGTAAGTTGTCTTTCCACCCACTTTTCTTCGTTCAGATTTACATTACAATTAGGTCTAATATCTTCCCTATACTTACTTTCCTTGGCGTTATTGTGTTAGAACTCATTATATATATATATATATATATATATATATATATATATATATATATGCGCGGGGTGCCCCAGCTATTAAAAATATGCCGACACACGCAATTATGACGCGACCAAATGTTTGTTGCTGACTGTTGCCTGGAGTTAGATTATTTTTGTGTTCTAAAATATTGTTTAATTAGATTTGTTTAGTTAACTAACTTATGAAGAAACGAATATGGATATGTTTGAATATGAATATGAAATATGGATAAAAAATTGAATGACAAAGTTGAAGATCTCTTTGCAAAACGTCCGATTAGACAGTTTCGAACATTATATCTGAGAATTATTAGTGTTTTTCTGCTAACTACAAATTCCCGCGAAATACAAAAAAATGCTACGTGACAACCCCACTGGTGCGCCTACTCGCGCCGTAATTCTGGTGCTCTCTAACGTTCCGCGTACGAACGATACGTTTCGTTCGCACCGGTTCATGACAGCGATAAGCAGTCACAGCGGTGATCGCTTTTGTGGCCGATAGCAAAACGTGTTTGTCGCAAAGCTACCACCATCGTTGTGATCCTGGTGAAACAGCACAATCGGGCAAATGCTATGGTCGTTCGTACGCGGAACGTTAGGGAGCACTAGAATCATCGTGCGCACTGGCACGCGATCGTGTTTGCCATATGGTATCTTTTTGTATTTTGCGCGCAATCGCAGTTAGCAGAAAAAAATCACAACATATCCACGGACTGAATGATGATGAGTGGGGCGAAGTGTCCGTCCGTCCTACCGTGGGTTGATCTGTGCGTCCGTGGGTCTATCCGTCTGTATGTATGTCCGTCCGTCTAGTGAACATTCCAAGTACCACCATCTAGCATCTTTTCATCATATATTGATTATATACAAGTACCGTCATGGAGCGGACATTCCAATAACTAAACGAGAGGTGGCTACCTATTACATACATCGAGGATGCACGACTTACGGAGCTTCGCCCCTAAAAGTCTATCCCCTGTGGCACATACCCGCTCTCTCGCATATGTGCCACCGGTGGTTACAAACGATAATGGGAGACGAACTGGTGACGCCATAAGGAGCTTCGCCCCTAAAACACTAATAATTAACAGATGTAATGTTCGAAACTGTCTAATCGGATGTTTTGTGAATCGATTTACAAATTTCTCATTGAATTTTTTATCCCTATTTGTCCCTTTAAGGTTAGGTAATTAAAGAGATGTAATTAAACTATATTTTAGAACACAAAAAATAGTCTGACTAACTCCTGGCAATGGTCAACAATTAACACGCATTTGATCACGTCGTAATTGCGTGGATCGGCATATTTTTAAACTCTGACTAAAATAGCTGAAATATCATACACACACACACACACACACACACACACACACACACACACACACACACACACACACACACACACACACATATATATATATATATATATATATATATATATATATATATATATATATATATATATATATATATATATATATATATATATATATATATATATATATATATATATTGTTACGACCGGCCCCAGCGTTGGGATTCTCCGAAGGTTTGCGAACCCCTCTGGGAGATCGTCGACGCATTCCCGGGATACAAAAAAAGAAGTTAACTTCTTTGGCGCAAACAATACGGAAAAAAGGAAAAAGAAGGCGAGGAAAGAAACAGATTGACGCCAAACTAACAACTACTATATTCTTCACACAGCAACGCATATATATGCCGAAACCACATACATTGCATGCGCACGCACAGCTTCGTATCGTATACGTAAAAACGAAAAATTCCTAAACCTTAACACATCACACCACACACCTGAATGTACACGCGTGTTGTCATATTACACTTGTAGAACACGATATCTTAACCAAGATGTGTACGCAAAAATTCATATTCGATGGCATGCAAAGAAACGGAAGTATCACTGATACAGTCAGCTCCGCTTTTCTTAATATGATAAGCCTCCAAAGCAAGTCTTGCATCTTCATTCCTGCTCCTGCCCAGAATCATCGTATCATGAAACCGTGGCGAACATCCAATGCAGGATTGCAAGTGAGCAACAAGATGTGCCCCTTTGTCTACCTTGTTAACTATTTTTTGCGCATGTTCCCTAAGACGCTCGTTTATGCAACGTCCCGTTTGCCCGATGTAGATCCTGCCACATACCAGAGGTATGCCATATACCACACAGGTGATGCAAGAAATAAAGCAGACACCGTGTTTTATTTTGCACCCAGTTTTGCTACTACCGCAGGTGCGGGAGCACAACTTCAAGAGTTTGTTGGGCGCAGAGAATACCAAGGAGACCCCATGCCTGTTAGCAACTCTCTTGAGTTGATGTGTGACCTTATGTAAATAAGGTATCACAACAGGCCTGAACGTATCACGTTCACATGTCGCCTTCTTACGGCATGGGGTCTCCTTGGCATGGGGTCTCCTTGGTATTCTCTGCGCCCAACAAACTCTTGAAGTTGTGCTCCCGCACCTGCGGTAGTAGCAAAACTGGGTGCAAAATAAAACACGGTGTCTGCTTTATTTCTTGCATCACCTGTGTGGTATATGGCATACCTCTGGTATGTGGCAGGATCTACATCGGGCAAACGGGACGTTGCATAAACGAGCGTCTTAGGGAACATGCGCAAAAAATAGTTAACAAGGTAGACAAAGGGGCACATCTTGTTGCTCACTTGCAATCCTGCATTGGATGTTCGCCACGGTTTCATGATACGATGATTCTGGGCAGGAGCAGGAATGAAGATGCAAGACTTGCTTTGGAGGCTTATCATATTAAGAAAAGCGGAGCTGACTGTATCAGTGATACTTCCGTTTCTTTGCATGCCATCGAATATGAATTTTTGCGTACACATCTTGGTTAAGATATCGTGTTCTACAAGTGTAATTTGACAACACGCGTGTACATTCAGGTGTGTGGTGTGATGTGTTAAGGTTTAGGAATTTTTCGTTTTTACGTATACGATACGAAGCTGTGCGTGCGCATGCAATGTATGTGGTTTCGGCATATATATGCGTTGCTGTGTGAAGAATAAAGTAGTTGTTAGTTTGGCGTCAATCTGTTTCTTTCCTCGCCTTCTTTTTCCTTTTTTCCGTATTGTTTGCGCCAAAGAAGTTAACTTCTTTTTTTGTGCTATGTACCAACTAGACCCAACGCAAGTTTTACTGAAGTTCCCGGGATAGCCTGCACCTGAGACGGCCTTGCAGCCAAGCGAAAACAAAGGTCAACGCACTGGCTTTGCGCTAGGGAACCAAGCAAGAGGAGTTGCGGGGAGAACCGGTTCTTGACCGACTGTGTCGTCGACCCCCACCTCCCCTTTCAGGCTCCTCCCTCTCGCCGGGAGAATTCCGGAATCTGCTGTGCGTTCATGACCATGTTTGGGCATTTTTTAGTATATATGATATAGGTTCTTGCGGCAACGAATAAAAGTTAAAACTTCGAGATGTGCAGCGGAACAAAACAATAAATTTATTAACCTAAAATATATTATATATATATATAATATATATGATTATATATATATTATATATATATATATAATATATAAAGGTAAAGTATATTTAGGGCTTGTTTTTCTGTGTTTTGACACAATGTTAATGAAATGCCAAGGAAAATATAGGGGAGGTTATTAGACCGAATTGTAAGGTAAATGTGAAGAAAGAAAAGTGGGTGAAAAGATAACTTCCCGTGGGCTGAACCTGTGACCTTCGAATAACGCGTTCGATGCTCGACCCAAGTCCGAACCGGCGACCCTCGAATAACGCTCAGTGGTGGAGCATCGAACGCGTTATTCGAGCGTCGCAGGTTCGTTTCCAGCCCTCGGAAAATTATATTTTTACCCACCTGATTGATTTGATTGATTGATATGTGGGGTTTAATGTCCCAAAACCACGATATGATTATGAGAGACGCCGTAGTGGAGGGCTCCGGAAATTTTGACCACCTGGGGTTCCTTAACATGCCCCCAAATCGGAGCACACGGGCCTACAACATTTCCGCCTCCATCGGAAATGCAGCCGCCGCAGCTGGGATTCGATCCCGCGACCTGCGGGTCAGCAGCCGAGTACGTTAGCCACTAGACCACCGCGGCGGGGCATTTATGTTTTACCCACATTTCTTTCTTCTCATTTACATTACAATTCGGTCTAGCAACTTCCCCTATACTTTCCTTGGCATTATTGTCTGTTACATCTCATTAATATTGTGTCAAACACGGAAAAACGAAAGAAGTGTATACACACTTCTTTCCCAACATATTTTGGACACAAGTGTTTTTGGCAATCAATAGCACAAAATCATTGTTTTATAAAAGACTAAGGAGAGTATGGTATAGGGAAGAGTGCGGAAATCACTGAGGCGTCTAAGCAGTGCATACCTTGGCGTCTATAACAGCGGAATTTCTATGCGCGTGGGAACATTTCGCGACATTCTCATCATTAACATGAGCTGATTCTGCCATAACTATGTTTTGGTAATGCAATTGCCGAGAAAATGAGGATGACTTTAATGCGAACCATAAGCTCAATGGTGCCCTGGGCGAAGCTGGTGCCACCCTGAGGACGGTCCGGAATCACCGTCATCTGCAGCTCCTCGGCGTGGTTCTGTGAGGACAAAGGAAGCGTTGTTCAAAACTGATGACACAGTGATGTTTGTAAGGAACGCTCACTTGCGAAAGTGGCAATTTTAAATGGCATAGCAAGTGGACAAAGGAAAGATGAAAATTGGGCTGCCAAGAAATACAGCATGCGTGATCACGGAATTCGGGGAACGACCTTGGATGGTTGAGACCACCCTCCCTACCACAGAATAAAAACGGAGTATACGGGAGCAGTGTGTAGGGAAGGGTGTTCCAGCTCCACTAACGTGAAGGGGTGAAGCATGCAGCGTTTTGAGGGAAGTTTCCTTGATAATTCACTCATGGTGCCAAGCGTGAAACCGGCATGTAGGAAAAAGTGTTTAACGTCGTCGGGAAACTACGTCGCTGTGCAGCTTGGTGGTCGTGCTTCTTCCTTGCTCGTTTTCAGTTTCATACGGCACGCAGGGAAATACTTTTCAGCTCCACTAAGGTCTTCGGCCATTTCTTGGGCTAGCTGTTGTCTCTTTCACATCTACAAGACCGGGGTTCTTCTTCCCTACATGCCCGATTTCAGTTCCCTTTAGGGAAGGGTGTTTAAGCTACGATAAAGCCGTTGTTGGGCTAACTGTTGCTTTCTTCATATTTAGTGGGCCGATGGTGAGTAGTGGAATTTGGCCATTATGGCGCGTACTCGTTTTATGGCGGACCCTGACTACATGACGCACCGTGACAGCAGAACACACATACAAACTTACCCCCTGATACTTCGCACCTAAAATTGGGCGTCTGTATATTTCCAAACACTTAGTGCATGAGAGGCTGTTGGGAGAAAAACCTGGCCCCATTTGCATGAGACAGGCTGCATTTGATGTGTCTTACCTTAATGTAAATCCATGAAACTACCGGATAGTAGCTGGATGCCACTGACTTGGGATCGAGAGAGTCATTCACTCTGCGCGAACCAAAGTCCAATGTTACACTGCAGTCTCTCACTGGCTTTACGTGTGTTCAATTAGCTTGTTGCATGTATTAGGGGACCCTGCAACACTTTCCCACGGTGGTCAGAAAACGCTGCATTCCGAGCGGTAATCGAGGCTCGTGGTAACACGTGAGTCAAACATTAGAGCGGAGCACGTGGCTTGGAATTTACAGTTAATTCTCAAAGTCAGCAATTGCTCGCTCTTCTCTCGACGAATCGTTCCATAAAGCCAAAGGACCGCGCCCTAAGTTCAAACCTATTCGCTGATTTGAGCATCGTGAACTGCACAGTTACCGCGAACCTCGTGCCCGCATGTAGGCTTTTATATATATATATATATATATATATATATATATATATATATATATATATATATATATATATATATATATATATATATATATATATATATATATATACGAGAGTATCCTACATAATTGCTATCGCAATAAAAAGATACGAAAGTGCTGAAAACCATAACTATAAATAGATATAGAGCGACCTAGCCATGACGTGCGCTTTCGAACAGACGTAGCTCCTTTACCCATCCGTCTCTTGAGTATCGTTCAGGGCTTTTGCTAGTTTTGAAGGAGAGAGGAAGAACTTGAATCCTTTGACTCCGTTCGTACTTGGCAGTCTACAAATTTTTGCGGTGGTCGAATCGTGAAGCAATGAACTTTTTTAAGGAGGTCATTCGCTTATAGCTTGTTAAAGCGTTGCAGGGCCGCTTGAACACTGTTACGGATCAGCCATAATGAATTACATTTAAAGTAGCACACGTTTCAATAATAAATCGATACTCGCGGGGCTCGGACCTTCGCATGACGGAGAACATTCCGTTGGAATCGGTGAAGAAGACGCCGTCGTTGTCCAAGGACGTCTCGTAACGCGTCGTCACGTCCGTGCTTGCCCTGCACACACCAGGAGGGCGCAAGTTGTGAAGGCATAGTCATCAGGAAACTCGCTGAGTTATGCAGGCAGAAAGCACAGCACTTGCCACAGGTCACCACCTAAGTGCGCAAGTGACCCGAACTGTGCGGCGCGTGGTTTATTCCTTAGCCACCTCCGGTAATATTTTCATATTTAAGTAAACGCGCGTCAATCTAGTTCAGAATTCCTGTCGCGCGGCAACTCTACAAACTACGGGTGCATTACAATTCTAAAGAAACGATTCCTTTTCACCTCCGGGCCTTTTGGTATCCCCTAACCACGGCTGGACTAGAGGGCAGATTCTCACAGCTCGTTGCAGCGATCGACTAGTGGGGGCGCTTGAGTCAACCGTCTTCCTTCCTCTTTTTATCAGTCAGCGCCTCGCTTCGGACCACCTCATTGCTTCTGACCAAGCGAAGCCGACCACGCTTGCTGCACGAGTTTGGATTTGAATCGAGGAGAAAATTAGCGCGCAGAAGAGAATGTCGTTTCCTTAGGTGAAGAGGCTTTAGGGCCGTTCCACGCGCTTCCCGCACAGCCGCAACGCATGTGCCGGCACACCTGCCGCACCCAAGCAGAGGGTGAAAGAGCGTCGCCCATTGGCTTATTTGTTTCCCGCTTGCGTGCGGCAGGAGTCCCGGCACGTGCGTTGCGGCTGTGCGGGAAGCGCGTGAAACGGCCCTTAGCGAGGGCACGGCCGGTCTGGTGAGGATCGGGCCGCAGTGCCAAGAACTAGCGGCGGTGAAAGGTGGGAACTAGACACGAAGCGCGGGCCGTAAGAGAGTGCAAGCATGTCGCTCCTCTAGTCCGGCCGTGCCCCAACGCTGGCCTTGACGTCAGCATTCGCACCTGGCCATATCATCCACAAAAGAAACTTGTTTGTCTGTTCACTGGTACGCGCGTACGCCAACGTGCGACCAGGAATGGGGCCTTTCCACGCGCTTTCCGCATGCACAGCCGCAACGCACGTTCCGAGACCCCTGCCGCACCCAAGCGGCGGGCAAGTGAGCGAATCGGCGACGCTATTTCACCCTCCGCTTGGTTGCGGCAGGGATTCTGGCACGTGCGTTGCGGCTGTGCGGATAGCGCGTGGAAAGGCCCTTAGTAAGCGAGGCTAAAGTGCTTAAATTTCTTCCTTTTTTGTCTAAGCACCGAGTGATCTCTCTCCCGGTTCTCTCTCACACGCAGCCGTTGTTTGCCGTCATGTTCTTCCTAACTTGGAAGATTTCCATAGCCACGTACGTCTAAGTACATTGCTACGCATCTTTCAGCGGACGATATGCAGACGCAACGCGTCTTTTTATTCCCGTCAATACCCCGTCATTAGTGAGTGGGGCGCGTTTCACCCGGCTGCTTGAAAAGTGTTAGGAAAAACATGGCTATCGAAAACGAGCATTAGCAAACGAGATTCGTCGGTGGCGCTTCAATCGGGATCGCAACAGAAGAGAAAAAGCCGCCCGCATCTTCCGTGGGGGGAACTTGACTAAATACGTTTCAGACGATGGTGGGGTATCGCGTGAATGTTGCGTAATTGTGTATAATTTGGGAATGCTTAATTGTCATTTTGTGCTTATTATTCTTATTCATTGAATGAAGGGGAAGCGTTGCCTTCAACGAGTGGTGGGGCTGAGGGAAACTTCTAGCCGCCTAAACCACCACACGAAGAAAGACACACAGAAAAAATAGCGTCAACTCGCAACTGATTTATTTGCAGGAGAAACGCAGGAAATATATAGCCACACCACACATGTGCGAACACACTACTTCACCTAGTCACATGACCACAAACAAAAACTGAGGACATTCAAAAGGCATGTCAAGCAACGAAGCGCGAAAATCAAACTCAGACATGCGCAAAACGACTGACGTGTCATTTATAAAAAGGTCACTTTTCCTCTTTATCTATAACGCTTCCATTATTTCGTGGGCCACAACATCTGAGCCTTTTGCGACGACAGAAACGCTTGAAAACATCGCCTCACAAGAACAGGAACGGCAATGCGCAGGCAAATGTGCTCCTGAATTATTTCCAATCGAAAGCTTGTGTTCTCTAATTCTGACGTTCACACATAATCTAGTTTGGCCGATGTAAATCCAACCACAACAAAGTGGGATTAAGTACATCACACCCACCACGCAAACCACATACATCGAAGCGTGCATTTTGCCACAGGTGGAGGCGCTCGGTGTTTTAGAAATACTCTTTTCTCTGTGTGTCTTTCTTCCTGTGGTGGTTTAGGCATCTAGAAGTTTCCCTCAGAATGATGAACCAACTAGCCCAGCAACAAGTACTTCTAAGTATGAGTGGTGGGACGCTGATATTGGGTTGTGCCCCACTAATTGTTGAAGGTACTGTTGCTTTCATCGTATCTGCTCGAGTAAAGCAAAGTGTCAAGTGAAGAGAAAGCCAAGTAAAGGCGCCCTTGACTGAATTCCGAACGCGCGATCCAGTGCCTACATATACGGGGTGGCCAGGGAACGGTTGCGCAGCGCGAGCAGTTGGCCTTTTTTCTAGCAGACACTTCCTGTGTCGGCCTTGCGAGGCGAATGGAGGGGGGGGGGGGGCAGGGGAGCGAGCATGCGCAGTGGGTGTGTGGACGGCGCCGACGCCGAAGCGCGACATCGCGTGACTCCGCACGTAAAAAAAGATCTGGGGAATTTCAGTACAGACGAGTCGATGAACGCGCTTAGCGAATGAAGAAGAGAAGTGAGCGGGGGCCACTTTTTTGATCAGCAAACACGAGTAACTCCGCTATTACGTTACAACTTTGAATAAGTCCCGTGGCTGCGTATTTGTGGAAGAATCCTGCACAAGTGCTACACTATAGTTAATTTCCGACCTCGGGGGGTTTTAGGGGCTCTTCAGAAACGCAGGCCCGTTTTTCGTTCGAAACGGGATTATGGAAGGTGGATACCATTGGCCAGGCTTACCCGCTCCCCGCAGGTCGCGGGATCAAATCCCGGCTGCGGCGGCTGCACTTCCGATGGAGGCGGAAATGTTGTAGGCCCGTGTACTCAGATTTGGGTGCACGTTAAAGAGCCCCAGGTGGTCAAAATTTCCGGAGCCCTCCACTACGGCGTCTCTCATAATCATATGGTGGTTTTGGGACGTTAAACCCCACATATCAATCAATCAAGGCTTACCCGCTCGGCAGCGGTCCGACAATCCACTCGAACTCAATGAATTGGCTGTTCTTGTACAGACGGATCACCTGCGACAACCACTGGTCGAAAATCTGGTGCACCTCCGTCACAAATGGACCCTGCGCCAACAAGCCCGACCACACATGAAATAGAAATCTTACAGAAACGTTTAAACATTAAGGAGATTTAGCGCGCTCTTTTGTCATTTTGTTTGCATGCACAACGCCTCAGGATCAATTGTTTGTTCAGGTGATTCGCTGTATACGGCAAATGGCAAAACAGAAGTTGAAACAGAGTATGCTTAGAAGCGAGAACATGCAGAGTACCAGAAACAATTACTGCTCCAGCCGTGTTATACATGATCCACTTCGAATATTTCGGCCGCCATCAAGAATTGATTCGTCTTGTACTGGACAGACTTTGATACCGACAAAATTTTGTGGTAAAGGCTGGTGACTGTGTATCTCTGACAACCGCACAGCCTGGCAGGTGCCAGTGGACGGACGCCACGCTCATATTTCGCGAATGTCCGCCGGTTCAACGTGTCTCAACGTCTGAGCGAAAATCGGGCTGAACCAGTCTGATTTCCTGGAGGGCCAAGTCGTTTCCGGTCAAATAATTCATTGGGTTACCACTGGAAATGAAGGGATACTGAACAAAAAGTGCCAAAACTGGCGAAAACTTGGAAATTATACTCGGAAGATGCGACTGGTCTCATGAACATGAGTTCCCGTATTTTTGAACAGGTTGGACTGTATTTTTGGTGGATTGTCAGCGCGCGGTCGGCTGCCCGCGAATGGGATGCCATCACGTCACAATCGCCGAGGCGCATGCAGGGTGCACGTATTCTTGTCTTCTTTCCTTTTCTCTACCACTCCTTTCATTCCACTCTTTCCTTTCCACGAAAGCGCCGATGCTTTGCTCAGCCGGATGCATTGTCCGCAACCGGTGCCGTTCATACCGGTTCTGCGAACCAAAGGGGGAGATGAGCAAGCTGAGAGACGTGGGTGACGGCTGGCATTTTGTGCTTGCCCGTTTCTAGTGGGTGTGACGTCACCTCTCGTAGTTCACACCGATGCCGCTAGACGCGGCAGTCTGTGAAAAACGCACGAAATTCATCATTTTCCTGTACTTTCTGGGGAATGAAAATTGTCTCTATCAATTTCAGGACCCCAGCTTTCAATATGGTTGAAGATTATGGTCGCAAAAATTCTGTTCAGTATCTTAAGATTGGCCGAAGCCTTTTCGTGAGCTTCTGAACTGAAACAGAAGGTTATCGAATTGTCACGAGGTCATGAAGTGGGCAAAGGTAGCAAGCTGGATGTTCAGATTAGAACTGCTCATTGGGCCGAACTTGTGACCGGCAAACGGAAACTCAGATTACAGTAAGCGGTGAACAGAGCGTCCGCCGTCGATCAACTGACAAGCGGTGAAGCGCGTCGGCATTTATACATTTGCCGTCGAATATTCTAGCGTTCACTGGTCGTCGCGCAAGCTCTGAAATAATCCCGAGTGTTCGTGTCTTGCGTGCAATCTTAACAGAACGATATACAATAATCGTGATTCTTCTCGAACAGTGAGCCGCAGTTTGCGCTGAGCACTCCTGACAGGCTTTGTGTGCGAAAACCAAATGAAACGAAAGTGGCGCGTGGTACTATCTTGTTAAGATAACATGGCACGTCGTACACAGGACGTGGCGGCAGCTGTTATCACTCGTCAATCAATCAATCAATCAATCAATCAATCAATCAATCAATCAATATACCTGCACTACCCGGTAGGTGACCTTGTTTCCCAGATCCAGGGGCCTGTTGGTGTCCGGGTCGAAGGAGTACGCCCCGCCCGCGGTGGCCGCCGTCTGCCTCCTGGCCTCGACGCTGTACGCGTAGAAGGACTGGCGCAGCGAAACGCCGCTCTCCTGGCCGAGGAGAGTCACGCGTCGCACCAGGCCGCTGGTGGTGTCCAGCTCGAGGCGGTAGCGCTGCGCGCATACACCTATCACTCGCTTGGCAGGCTGTCCGCTTCCTTCGCTTACCTCGTAACTGATAACACCTCTTAGGCTTTGCTTAAATGCAGTAATTTTAGCTTATAGTATATATGCATAATAACTCAGTATATACGCGTACGTAGCGCGGGAAGGCAAACGCACGAGGGGGAGAGAGAAATTTAGGTGGGCCTATGAGATTAAAAGAAAATTACAGCATATCCACAGAGTGAATGATGATAAGTGGGCGAAGCTCCAGAGGTACATCGGTAAAACCATGAATCTCTCTCTCAGCCTTTCCGGAGTTTCGAGCAGCCTGTCCCAGTGTACTTCCGCGGCAGAATGTGTGAAGAACGCGTGCGGTTTGCCTAGCTGTCGAATTATGACAAAGAGTTCCTTGCGGCGTTCTTTGGGTTACGGCCCGCATGAAGGCCAGGTCTCGGTTGAGCCCTTCGCCGATAAACTCGCTCGCGCCGCTCTCAAGTTGCTGCCGCGTGAACGAGCTGATGGTTGGAGCAAGCGTCGAAGTGCCATCTAGTGAGCATTCCGAGTACCAGAGGTGGCTACCGCGGACAACGGTAAAAAAGCCTTCACACTAATGAACTTCGCCTCTAAAAGTTTGCAGGTATAACGTGGCAGCAGAAAGCACAAGACCGGGTTGACTGGCGAATCATGGAAGAGGCCTTTGCATTGCAGTGGTTCAGGCTGATGATGATGATCATGATGGTGGTGAGGATGATACGTCTAATGAGCCCCTCTAGTGAATCACTCCCGTAGTTGACGTCGCTTCAGAATGGCTAGTTTCGGTTTAATATCAAAAGAGATCACCTGCGAATCACGTGTCATGCTGTGGGACAAAATCGGTGATGCAGAAGTGTGCAAGTGATATGCATTTTAAAGTTTTATCCTCTATTTTACGCAACAAAATATTCCTTTAATCATACATCTCTGATTTTAACTAATCATTAGCACAGCATGTTGATGCAATCGCGTTAAAGAGCTCGTTTCGCAGAAGTTCTTGCGTCGATGTCCGTTTCGTGTCGGTGTCGTTGGTTATGAGCGCAAAATCGAGAAAAGTGCACAGAAAATAAATCATAAGAATCTTCGGCCTTATTGAGAATTGAACCCAGACCGTCTGCGTGGAAAGCAAGAGTTCTACCACAAAGGCTCGCCATTGCTCAAAACTGCTTAAAAAATACGTATATGAGTGCGATGTAGTGTACAGAAGAAGCCACCTTAATGTATTTCATATAGCGTGGCAAAAGCGTAGAATCCCACCTGGCGTCGACACACGTGTAATGCCGCAACAAGGGGGTGTTTTAATGCTCAGCCATTACAAAGCACTGAGGCATACTTAGTAATCAGCAGCAGCAGCAGAAACATAAACAAGTGAGCAGCTGTGTAGGCTCGCGTGTTGCCTTAGGGACACGTAGTGGGCACTTCGCAAGTATACGCCAATAACTTGAACAAATATCCTTTGTTTTTATCAGATTTATCAGTAGTGAAGCTTCTTTGGAAGGGCAAATTGTGTTAATCTACAAGGCGCGTGTCGCACCCGAGTTAGCTTATCTAACCCCAAACACAGTCCTACTCGTGCCAGAGAAATTCACCTGCCTCAGCCACTGGCGTCGTCGACACGCAGGAAAGTGGAATGGGGGGGGGGGGGGGGGGGCTGTACACCAACGGGAATCGCTGGGTGCCCGCGCTACGTACAGTCACGCTCGGTGTGGAAGTTATCTGATCAACAGCTACAACAGCGCAACTTCCCGGAACACTCTTTCGAGGAGAGGGTGGTATCACGCAGGCTTTGCCCACATTTTGCGCTGTTCCTTCAGCTGCGACCACTCCCGTCTCATGAAGATGATTTAACGAAGCAGTGCCAAGTTAGAGTGTACTAGTACACTGTATCCAAGTGCCAGCTTTAACGTATCTTTCACAGGAACGTTGTAACCACTTGCTCAGATAGGAGCCCACGAAGAATAAAGCTGATCGCAACAAACGGAAGGCTCAAAATAGAAAGAGAGGGTGTATAGTTCGTTGTAGAAGCGACTGTTGGAGCATGTAACAGCCAATGAGGGAGAGAAGAATTCGCAAGCTTGGTTTCGACAGTCCCGAAAGGTTCCACTAGGCGCCTGGGTCGTTAGGAAAGTCGACGCTCGTGCGATAACTTTTATACTGCGAGTGCAGTTTCTTGGACGAGCTGAAAGTTCATAGCTTAATATAAAATATTTGTGGCACAACTCGGACAAGCAAAGAAAAAAAAAAGAGGAGATAGGGTAGGGCGCCAGATAGGACCTGCAGCTCTGTCCTGTCTCTGCCTTTTTCTTTACTTGTCTGAGTTGCGTCACAATAGATATGTGGGGTTTAACGTCCCAAAACCACCATATGATTATGAGAGACGCCGTAGTGGAGGACTCCGGAAATTTCGACAACCTGGGGTTCTTTAACGTGCACCCAAATCTGAGCACACGGGCCTACAACATTTCCGCCTCCATCGGAAATGCAGCCGCCGCAGTCGGGATTTGAACCCGCGACCTGCGGGTCAGCAGCCGAGTACCTTAGCCACTAGACCACCGTGGCGGGGCAGTTGCGTCACAAACATTATACTTCATATGGCGCGCGACTGTATTCCACAGGGTTCACAATAGTGAATATGCCATACGTTTTTTCGCCCCGCTTCAGTTCTCTCTGGAGTAAACGTCCCTTGTGACTCGTGTTCTCACTCGCTAAATGCGTGCGTCAGTCATTGTGAGCTCACCTCGTTTTCGACGAATCGCTGCTCGGGCTCCAGCAGCAGAAATTCCAAGGAGGCTGAAGCGAAATGCATCTCTTCTTTTTCTGCAAGTGCATTATTCGTGACAAGTCAGTAAAAAATTCTCGTTTTGGGATAATCTGTGCATACTTTCTTCACACAAACTGAAACGTGATAATTCCCGATATCACACGAATGCGTTTCTTATTTACCGTGCGTTGCGTAGGGGTTAGAAAGATTACAGAAATGCAATTCAGTGCGAATCAAGTTTCTGCTATTCTTTTTTAAAAGCGCGGTGCATTTTAGGAGCCCAGGTTGTCGTTTGTTGTCGTCGCCGTATGGTGAAACGCAGGCAAAACCACATATAAAAACAGAAAAAAAGGGAAGCAAGCCAAGCGAGAAAAAGGGAGAAAGAAAAGCAACATGGGAAGCGAAATAGAAGTGAAGAGAAATAGAAAGAGAGGAGGATAAACCGAAGAGAAACAAACAAAGCTGTCCAGCTCCGCACTTCCTTCAGGCTTGGCCCTATAGTGCGAAGATTCATGTTTTGATGTTCTGTCGGGTAAGACGCGCATACCGAAAAATAGAGAGAGAGAGAAAAAGATGACGTGGTTGACCCCTCTTTTAGGAATCGGGATAACACGAAGGTGAAACGTGTCTTCGCAGGGCTACTTGGACATTCGTTGTGCATTGTTTCGCCACAAGGGTGAAATAATGAATGTTGCAGTAACAAATCGCAATGTCGCGCGAAGAACGGCAAGCAGCTCGAAACTTTCAGAGCACACCTCAAGCAGAAAGCACGAACGAAATGAGCCCACACAAGAAAAGCGCGGGCAAACAACTGTCACAATTCGTGTGTGGGCAGCGTGCTCCTTTCATTAATGCATTAACCATCCCTCTCTCATACGGTGGTGGTAGTGGTTAGGAGATGAGAAAAGGCACCTAATTTCTGCTACCCGGTCGGGAGCACGGCGCAGTGCCTACGGAGAGGGAAAGCGCGCAGCTTCGCGAAGCCATGTGCCTTCTCTCAACATATAGGAGGAGGGTGCGGCGCTGCGTCAGAAAGTCACGCGCTGACGCGCTGCAACAGACGTGTGTGGTCAGGCCCTTAAAGCGCGCGCGCCCGTCGTGCCATCTCAATACCGATTACAAAACACGCCAAAGTTTCCGAGCTCTGACGACCGTCAGCGGTACATGGTGTATAAAAATGGCTCGCCGTCAACATGTTGGAAAGAAGTCGTCTAGTGGCTTAGTGCTTAGCGTCGCGCTCTGAGGAGTGCGAGATTGCTGGTTCGACGCCACTCTACAGAACCCTTTCTCCTCGTTTTTTTCTTTCTAATCTGCTAGTAATTATTTTACAACTTCATATCCGTGAAGGAAATACGTCACGGAGCCATGGTGGACCATGGCGGTAACACATTCATGTAAAAAAGAAGAGCTGTTTTTTCGACCCGTGTTGTACCTGGCATTGCATCAAATATGAATACGTACCAACTAGCCTCTAATGCAACCTTACTAGTGCGAAACTACTTTGAATTTTATCGAAATTATGGCAAAGGAGACGTTGGCACGTATATAAGGCACCGGCTGAAATTGACGTACAACACGCATCTGCAAAACATATAATATGCAACTTGAACACCATGGCACTATGACGTCTAAAAAAATAATATCTTCTTATCGAAAGCTCTGAAGTCGCATGTCATGCAGAAAAATTTGTACGCAAGTCAAGGTGTACTGTTGCAGAGGAAAAACGACTGACACTTATAAGTCAGGCATCTCGCGACCGCCTCTGACCGTATGCGACAGAATAATGAGAATGCGTGGACGAGTTAGCTGAGCATACTGTTGGGATTGAGACATCGGCTAGTCGGTTCACGCTTGTAATAGAAGAAAAAGAAACGCGCTAAATTCAGACGAGACACAAAGGGAAAGAATCAACAGCGCTGTTGTCACGCCTTCGTCATCTTGTGTGTCCAGTCAGAATTCGGCGCTGTTCTTTCTTTTTTTTTTTCATGAGCATACTGATCCTTATATATCGCCCAAGGTGACCATATTTGTGCCCCGTTTCTTCCGCGATACCTCATGTAAGTGAGTTCTCGCGGCAAAAGTAATGCTTCTGGGTCATTTTTTATAACACAAATAGATTGAATTAGATAAACTCTGATTGGGTCCTCCAAAACACAAAAAGATCATGCTGGAAAATTTTATTAGCACGCACAACAGACAGGGAACACAAAGAAGGAACAAACTAGCGCTAACTCACAAGTGTATTTTTTCAGAAAGACTAGATATGCAAGCACCAATGATAAGCACAGGGGATGTGCACAGCGAGTCAAGTGGAACACGGGCAGAATACAAATAATTAAACAACATTTAAGCAAGCCTATTCCTCCTGAGGTCATGCGAAAATGTTAGGAGATATATAAAAATTAAAAAGAAAATTATTCGTATATTAATGAAATAAGACTACTAGCAATATGCATTGACCTCATATATCAGACTGCCGTAAAGACGTGGTCAGAACAGCTTAGAAGAGATTAGTTAAGTATTATCGCATTTCATAACAAAAATGTCTAAAGGCGACATTAAAATAGTACCCGTTTCGTAGTTTGAATGAAATCACACACGAAACTAAAGACATCCCTGTGGCAGTATCCCGAACCATTCACTACGTCCTCATTCGTCATTGTTCGGAGAAGCTTGGTACCCGCTACACACTTGCAACGAATCTTGTGCAATTTTTTTATGTTGTGGTTAACAACGATGAAGAATTATGCATGAAGCTTTTCTAATGAGTTAGAGCATTCGACCACTCACTCATTGCGCAACTCGCTTTCTGTGACGCCTGGTTGTTCAGTTGCTTTTCTAAAACGCTACTCATGCAAACGCGATTCTTTTTTCAACATCAAGCCTGCCTAAGGCCAGTTTGCAACGGAGTGTCAAGCACCAGTGTGGCTCACTGGTAGAATACCGCTGGCACGCAAGGGACCCGGGTTCAAACCATTGGGTCCTTCGTGTTTTTTGTATTTACTTAGGTTTTTCTCACTTTGCAAGATACTAGTTACGGGCAGCGGCGGACAACTGCGGAGCACGCGACCGTTGTTGTGATCTCATAACAGATTTTACTGTAAAAATAAATAAACGGTTGTGAAGTAGCGTCATGGGCGTCCGCATGGAAGGGAGGTTAAAAAGGGGAGCACCTGACCCCCTCATACCTCACCAGCCCTTGTCCTCACCAAAGCCGAATGAATTCTTTCCCCTCTCCCAGCCACAATGCAACGGGAATTTGCACTTCCCAAGACAATATCCTGCCGACGCTCATGGGTAGCGCTCATTTGCCCTTCCTTTGTGTCTCTGTCTCTTGTGCGTACTACGAAAATTTTCTTAGACGTGAATTCATACGATGTCGTCCAGCTGTCAGCCACTTGCATGAGAACTGCACACAAGACGTAAATCACTACAACGGGATGCCCCGCAAGGCACTCACTCTTTTGCGCCGTGAATGCGGTACGCCGAGTATCCCAGCGGCGGCAACTCGACGGGAAAGGTGAGCTCGGTCTTGGTGGCACTGTGGCGCTCGGGTATGTTGAGCAGGGTCATGATGAGAGGTACTGCCTGGCCAATGAAAAGAGTGCTCTTTTATACAGTGGCGCCTCAATGCATGAATAATCATCATCACCATCACAACCATGACTGCGCCCGTTGCACGGCAAGCAGCTTCTCCCGTGCTTCGCCAAGTAGCTCGGTCCCGTGCTTGCCCCGGCAGTTTTATTTGAAAATATTTAGGGTTTCGCCCACACAACTGATTGTTTTCAACACTCGGTGTACACCGCACCGCAATTTTGGGGAAGCTTTGTGATTGTCTGAGGCCACTGGGTTAAGGTAACGTGCGTGGCGCAATTAGTAAAGTTTATTGGAAAACGTTACGCGAGTACCAGCTGGAAGGTTCGATAGCTTAGGTGTAAAAGACGACGCGATCTGCCGATGATCAGATTACTCGACGGCCGACGACATTTCTCACCATTATGAGTGTACAGCATGTATACTGCTTGTGCTATAAGATCTCATTTCCGGAGCACTATATATATAAAAGGTACAAGATGAAGGTCCTACGCGCCTACATCGAGCCATCATGATAATTTGGTTGAACGCTTCCATGAAGACGTAGGGTCAGCCGTTAGTAAAGTAAAGACACATTATACTATGCTGGTGGGCGACTTTATGCCAAAGTAGAAAAGAAATTGGCCGAAGACCACGCAGTGGGGGAAGATGGCGTTGCTTACTAGAATTGCCAGAGGGGAGTTATTAGTAGAGTTCGCAGAACGTATTAATTTACGGATCTTGAATACTTTCTTCAGAAAGAGAGCTAACCGTAAGTGGACGTGTCGAAGTAATAATGGCGAAACTAAAATGAAGTAGACTTCATTCTGTGTGCACACGCAGGCATTGTACGAAATGTAGAAGCAGTTGGCAAGATCCGATGCAGTGACCATAGGATGGTAAGAGCTCTTATTCACCTAGATTAAACAAAGAAAGCAAAGGCATATACTGATACGCAAGAAGCCAATTAAGAAACTGGCGGTGAGAGCGAAAGTACAGGAATTCCGAGTTTCGCTTCAGAATAGATTCGAGGCTCTAAACGAGGTAATTAGCGTTGACACAATGACGATAATCTTACTAGTATCATCAGAGAGTGTGCAATAGAAGTCAGAGGTACAGATACTAGACAGGACACTAGGCAAACTATCTCAGGAGACGAGAAATATTATTAAGAGACGACAAACCATGAAAACCTGAAATGCAACCGACAAAATAGAGCTAGTGAAGCTTTCGAGGTTAATCAATAGGCGCAAGGCAGCCGACATCAGAACGTATCACACAGAGAAAATTGAGCAGGCTGAAAAAAGCGGCAGAAGCCTAAAAGTTGTGAAGGCAAGCTTGCGCATAGGCAAAAATAGTATTTATGAATTAAGGGACAAGGAAGGCAATGTCATAACCAATATGGATAGGGTACAGTTGAGGTGGCGGAGGAGTTCTACAGAGAGCTGTGCAGAAACCGAAACAACCAGGATGGAGTTGTAAGAAGCAATAACAGCCCTGACGAATTCGACATCCAACCAGTAACGACAGGGGAAGTAAGGAAAGCCTATAGAAGGAATGAAAAGAGCAAATCCGCTGGTGAAAATAAGACAACAACTGGACCTGCTGAAAGATGGTGAAGAAATTGTGTTAGAAAAACTGGCCACCTTATATACGAAGTGCATCTTGACGAGAATTAAGGGTACCAGAATCTTGGAAGAATGCCAACATCATTTTAATCCATGAGATAGGAGACGTCAAGGACTTTAAGATTTACAGGCTTATCAGATTACTTTCCGTTCTCTACAAACTATTCACAAACATAATAACTAAAGAATTATTTTTTTCATTTCAGGTGACATAATAGTTAAATCAACCGAAGGACCAAGCAGAATTTTGCACAGGCTACTCCACAATAGACCATATTCATACTATCAATCAGGTAAAAGAGAAATGCGTGGAATACAACCAACCTCTCTACATAGCTTTCATATATTACGAGAAGATGTTTGACTCAGTCGAGACATCAGCAATAATTCAGGCACCACGCAATCAGGGCATCGACAAACCCTTCATAAACATACTGGAAGAAATCGACAGTGGATCCACAGCCGCCATAGTCCTCCATAAGAAAGTGACAGAATCCCAATGTAGAAGAGTGTAAGGCAAGGAGACACAATCTCTCCAATGCTATTCGCCGCGTGTTTACAGAAGGTTTCAGCACTCCAGATTGGGAAGAGTTAGGAACAAGAGTTATTGGAGAGTATCTTAGCAACCTCCGATTCGCTGATGACGTTGCCTTGATGAGTAACTCAGGGGATGAATTACAGCTCATGATTACTAAACTTGACACGGAAAACAGAAGAGTAGTTCTGAAAACTAATATGCACAAAACTAAAGTATGTGCAACAGTCTTGGCAGAAAACAACACTTTGCTATAGGTGTAGAGACGCTGGAAGTTGTGAAGGAATATGTCTACTTTGGACAGGTAGTAAGCGCGGAGCCGAACAATGAGAGTTAAAAAACTAGAAGAATAAGAATTGGGTGGATCACATTCGACAAACATTCTCAGATAATGAATGGCAATCTGCAACTAACCTCAAGAGGAAGGTATATAGCAGCTGCATCTTGCCGGTACTTTACGTACGGAGCAGAAACCTGGAGGCTTACAAAGAGGTTTGACCTTAAATTGAGGACGACGCAGTGAACAATGGAATGAAAAATGATAGGTGTAATATTAAGAGACAAGAAGAGAGCAGAGAGGGTCACGGAACAAACCGGGGTTAAGGATATCATAGTTGAAACCAAGAAGAAGAAATGGACATGGGCCTGGCACGTAGCACGTAGGCAGAATAACCATTGGTCCTTAAGAGTAACTGAGTAGATTCTCAGCGAAGGCAAACGTATGAAGGTAAGACCTAAAATTAGGTGGGCCAATAAAATTAAAACGTTCACAGGTATAATGTGGCAGCAGAAAGTTCAAGACCGGGTTGATTGGAAGATCATGGGAGAGGCCTTTGCCTAGCAGTGCGAGTAGTCAGGCTGATGATGATGATGATGATGATGATGATGATGATGATGATGATAAATACTTCGCCCGAATGGAGAGTTTCGTCTTGAACAAGCTGACTGCCGCCTCCTCCAACGTCACGATCACGTGAAAATTTCTTATGTGTGTTAGTATGTACGTTTGTATGTGTGCGTGCGTACAGGGTGACCAAAATACCACGAATCATTATTAAAAAAAAAACAGGTCTGTCATTACGTATTTAAACTGCATGAAAAAGACAACATGTCAGACACACAGAACGATCACATACGAAGCGCAGACAATCACACACACGCTGCGCTTCGTCTGTGATCGTTCTGAGGGTCTAACATGTCTTCTTGGCACAGTTTAAATGTGTCTTCAAAATCTATCAACCAACTCGCCCAACAACATGCATTACCGTCGTTACTTTAGACACACTTAGCGTATTTTGTTCTCAGCATACCGTAGTAGCCATTGGTATTTTTTGTTAATGGGGTTTACTTAATTAGGCCTTAATACGTTTATAACTCAACAGATGCTTGCCTATAGTCACCAAAATATCCATAAGTCATATGTAAGTATGCTCAAAGGACATGTAACTGCGCTATTTCGAGCAATATACAAATTACGAGCTCATTAGTTCTGGCTGATTAAGGAAGCACTCGACGTACGAAAAATAACACGTGACTACGCCCTGTGATGCGATGGTGATGCGACTGGTGCGCGTAATTGCGCCTGGTGCGACTGGTGCGCGTAATCAGAAGATTGCAGGTTCGAGTCCTGTCGCGGACGCCAAGTTTGTGATGCGGGTTCTTGTTGCTGATTTGTTTCTCCTGGTTGAGCCCCGGAGAGTTTTTCTAATAAAGACGAAGCCGTTTGCTTAACAAACAACACCTAAACATTTACTGCAGAACTGAAGCAAAACTCAAACACAAACTACAAGAAATGAGTAGCTGGCTAAAAGCGGGATTTAGAAGGAAAACAAACATCTAAAGTCCCGAAACTGCCGACGGAAAGTCACAGCTACATGATGCAGTTCTGACGCGGTGATTCGGCGGTGCAGGGAAGAGAGCAAGTTCGATCTCACCAAAACGTTGCTGCTGTAATGGTGGCGACGGCGTGTACCGATGCTCGCTGGCGGCGACGATGGAACGGGACTCGCTCGGTGATGCCTGTGGCGGCCCAGATTCGCCCGATGAGGTGGCTGGTTGCAAGGCTCAGGCCCGTGACCCGAACTGCCGTTGCTGCACCCGCACCGGAATCTGCAGGCCTTGGTCTCGACCGTTGAGGCAGCTCGCCGTCCTTGGAAGGCGTTGTCCGAAGGTCCAGACCGGGTGAAGTCCAGAAGGCTCAGGTCTGCCACCCGACTGCCTGTCTTCAGCTCCCAGCTGTGACCTTCCTCTTGCCTCGTTCACCTCGAACTCCTAGCTCTTTTGCCCTTCAGGATTGGCTTCCTCTGGGGCACACTTGTCTCGTCCCGATTGGCCTTTCAAAACTCCGTGGTGATCAGCCATTGGCCCTTGTTTGCTTTATGGTCTTGGATGCTTGCGCTCCACGCTCTCACGTGTACCGGTCCTCGGCGTCGTCGTTGTTCAGGCGACCCAGCACGTGCACTCGGTCATCCTTTAATTTCGCGCACTTTTCAATCATTCACAATTACGCGCACCAGTCGCATCACCATCGCATCACAATGGCCCCCTTTCGAAGAAGTTTTTCCCGTTGAAAAACTGTCGTTCGATGCGCACCACACAAGCTATCACAACACACCGATGGCACCACACTGCTTCTTCGTTGACATGTCTCACGTCGAAACACCGAGTCCACAGAACGTAACATTTAACCAACAACAATAAGAAAAGTTTTTGGCAGCAACTAAGAACAGTACAAATACAGTCATTAACTCCAGTAACAGTCCACCACACAAGCATAACCTTGTAATAATAACACACAGAACATATTCACTGCAACCTACTCATGTAGTCGGCTCCAACATTCTCGGATCCCTTTATATGTTCTACGTGAAAGTTGTACTCTTGCAGTACTAAACTCCACCGCAGAACTCTGCTGTTGAGGTGTTTTGCTCGAGATAAGTACTGCAACGGTTGGTGATCTGTTTGAACCGTGAAATATGTCCCATATAAAAATATGTGGAACTTTTCCACTGCCCACACCAACGCGAGACACTCCCGCTCGATTGTTGAGTAGTTCTGTTCTCGAGGCAGTAGCTGACGACTGGCGTATTTTACCGGGTATAAAACACCGTCGTGCTCTTGCATAAGGACTGCACCGATGCAAGAATCGGAGGCGTCACTGCGGAGTACAAATCCACGTTTGAGATCCGGAGCCTTTAAAATAGGTCCAGACGCCAGAGCTTGCTTTAGTGTTTCGAAAGCTGTCTGCCCTTCAATATTCCAATTGATCTTGTTACTCTCCCTTTTCTTTGTCATCTCTGTCAGAGGCCGTGCCTTCTCAGCGTAGTGAGGGATTAGATCACGATAATATCCTGCCAAGCCAAGAAACGAACGTAGTTGTTTCTTCGTAGTGGGTAATGGGGCTTTGGCGATTTTTATGATCGTGTCCTCTACCGGCTGAATTGTTCCATCTCCCAGTCGATGACCCAGGAACACAATCGACGTCATTCCAATCTCCGATTTCTGGGGCTTAATTTTGAGTCCTGCTTCTCGAATCCTATTCATCAGTTCACTCAGAGTCTGCATGTGTTCCTCCCAGGTTGTCGTAGCGACGAGAACATCATCGATATAATGAACGACGTTCGGGATGCCCTGAAGGAGACGTCTCATTAGCCGGGTAAACACTGCGGACGCTGTTTTGATACCGAATGGCATATAGAGGAAATGGTAGTGTCCCGATTGGGTGGAGAATGCCGTTTTTAGCCGGGATTCTTTGTCCAAGGGCACCTGCCAGTATCCTTTCGTAAGGTCAAACTTGGAGAAGAATTTTCTAGTGCCGATCTCTGTAAACAATACATCCGTTCTCGGAATTGGTTCTGCGTCGGAGACCAACACATCATTGATGCGACGGAAGTCGATGCAAGTACGGTAACTCTTATCGGGCTTCTTCACCAGCACCAATGGTGAGTTGTAAGGTGAGTCGGACCTTTCAATCACTCCGAGTCGCAGCATTTCTCCGACTTCTTTCTCAACTACCTCTTTCATTGCGAATGGTAACGGATATTGTGGAGTGTTGATAGGCTCGGACGTTGTCAGTTTAAGACGACACTCTAACAAGTTTGTCTTGCCGGGGACTTCGGAAAAGACGTCTTTATGGGTGGCTAGGAGCTCGTCAATTTCTTCCCTTTGTCTATTCCTTAGTTTAGGACCAAGCTTGATAGCTTCAGTACCAAAGCCCTCAGTAGCTTTAAAGGTAGGCACTGGCGTGTCTGTCTCTTCCTCTTCCACTACAATGAAAGATGCGGACTGGGGTGATATTTCTGGAGGACGCTCTTCGTAGCGTTTTAACATGTTTATATGGAACAGCTTGGTAGTATGTCCCATATCCAGCCAGTAGTCAGAGTCACCCTTCTTTCCTGTGACCCTGAAAGGTCCTTTCCAATGCATCATAAGCTTGTTTTCCGTCGTGGGAAGTAGTACGAGGGCGCGGTCTCCAACCTTTAGCCGACGCATCCGACTTCCCCGGTCATAGTATTTCTTCTGCGTTGTTTTAGCTCGTGACAGGTTTTCTTGTGCCAACTGCAATGTTTTTTTAGGCGATCTCTGAGATCCAAGACATACCCATATGTTGTCTTCACTTCCTCGCTTTGATTGTCTCCGGTCCATAATTCTTTAAGTAGACTGAGAGGTCCTCGAACATTTCTACCGTAGATCAGCTCAAAAGGCGAAAATCCCAAGCTGGCTTGCGGGACTTCCCGGTACGCAAACAGGAGTGGGGCTAATAGTCGGTCCCATGTCTTGGGCTCCTCTTGGCACAATTTACGCAACATTTGCTTTAGTGTGCCATTAAATCTCTCCACTAAGCCATTACACATGGGATGATAGGGTGTGGAGCTGAGATGCTTGATCGCCAACAAGTCATTGACCTCTCTCATTAGCTCCGATGTAAAGCATGATGCCTGATCACAAAGTACCTCACGCGGGAACCCGATTCGAGAAAACATCTCTACCAGTGCCTCGGCTACTGTGGCTGAATCGATGGATGGCAGGGCTATTGCATCTGGGTATCTAGTAGCGAAGTCCACTAGTGTTAGTATATATCGATTACCCATGTGTGATATTGGCTTTAAAGGCCCGATAATGTCCACTGCCACTCTTTCGAATGGGGTGTCTATCAAAGGCATTCGACCTAGTGGTGCCTTACCAACTCTGCTCTTGGGGTAGGTTCGTTGGCATGCGTCACAAGAGCGCACGTATCTCCTCACTGCCTCTTGAACTCCTGGCCAGTAAAATGATTGTAGAACACGATCAATCGTTCTTTTTATTCCTTGATGCCCCGACATCAGGGTTTCGTGCGCCAAAGTAAGCACTTGGCTGCGCAATCTTTGGGGCACTACTACTTGTTGAATCACCTTACCAGATGGTAGGTGATAATAGCGGTATAGCAGCCCCTTTTCTATCTCGAACGAATAGGACTTTGATCCTCCCTGTAGCCCTTGACCTACTTTACTCCTGCAAGAATCTAGGGTCTTGTCCTGTTTTTGAGCGGCACTAAGATCCTTTCGGGTCGTCTTCAAGGTGGGTACATCGATTTCAGATGAGATTGACCGTTGCTCTCGGATTTTGATACCAACCACTGAAGACTTCAGGGTACCATCCTCTCTATCTGCTCCTTTTCCACTCGCTATATAGTTGGGGTAGGTTTTTCCCGGAATCCTTTCCTCCCACTTGGTATCGGGGTCATGGACTTCACGTGAACCTGGTACATTTCCGACGATAAGGTCGTAGAGTGGGTTTGTCATGCATTTGACAATAGATGTACCAGAAAAATAAGGTGAATGAATTTCCACCTCCGCCTCAGGAACGATGATGCTACTGCCATCGGCTAAGAATAGCGTAGCGGTAGTACCTATGAGGGCTTCATCGGGTACCAGAGAACGACGCACCACCAGTGTATTGCTACCCGTATCCCGCAACACTGAGACGGTTCGGCCAAAGATTCGGCCCTGTAACACGGGCATTTTGTGTGTGGCAAACTTCGGGTGAGTATTCACGGCGCCCGCCATGTCCTCTTCTTTGTCCGGTGAAAGCTTCACTTCCGTTGAGTGCTCCTCTGGCGACAAAAGACATGACGTCTTGTTGGCTGAACCGTTCTTCTTTGAGCAAGTTTTGGAATCATGCCCCGCCTTCTGACAATATCCACAGAAAGGTTGTTTTGACCTTGATCGGCACTCCGATGCCCTGTGACCCATTTTGCCACATACAAAACAACGTACTGCTCCTCTCTCCGAGTAACTACCACTTTTTTTCGTATTGCTTTTAGATTCCACTTTTTCTCGGAAAACTAACAGGTTGACTTGCCTCTGAGCTTCTAAAAAGTTATCTGAGGCCTCGGCCATGTCCTCTAGCTTGTTGAAGTTCTTTTCTCGCAGGAAAAGTGCCAAACGGTGATGACAGTTTCTTAAGAACTGTTCTGTAACTATCAAGTTACGAAGAGCCGAATATTCTTTTCCGGTCCTCGACATTTCGACCCAACGATCGAAAAAACTCAGTAGCCTAGTTGCGTACTGCTTGCCTGTTTCGCCGTCCTGTGGCTTGCTTTGTCGGAACTTTTCCCCGATACCCTTCGGCCGTAAAACGGAAACGCTGGGGCAACGCCAACTTGGCTTTATCATAATCGAGTGAATCCTCCGGCGAAAGTCTTCCAAACACCTTTAAGGCTTCTCCGCTCAAACATAAACTTAAAGCTGTGGCCCATTTGTCCCTAGGCCATTCTTGACCGATGGCGACTCTCTCGAACCTTTTTAAATAGGCGTCCAAGTCGTCCCGGCTTTCATTAAATCCCGGTATCAACTTATGAGGATTCACGCTGCATGAAACACTCCTTTCTTGTGCTGAGCCTGGTGCTGAGTCAACAGTTCTTGTCTCTACACGGCTATTCTCAGCTTCGGCAAGTCTAAGACGCAGTTGCAGGTTTTGGTTCTCTAATTCCAGCTGCTCCTTCTTTGCGCGTGTCTCCAGTTCGAGCTGTTTTTCTTTTTCGCGCGTCTCGAGCTCAAGCTGCTCCTTCTTGGCCTGCGTCTCCCGTTCCAACTGTTCCTTTCGAGCTTCTCGTTCCGCAGCCCGTTCCTCTCGTGCTCGTGCCTCCTTCTCCTCGTACCATGCTTTAAAATCCGCCCCATCAATTCCCATGCGATCCGCCAAGGCCATTAGCTCTCGCATATTCGACATGATGTCAACCGCGTCAATAAATGAAGGTGTCAAACCAACGGCTTCGTCCTGTCGCTGCGGACGCCAGTTTGTGATGCGGGTTCTTGTTGCTGATTTGTTTCTCCTGGTTGAGCCCCGGAGAGTTTTTCTAATAAAGACGAAGCCGTTTGCTTAACAAACAACACCTAAACATTTACTGCAGAACTGAAGCAAAACTCAAACACAAACTACAAGAAATGAGTAGCTGGCTAAAAGCGGGATTTAGAAGGAAAACAAACATCTAAAGTCCCGAAACTGCCGACGGAAAGTCACAGCTACATGATGCAGTTCTGACGCGGTGATTCGGCGGTGCAGGGAAGAGAGCAAGTTCGATCTCACCAAAACGTTGCTGCTGTAATGGTGGCGACGGCGTGTACCGATGCTCGCTGGCGGCGACGATGGAACGGGACTCGCTCGGTGATGCCTGTGGCGGCCCAGATTCGCCCGATGAGGTGGCTGGTTGCAAGGCTCAGGCCCGTGACCCGAACTGCCGTTGCTGCACCCGCACCGGAATCTGCAGGCCTTGGTCTCGACCGTTGAGGCAGCTCGCCGTCCTTGGAAGGCGTTGTCCGAAGGTCCAGACCGGGTGAAGTCCAGAAGGCTCAGGTCTGCCACCCGACTGCCTGTCTTCAGCTCCCAGCTGTGACCTTCCTCTTGCCTCGTTCACCTCGAACTCCTAGCTCTTTTGCCCTTCAGGATTGGCTTCCTCTGGGGCACACTTGTCTCGTCCCGATTGGCCTTTCAAAACTCCGTGGTGATCAGCCATTGGCCCTTGTTTGCTTTATGGTCTTGGATGCTTGCGCTCCACGCTCTCACGTGTACCGGTCCTCGGCGTCGTCGTTGTTCAGGCGACCCAGCACGTGCACTCGGTCATCCTTTAATTTCGCGCACTTTTCAATCATTCACAATTACGCGCACCAGTCGCATCACCATCGCATCACACGCCCTCACCCGCAAAAAGTTGGAGAACGGTCTTGACTACAATGATTCTGTTTGTGGGCGCTGCTTCCTGGTGCGTGTTGCAGTCGAGCATTTTTCAGATTTCGTTGACTTTCTTTGTTAGCAAAAAAAAAAAAAGAATGCGAGCAAGCAATCAGTATTTTGTTGAAAATAGTGGAGTTAGGTGTCACTCGAATATGTCTACAGATGCCTCATTGACATTTTAGTGATTAGGTCTGATTTTGTCAAGTTGAAACATGATTAGGACTGACTACCTAAACCACATTAACGAAAAAAAAATTGGTAGTGACTGTTACGGTACATTGGAGACAAGGTACACCAGGTGTGCTTCACGTAAGGACGTTATTTTTTAACATCATGCTGCGTGATATTTGGGACACCCTTTGTATACATATGCCACACTGAAATACATCACCCCAACCATCCCGTGCCACTAGCTATACGCTATCGTGTATCCAAATGGCCATCGAACTCTTCTTGCCTGAGTGTCCAGCTCTTCTCCTCGGGGTCCCTGGACGGTGAACGAGAGCCCGCTGTCCACGGGCAGCCGGGCGTGCGTGCTCAGGGCCGTCGACGAAGGGTTGTACAGCAGCAGCGAGAACTCACCGTCCGTCTCAACCAGGTCCAGCTTGGCAGAGTGCACGCACTCGCTCACGTTCAGCGCGTGGCAGAAGCGCCACGGCAGGTCACCTGCTGCACCGCTCGCGTCCACCAGCTGGTTCACGGAGCGGCTTATCACCGCCTGCGCGGTATGGTATATGCACTTCTCCTTACGGGCTCATCTCATTGACTAGTTGTTAATTTTACTAGTCGATATCATCATCATCATCATCATCATCATCATCACCGCCACCACCACCACCACCGCCGCCGCCGCCACAAACACCACCACCACCGTGGCAGCGTGAAAAGTGACTTTCGTCCTCTCCCCAATTACGAGTCTGATAAGCGCGCACGCAGGAGAGACCACGCTCCGCGGAGGCGGCGCTTTGTGAAGGCGACGACCTTTAGAGGGCGCTCAACGCGAGCACGTCATCTCACATCGGCACTGATTACGAAAACGCGCTAAAGTTACGAAGCTCTGAGGCTACCGAATCGTGTATGGTGTTTATAAATAGCTTGCCGTTAGCATCGCGGACAACGCACGCTCCGTGGCGTGGTTGGCGCCGCGCGCTGGGAACCGAGAGGTTGCTGGTTTGATTCCGTGCGACAAATGCTTCCCTTCTGTTTTTTACTGGGCAATTTTCAATACATAATTTTCAACGTCACTTCCGTGACGGAATTACGTCAGCAGAACCGTGGTGGACTCTAGCATAAAACACTTTCGTGTTAAAAAAAACGTGGTTGATCCTTTTTTTTTTAGGAATCGGTATTACACGAACGTGAAACGTGTTCTCGCTGAAGTAGTTGGACATTCATCGCGCATTGTTTCGCCACAAGTGCGAGGAAATGAATGCTGGAGTTACGAACCACAATGACACGCGAAGAACGGCAAGCAGCTCGAAACTTGCATCGCACACTTCCAGCAGAAAGCACGCGCGAAATGAGCATGTACAAAACGAGTGCGGAGTAACAACTGTCACAGCTCGACACTTGAAGCACGCTGCTCAAAACAGAAAGAAAGACCCATGGGACGAACGCACAAGTGTAAACAGGATGAGCGCGAACAAATGTTACAATTCTTACTTCTTCGTGTGTAAGCAGCGCGCACCCTTTGTAAACGCGGCCGTGGCAGTATGGGAAGATACCGTCGTGCTCTCTTTAACCTACCGTAACTTAAAAAGCGAACTTGCGCTTTAAGCACAAGAAGTACATAGCGACCAAACTCTGCGCTAAGCGCGCGCACGAGTGATCTACCATGCGAAAAAACATCTAGCGCACTTTGACCACGCCATGCGGAGGCGCGCGCACAGAGACACGCAGGGTGGCGTGACACGACGATCTTGAGAGCGCGCGCCCATCATGCCATCTCGCTACAGATGACGAAAGCGCGCTGAAGTTGCCGAGCTCTGAGGATCGCCAGCGGTACACGGTGTATATAAATGGTTCGCCGTTTACCTAGCAGAGAAGATTCTGTAACCGCTATCGAGCCAAACACAATGTCCTAGGCAGTAACTAGAACCTTTATTTCGTTATTTGCACAGTCTGAACTAGCGGCGGGTAATGAGATTCAACCAATTGTTCTGGCGCATAATCGTTTAGGATGGACCGTGACTCAGACGAGCCATGACCCTAAAAGTATACTCACTTCGCACTGGGCAATGCCCTCCGAGAGTAGCCTGGCGTAGTCGTGTGCCACGGCCGCCTTGGAGGTTCCCCTGCGAGGCAGTTCTCTCAATGACGCCGTCTCAGGTTGATGCTTCTCGCGTCAGAAATATCAAAGCTCACGTGATGGCATCGTGGTGCTGCATAATGGCCACGGCGTCCTCTAAAGACGAGAAAGAATAGGAAGTAAGCATCGACTTTTCCAATATGCGCTGAAAGTAAAGCGTAATCTTTTAGACGTTCGACGGCATAATGTGAGCCACAATGACCGCAAACAACGAACGTACTCAGCCTAAGCGTCTGGGCGACGTCCTTCAATCCACCGAGTACAGCGAGCTGCTTGCACGCCTGGAAGTAAACGCATGTTTCGCTCATCGAGAAATTACTTATAACTAATATGCGTGGTGCCGAACCTGCAAGAACCCGTTGGCATATCGGGCGTACTCCTTCAGGTTGGGTCGACTCGAATAGAACCCCACCCAGGTGCGGCCCGGTATGTCCGCGTACGGAACCAGGTCGCCGCGGTACACGGGCCACGACCGATTGGAGGCGTGCAGCGCCCCGAGGTAGCACAGCGGCGTCGAGTACGTGGCGCGTACTCGGTGGCCCTTCTTGCGAGCCTGCGCGTCACTTGCATGACTCCGCAAATAATGGAGAACGGCGCCAAAAAAAGATACGATTATTGCAATTACAGGAGTACAAAAAGACGCGCATAATCGAGTAAAGATTCAACACAGAACAGAAAAAGGTGTCAAGGCTGTTCGATTTTTCAATCCTTGCTTGATGGTGACCCACCATGGTGGTCTATTGACACTCGACTGCTGACCCACATGTTGTGGGATCGAATCCCAGCCGCATTTTTGATGGATGCGAAACTGCTTCAGACACAGGTGCTTATATTTAAGTGCTCGTTAAAGAACCCCAGGTGTTCGAAATCACCTCAGACCTCCGCTACGGCGTCCCTCACACTCATGTCATGGTTTTCGGACGTTCAACCTCCCAAATTATTATTCCTTGATGGTACGCTTATTTTTGTACTCCAGTAAGCATGTATCAAAAAGCCCAAGAGGTTATTGTGAAGCTAGATTGTTCACAGGAGACTGCTTAAGGTAAAATAATATTAGGCAGGCATTTTCCATGACAAACCCAAATGACCCCAGGAGCTGAAGAAAATTTTAAACTAAGTTACACAGGGCTCACTTTTCCCTCGCCCTCACTGTACTTAGCTTATGCTTTCTTCTCGCTACACAGGTTCCTCTCTCTCGACTTCGCTATGCTTCGAACATAACTGCTCACGCCGTGAATAAGCCCAGATCAATTTTTAACGGCTAGATATTTTATCACCCACTTCCAAAGAAAGAGACGAAGAATAAAAAAAAATCGAGAAAAAGAAGTGATCGCGATATTTTTTTTTCTTCATGGCTTGTCTTAGACGTTTGTGTGAAATTAGAAATTATGATTTACCGACTAGTCTAAACGAGCAGATTGACAAGTAATGTTCAGCAGCTCAGCTGTGATAGCCTGTCACACCTACTGTAATGCGGTCTAGGTTGTTTCCCAATGCACTGCCACCGCGGCTTGTGACAGATAAAAAAAAAAAGAGGGACCGAAAAATGAAGAGGAACTTTGAAGTGATTCGGCAGATACAGACCATGTTAAGTCAATCACAGCATGGAGAGGACTTCTGTCTTACTTAGCTGAAGTAAAAAAGGGCCAGCCGACTCAAATCGTAGAGAACAGCCAGCTTGATCACAGTCCGATCTACCGACCAACCCAAGATGAGGTAAAAATTTCATGCCACCTGATGCTCCCATAATGCTCCCAAAACTCACTACAGCCTTTTTGCATACAAATCGGCCTACACGTCCGGTAGTACAAACATGCAACTTCGCAGTAACATGTCAAAGAGGCCACATAGTAATTCCGGAACACGTCCGTCTCCACGAAGGCACCACGAACGAACAAGATGCCATACATTTTGCAGATATAAATTATTTGTAACTCAATAGTGTAAGTGTTTTTATCTTTCTCGACTACTGTTATGTCAAATATATCACCAGTGAGCGATACGGTCATCGGCGTGCAATGTGACGAACAAGAACTTGACAATTAAAACTAATAGGTTATGATTAGAGGTCTATAAACGAGCCCCTTTGGTTATATAACGACACCTAGCATTCGCCCGATGACATTCTCGGTTGCGCAAACATGCAAGAATCATTACAATAGACAGAAAAAAAAAAAAACAGCGCCCACGAGACCAAGCTTTAGGATCTGTCTTCTCCATTGAGACACCATTATTGTGGAGAAGCCTACTTTAGGTGAATATTTGCACATGTGAGTGGATGACGAAGCCCTCAGAGCATGAAAGACCTCCCACGAAGTTGCGAGGAGCTCCTGTGTGTGCTTATTTAAATAAAAATGGCAGTGGCTTAGCTCAGCTATGCCAGGATATACGTAGCGTTAGCAAAGGCTCAGCTGATTATTCTTAGCTTTCCAGATATCATGCTTACAGCTGTTCCAATGACACACATACACGGTATACGTATTATGTGGCACATGTATATTTATTTTGCCGGGTAACTACTTCGGGATCCGATGAGTTAAGCTTCTCCGCTCTACTGCACCGTTGAGCAGCATTTGCCCTCTCCTTCTCCATGGCTATACCACAGTGGCAAACGCCAGTCAGAGGCGCTATCAAGCGGCTCCAGCGCAGTGTCAGATGGCGACTGCACAGGGGAAGGCGCGCGCGTCGGCGTCCATATGTCTACCAAGGCTATGACGGCACTCCTCTGGAAAGCACACACCGGCGGCGGCGGCGAGTCGTAGGTGTTCTGTGGCGCGGCCGAGTGCGAGTGAGGTGCCGGCTCCGGTGCGCGACACCACTGATCGTCTGCGCAGCGCATCGAATAGCGCGCACACCGGCGGCGAGCCGCGCGCGGAGTATCGTTGCGCATGCGCAGACCAGTGCCGCGTGAAATTGGCTCAGCGAGGCCAGTGTAGCTAACGCTACAAAACGAAGCTCTTGCAACTTGCGGCAAAGCATCACGTGTCCTCAAAACCCCCCCACGCCATTGCTTATCAGCCGCGCCGACCGACGGAGTCCGCACAGCCGCCGCGCCGAGTGCGAGCGACGCACTGATGGCGGGGCTGCACCAGCCGGCTTTGTACGTTAGCTTTGGCGCCGAACATTCTTGCATGTTCAGTGACAGGCATGATAGGCCACTAAGATCAACCAGCTCGACTGCTTCTTAAGCTCTATTCTCTTCTTTTATGTGTTACGACTCTATCGTAACGGGCAGCCAGTTCGCTGTGAAGAGTGTTGCATTGCATTAAATGATTTTTTTGTTACTTCTTTTTCAAGTTGTTCTGCTTCTGCGTTGCCGCAAATGCCTAGTCGTGATTTTTTACCCCTGTATCCTGTTACCGTTGATGCCGTTGGAGTGCAAAATTTAATTAACAAGCTTAAGTTATCCTCTTCTTGTGACGTAGATGAAATCAACTCAAAGTTTCTAAAAAACACTGCATTGTATTCATCAATTTACTTGTCCTTAATCTTTTCGCAATCTATTCAGACCTCCACTTTGCCGCTTGACTGGAAGGTGGGGAAGGTGGTCCCTCTGCACAAATCTGGTAACACACAGTCTCCTCTCAATTACAGACCAATTTCCCTAACCAGTGTTCCTTGTAAAATGTTAGAACATATAATTTACTCCAACCTTGTCTCATTCCTAGAATCAAATTCTTTTTTTACTCCCTACCAGCACGGATTCCGAAAAAGTTACTCATGTGAAACCCAACTTCTTTATTTTACTAATGACATAGCATCGGCTTTAGATCGCGGCTCACTTGTGCATTGCATTTTTCTTGACTTTCAAAAAGCTTTCGATAAAGTACCTCACCAATTACTCCTCCTGAAAATTAGTGCCTTAAACATTGACCCGAACATTCTTAAATGGATTGAATGCTTTCTGACTAATCGCACTCAGTTTGTAACAACTAATGGCTATAACTCACCTCTTTCTAAAGTAACATCCGGCGTACCCCAAGGTTCCGTATTAGGCCCTTTACTTTTTCTTATATATATTAATGATCTCCCAGACAGCATTAACTCCGCTATAAGGTTATTTGCAGATGATTGTGTAATTTACCGCGAAATAAACAATGAATATGATAACCAATTTCTACAGTCAGACCTTGACACTGTCTCAACCTGGTGCAATAAATGGCTTATGACTCTCAACTCTAACAAATCTAAATGCATGTCAATAACCCGGCGATCTATTTCTCCCCCCTGTACCTACAGAATTAACGCCGTTCCCCTCCAGCATGTCTCTTCATATAAGTACCTCGGCGTTTACATTACCAACAATCTATCTTGGCACACGCATGTTACCTACATCTGTAATAACGCTAACCGAACGCTAGGATACTTACGCCGCAACTTTTCTCGCGCTCCGCTGTCCCTCAAAATTCTATTATACCGATCACTAATTCGCCCAAAGCTTGAGTACGCGTCCGCTATATGGGATCCCGTGCAGCAAAATTTAATTAACGCGTTAGAATCTGTTCAGAACCGCTCAGTTCGGTTCATTTGTTCTAATTATTCCCGTACTGCTAGCATATCAGAAATGAAATCTAACCTTGACCTACCCAATTTAACTGTCCGGAGGAAACTGGCGCGACTGCATTTTTTTCATAAGATATTTTTTCTCAATCCATCAATGAAGCGAGACCTCATTTCACAACCGTCATACCACTCATCGCGCATTGATCATCAGCATAAGGTTGCCATTCCGTTTTGCCGCACCAAATTCATTTCAGCAGCCTTCTTACCGAAAACAGCCGCCGATTGGAACCACCTTCCCTCTTCCGTTGTATCAATAACAGACCCTTTGTTATTCAAGACTGCAATTTCTCAGCAATGCTTGTAACTATACGCAGTTTCCATTATCTATCTTTGTCTTGTATGTGCTTGAATTCTTATACATTTTTAGTTGACTTATGTTGCCTTCCTGATTTGCGCATCTGATACTTGTTTCTTTATTTTGTCTTTTTTTCTTGTGTGTTATATATGTTGTACCCACCCCCTCTGTAATGCCCTACGGGCCCTGAGGGTATTCTAATAAATAAATAAATAAATAAATAAATAAATAAATAAATAAATAAATAAATAAATAAATAAATAAATAAATAAATAAATAAATATCAGAGATAAGCAACAATAAAACTTGTTCAGCAGCTGTTTTCAAAGAACAATGAAAGTGCATGTGTTTGGTTGCGAACGCCTACGCATGACTACTATGGGAATCAGCACAGTAGAGAACGTTTCTTAGTCGTGCAATCAATGTTCGCTGCTTAATCGGATCTGCGATTGCCGATTCACGTGAAGGCGTTATAACGTATGCATACTGAAGCAAACAAGTGCTTCGCCCACTGACCACCTCATTGACGGCCTTGATGCTGGCGTCCACCTGGTTGAACCAGCGATCCGCGTTCTGGAAGGCCAGGTCACCGCCGATGTAGATGGCGATGTTGTTGGTTGCGTAGGCCGCGCTCTGCACACAGAACAGGGTGATCTGAGCGCACGTACAGTCTCATTTCGATACGAGGCGCAGCGTTTTTTTTCTGAGCGCGCCGATAACGAGATTGTCAAGCACAATCCATTTTCCAAAGCAGGTGTGGCCAGCAGACTGGCGGCAGCAGCCGGCTATCTTGCTGTTGGCTCATCCAAAAGCAGGTATCTTGAAAAAACAAAAAACAAACCGTCCATTGCTTATGCGTAGATGCGGCTACGCACACGATATTCTTTTCTATTTCGCTGAAGTTACGAGAAACCACGTATTCTTCGCAGCTACCGAGAAAAAAGCTGCTTGTTCGAGTGTTTTCCGTCTGCCAACCTTGGTTTGGAAAATGGAATGTGCTTGGCACTATAATATCAGCGGGTCTGGGAATAACGCAGCGCCGGTAATCACTATATTGCCGCTCCGGCAACCAGTCACCAATGTCAATGTTTTCCTGTTAATACTGTGCGTCACAGTCTGCTGAGCGATCCACACTCCAATTGCCTTAGTGCTTCTGCGTATCAAGTTTTTGTGTAGAACGTCACCGGTAGTGGTGTAAATGATGGGGGGGGGGGGGGGGTGTTCGGAGGGGTGTTTGGAATAGGTCACCCATCGCAGGTGTTTCCACTTGACCTTTCAGATGTCCTGTTCGAATGTCTTGACAGCTAAGGATAGTGCACTCTTCGCAAAAATGAACTATAAAATCAGAAGCTCTTCCAAGGAGCAGACACCAAGACCAAATAGAAAAGCTGAAGTTCGTTGCGGTCACTTGAAAAGCATTGTAGAGCACACGCTTTGTGAAATACCGCGACATACATCTGACGTGCTGCAAATATTTATTATACTGGGCTTTTAAATGTAAGTCTGGAAGTCATTTACAATGAATGGTAAATGACATGCTTTGGCCGCAAATAACACTAACACTCAACGACAACCAACTTTACTTTGTGTTTGTGTTATTTGCGGCCAAAGCATGTCAGTAATCAAGTGCCAACTAGGCCAACAATTAGTAATGGTAAATGAGATTGCTTGTTCGTGGTTGTGTTATGTCACTGGTGAGCATCAAAATGTTTAAAATAAAGTTGCGAGGGGCAACTCAAGCAAAAATATTTCTAACAGGTCTACGTGATAGGGTATGTAGCTGAAGTAAAGAAAAGCTGTACCTTTGCGCCTAATATCAAGCGCTAGATTTTTCATGCCGTGTTTAACCAGAATGAGATAGCTGAATATATGCTAGCGCATACATATGTCTTATGATTAGAAACTGGTTTCCCTGACGCTGATGGTCTGACTAGCGTGCTCGTTTTCTAAAATTTCATATGAGAGCAAAATTTATTTTTGTACGATTAAAGATAAACCATATTTATTAAAAAGTGGCCTTCCTGTCCCCCTTTGAGATTTTCCGAGTTTACTGCCAGTGGTCATCTGACCTACGCTCACATCGGCATTGTTAGTTCGTGCGTGAAGGAAGGTATTCCTACAAGCTTACGCTCGGCAAGTATGATCGGTTTCCGAGAGTCAACGAATAATTCACCGTCTCTGCAATACTTGTGTTGCATTTCTATTGTGGTAATTATTATATAGATGGACACTCCAGACACACGTTTGCTGTCGTCGCCGCCGTGGTGTCCCGTATGAAGTCCCAAGGGTGACAACATGACGGGCGCGTCGTATATTCTACTATGTGTCTATAGAAAGCGTTTGTGGGCGGCCGAAGGTCGTGGCTCAAGTGTAAGTTGCACTTGAGCACTTGCACTTGAGTTGAACGTGCCCGTGATCAATGAGCTTTTTCTGTCACACTTTTACCACTTCGCCATGTAGACACATAAAACACCAGTACTTATCACTGCTTTTGACATGTTGCGAGTTTAAAAGTCTGCTTCAACTTTCATCTGTGCCCACCGCAGGTAGCTGAAATAGCATTGTACTTGCTTTACCGTGATTTATTTCTTATTGTTACAAAGCAGAAGCTGCGTAAACTTTTTTTCTTTTTCAGATGCGATCAATAAGGTTCACATCTATTCGACTTGTGACAAGGTTATTTTAGCCAGCCCTGTTTCTGTATGCGCTGCATGTGCTGAAGCCTCGTCTTTACTAACAACATGCTAACTTAAATTCAGGCTGCCAGCAAGCCTTTCACCTTCATTTCCGCTCTGGTACTTTTTCTTACCTGCTTGAAGACCAGCTTCAGTATATCCTCCGCCATTTGAACGACGCCAGCCTTGACGAGAAAAAAAAAAAGAGAAAAGAATAAGAAAACAAAACAACAACAGATGCACAAGATTAGTGAATGGCGCGAGGAATGCATGGATGAATTTAATCAGAGCCCCGTGAAGACAGCAAAACATTGAAAGATGTGTGAACAAACTGTTATCTTTTATCTGAGTTAACGAAACAAGTCCGGCTGATTGTTTTCCCATATATGATTATGAAAAAAAGGAAAGCTAAATAAAAAAGTAACAGGCCACACGTATAATTGGCCACACGTATAAGGGCCACACGTCATGAGGCCACACGTAGCACCCATGACGCGCAGTTTCTTGAGCTGTCGCCACCACCGTCACTCACTTCGTTTGGTGCTACATTTGGGCCAGGAGAGGCTCTACTTGCTATAAAGACTACAGTATGAAAACGGTCTCGCTTGCTATAACAGTGGCGGATTCAGAGGAGAGGTGGGTGGCAAGGGTGATCCCCAAAGCATGCGTCTCCTCCCTTCAGTGACTCTAACCCACGTTCGCTTCAGTCACTCCACCCCATTTTTGACAAAACCTTGGCACAGCCAAATGTGTCTCTGAAGTGTGGTATATAGGCTGCAATTTGTCTTAATTCTTGCCATTTATTAAGATTAGAAAGCCGATGGTTTGGACTCCTGTGAGCACCATGTAACATTGTTTATGTTTTGATGAGGTTATTGTGATAACGGCAACTATACTGAAAACAAAAGACAGCTTGTGACCGTGAACTTTCACAGTGTCGTTATTCGTAATAGCGCAGTTAAGTTACTAAGAAATGAACGTCAAAAAACAAACCAAACAGTGCTCTTCTAAAAAAAAAAAATGGAGACTTCCTTTTTAACTCTTCAAATGGGTGGTTGAATCCACCCCTGCAGCTCTATTTGGCTCCCACTGCACACGCAGTTGGCAACCTTCGCTCGCACCTGGCTGTCGTACACGGAGCAGTAGTAGTCCTGGACGCAGAACTCTGACGGCACAGTGTAGGTGTTTCCGTACATTATCATGGTGAACATGTCGTGACTGGAGCCTGCGAACAAGTAATCACAAATGGTGAACTAGAATTAGCTAATGGAATAACGCAAACGAGCAATTAGGCCTGACAAAGGGATGCGCATATTCGTCAGAGGTCGATCTCTGCGCGTGGTTCAGTTATCTCATTGGTGAGCCAACTTAGGCCTCGTAGTTTGCCACTTGTTAAATTGATTATAGTATTATTGCAACATTCCCAAGCTTGGAAAGGTCTGTACGTGGCACCATCTATTAACGGCAGCAACGGCGTCCTGTCGTAACTTAAGGCGAAATGGGCAAAAAAAAAAAATGCTATATCAGACGAAAAAACTAGTTGAGTCAAAAAGTCCTGCCGGCTCTGTACAGAAGAGACCCACTCAAGAGTTTTGGTCAAATTGCGGTCAAATTGCGGTATACTACAAAGCGAGTGGCTTCCCGGGACAGTTGAACACCGCCAGTCGGAAACAAATGGAGCCGCATTGTAACGCATTGAACACTCGGGGAAGACAAGTGATTTGTATTGCGACAGTGCACTTGTACAGAATGTCCCAGTGGGTATCTGCTATATAGAACCTACAGTCTTTTTTTAATGGTAACTCATAGTGTCCGATATGTATTTTTCTTCACCTATTTGCCCTTCAGTTGCGGTCGACCACCGGCGATAGACGGCACTTCGGGCACATGTCCGCAAATCCTGGTTATGGCATAAACTCAACTACGAATGGTGGCTAGTGTGCCCTCATGGTCCTCCTTGCTTAAGACTGATCATGACGGGATGCAAATCGATAACACTTTCTATAGATTGCCATCAGAGTCACTTACCAATCTCGGGCTGCGGCTTCCAGACAAACTCTAGTCTCTTGCTGTCTCGCCAGTGATTCGCTAGCGCATGGTGCACCCTGCTCACCACCAGACAGTCGAAGCCCATCTGTGAAGGTTAGTTAGAGACTGAGAACACTCTGCGAGATGTAGAAACATAGGGTGAAGACGACGAGCAGACTGGACAAATTGGGAAGGCTGCATGGTAAAAATATGAAACAGCGCAGTAGAGAAGTGACACATGCGGCTCTAAACTATATAGCAACTGGGTTTATTGAAAAAGACACGTGCTTTATCAAGCAAAAAGTTTAAAACCCCTTTCTTGAGTCTTGTTCAATCACGCGGAAAATATTTTTCGTTCACAACGACAGCTACACAAGAGAATCAAGTGACTGAAGTATTTCACAAAAAAAAAGTGAGTAGTTCAGTTAGCCAAACTTCGCCGGACTTATTTTTAAAAGAAATAGGCTTGCTAATCAGAGCTGACTAGGGAGCTCACACATCTTGCAGAATGACGAATGCGTCGTTTTTCACAATCAGCATGTGCGCTCGCTTTAAGCCCTTCCATGTCTTTGTCAATAAAACCAGCTGCCAGTTCAGCACCGTGTGTGTCAGTTCTTTCTTTCACCCTGTGTGTAAAGCGCTATTTTTTACATTCTTATAAGATGAAAACCTGTCGGTTAGTATGTCATTATTCGGCCTAAGGGATAAAACCCCTTGACTTACTTGAATTTAACGCGTGTCACCACACAGACCTTTCGTACGACAAGATGAGAGCAGTGATTCTGTGCCGGCTATTTGCGAGTGTCCTCAAAGAGAGATGTGGACGCTACGACCGGCATCAACCCCGCAACGTCGAACTTAGCTGAGCAATGTATGGGGATACCATGAAGAGCAATGCGCAAAACAGAAGGCGATATATGAATTGCACCAAAGGTAAGAGAAGCAACGGCAAGATGTCTGGCAGCGGTTTTACTTGGAGTGTATACGCTTACGTTTATGTGGAATTAGTCTTTATACCCTATGCGAAGTGTACTTCCGTAAAAAAAAGTCGCAGCATATTCACGGACTGAATGATGGTGAGTGGAGCGAAGCATCCGTCAGTCCGTCGGAGCTTCCAAACATCCGTTTGTTCTTGCTTCTGTCCATCCGTCCGTTCGTCCGTTCATCCGTGCATCCGTCCGCCTGTCTGTCCATTCATGCGTCCGTCCGTCCATACGTTTGTCTGTGCGTCCATCCATCCGTCCATTCATCCGTCCGTGCATCTGTCCATCTGTCCGTCCATCTAGTGAACGCTACAACTACCGCCACCTTTGCCTTTTTTTATCATATATTCATCGTATAGAAGTATCACCATCCAGCGGGCATTCCAAGGACTAAATGGGAGGTGGCTACCTACTACTACTACTACCACTATTACTACTACTAGTTGTACATAGGTTGTGGACGCACAACCCACGCCCTGAGGAGCTTCACATTTAAAACATGACAATGACGTATAAAGTTCTCATTCACATAATGATGCTGGCAACCAGCTGAAAGAGCTGTTTGTACAGATGCCCAGTTTTTAAAAACCTGAACGCGCGAGCGTCGACCGCCGAGTCAATCCCGTTTAACGAAGCACGGCGGTGATATGAACGATGATATGCGCATTTACCCGATGAACAGTTCCGTGCAGCTGCCTTTTCCAAACTGTTCCGAGAACTGGACAACGGGACGCCGTAAATTGGCTCTTATTGACTCGTTGGTCGACGCTTGTGCGTTCAAGTTAGAAGAAAGATGGGTTGCTGTATGTCGGGCTTTTTGCACTGCTTTTCCTCCCAATAATTTAACAAGTGATGGTGCTTTTTTTAGATGCGAAGCAGCTTTTTGACACAGGTGTGTAACACGCCTTAGGTACGCACGTCCGTACGAACGTAGCGCAATGTGTTCTCCTCGCTGCAGGTGTTGCAGCGGTGCCAAGTAGGTCACACCGCAGCGGCGCGCTGACGTCACTCTCTCTCTCTCTCATCCGCAGCACGCTCGCCGCAGCGCCTGCAGCTGCCGGCTCCTCCGCGCACTCGCAACACTTCTCTCTCCCTTCACCCTCCCCAGCGCTTGCAACGCTCCACTGCACGTCGAGTGGAAATACTCTTTCGGCTTGTTCATCTACGATGGAACTTATACAAAACGCAACCCACCTGCAGTGTCTTTGCGTTTCAAACAAACGTTTACTCGAGTAAACTCTATACCAAACTCGTTTCAAACCATCCTTCCAGCCACCGCGTCGACGCCCGTTTCAGCCGGGTGAACGCCGTGCGCAGCAATGCTGCGTCGCATCTCATCAGTGTTCCCTTCGGGGTTCATAACCTTTTTAGATGCGGAGCATCTTATACTCGCGCCTTGTAGTGCGCCGTCCGCGCCGTACGCGCCGTCCGCACCGCTTCTCGAACATTTGACAGCTGACGCGCGCGCATGCGCCGTCGCGCCGTCGCCCACTCTTCCACCATCTGTGCATCCCTTCCTCCTCTACACACCGCGCGCGCTTCACTCCTCCACCATCTGTGCACCCTTCCTCCTCTACACACCGCGTTCGACATCTACAATTCTCCTGATTCTCCAGTGGACGCGCATGTGGCGTCGCGCTTCGAGAACATTCAACAGCTGACAGTGCATGCGCCATCGTGCTGTATATATACTCAAGGTCGGCGCTCGCTCGCTCAGTTGCCGCTCGTCGGTTGGTTTGTACGGCGCGTCGACGTCCAAGGTCGCGGTGAAATGAATTCCAACGAATCCACAAACACAATGATCGACGTCCCTTCGACCAGCGCCGCCCTTTCGCATACGTGTGTACGTGTTCACTCATTTAACACCCCCTCCTACAACCACGTTAACCAATTTAGCCATCGACCCAAGTAAGTCGCAATTTAACACCCCATTTCACAACCACGTTAACCAATTTAGCCATCGACCCAAGTAAGTCGCACTTTAACACCCCGTTAACCAATTATATGCTCCGCATCCTCCTCAGTGTTCCCCCGAGGGAAGCTGCGGCAATTTTTTTTAACAGCGAACTTGTATGAGGATAGGCTGCGTATTTTTTCGTTCGAAAACCTATGTGCCAGACATTGATTAAAATCCACTACAACCCACTTTTCCACTAAACATATACAAGCCGTGCGCTGGACGAACATGCATGCGTCACGGAAAGTGGGCAAGGCCCACAGGTCACCACTGGTCGTCTAAATGTGAAAAAAAAGGAAGCACACGGGCGGAAACACCTTGTTTCTGTCGCACAAGAAACGCCAAGTGCATGCGGCCGGGTCAGACAGGACAACGTATGTCGATCTAAAATATGCGTGCTGCTTTTCAAATGGGAAACTTTAGCGAAACCCATACGCTAAATTCAAGATGCACTTTATAGGTAGGGTAGGTATGTGGGGTTTAACGTCCCAAAGCCACTATATGATTATGAGAGATGCCGTAGTGGAGGGCTCCGGAAATTTAGAGCACCTGGGTTTCTTTAACATGAACCCAAATCTGAGCACACGAGCCTCCTTCATTTCCGCCTCCATCGAAAATGCAGCCGCCGCAGCCGGGATTCGAACCCGCGACCTGCGGGTCAGCAGCCGAGTACCTTAGCCGCTAGACCACCGCGGCGGGGCAAGATGCACTTTATAGGCTGACAATTTAAGTACGACCTATGTGTCGTGTGCTGAACAGCATCGCCGAGTTGAATGGCTCCTCAGTTTTTGTTTTCATCTTTCTTAGAAATTATCTGAAACCGCTGAAACGCACAGTCGTGAAAGAGGGATCGCCACAGACGCCACTGGATCTGACTGACCTCCGCGACGAGTGCGGCGAATGCCTTCGAGTGGCCGAACGGGTCGATCTGCCAGGCCACCTTGACGTTGCCGCACTCGCCGAACGTGTGGTTCAGGAAGCGCA
>NC_051167.1:95009911-95024911 GCF_013339725.1 Rhipicephalus microplus
ATTTTGTAATGGCCCAGATAATCGCTAGGCATTCTTTCTCAGTTACCGAATAATTTGCTTATGTTCTTGTAAGAGTGCGGCTCGCGTACGCAACAACATATTCTTGGTAACCAGGCTTTCGTTGGGCGAGTACAGCGCCAAGACCGACACCGCTAGCATCTGTGTGGATTTCTGTGGGAGCGCTTGAATCGAAATGACGCAGTATGGGTGGTGTTGTAAGCAGTTCACGGAGCTTCTCAAAGGCACTGTCGCAAGCTGGAGACCACGCAGATAGATTGCGGTCTCCCTGAAGTAGGTCTGTCAGAGGCGCCATGATCGAGGCGAAATCTCGGACGAAGTGGCGGAAGTATGAGCAAAGCCCAATGAAACTACGCAGCTGCTTGAGAGACGCGGGCCTCGGGAACTCGCGAACAGCACGTAGCTTAGCGGGGTCAGGAAGAACACCATTCTTCGACACGACGTGTCCGAGAATGGTCAGCTTGCGCGCTCCAAAGTGACACTTCTTCAAGTTGAGTTGGAGGCCTGCTGCAGAGAGGCAGCGTAGAACCTGTTCCAAGCGACGAAGGTGCGTGGGAAAATCGGGCGAGAATACCACTACATCGTCTAAGTAGCACAAACACGTGTTCCATTTGAGGCCTCGTAGGATAGTGTCCATCATGCGCTCAAATGTTGCCGGCGCATTGCATAGCCCGAATGGCATCGCGTTAAATTCGTATAAGCCGTCTGGTGTAACAAATGCAGTTTTTGGCCTATCATCCGGATTCATGGGCACTTGCCAGTACCCAGAGCGTAGATCAAGGGAGGAAAAGAACTCTGCGCCTTGTAAAGAGTCGAGGGCGTCATCAATTCGAGGCAAAGGATAAACATCCTTTCGTGTTATTTCGTTTAGGCAACGATAATCTACGCAAAAGCGTATCTTGCCATCCTTCTTTTTAACTAAAACAACCGGCGACGAAGGACTGTTTGACAGTTGAACGACGCCTCGCTTTAGCATGTCACCTACTTGTTCATCGATGATACGGCGTTCAGTTGGCGAAACACGGTATGGTCGCTGCCGTAGTGGTGGGTGATTACCTGTGTCGATCTGGTGGCATAAGGTAGATGTGCGACCTAAGTAGCGCTGTGACTGTCAAAAGATGGTCGAAACTTGTCAAGGAGGCTCAAAAGCTCACACCTCTGTTGTGGGTTTAGGCCTTCGTCGATGACACGGTTGAAAATGTCGGTAGTGGAAGGGTCATTCACGGAACTACAGGAGAGGGCGCTGACTTCCGATGATTCATCAGGAACGTCAAGTGTAGCGATGGTTTCGAATGATTCTATCGAACAAATACATTCGCCTCGAAGTAGCGTAATCGTGAATGGGAACGGATTCTCCACAGGCACGTTGGTCGCACCACCTTGAAGAGTAACGAGAGCGGTTGGGAGCGGTGATAGGTGGCGATGAACGAAAGCAGCGGAAGGCGTGAAGAATGCGGTAGCGTCGACGACGGTGGAACACGACACAGGTGCGAAGACAGCAGCGCGTGGAGGGATTTGGGTGTCGTCACTAATGACCAACTTCGCGTCGGAAGGGCGATCGTGCACTGGTAGCGCATCACCAAGGGGACAAAAGGCGACTTCGGCACGGGCGCAATCAATGACGGCTTGGTGATGGGAGAGAAAATCTCAACCTAAAATGATGTCATGAGAACAGTGCGGGAGTACTACGAACTGAACTGTGTAGGGCACTCCTTGAATTACAAGTCTGGCAGTACACGCGGCCACAGGCTGCACAGGCTGTGCAGTGGCAGTATGAAGACATGAACCCAAGTAAGGCGTTGTCACTTTTCGAATTGAACGGCAAACTTTTTCGGCGATGACAGAAATTGCGGCACCAGTATCAATAAGGGCAAGTACGGGTACACGTTCAAGAACGGCATTAATTACATTCGGCGGCGAACGAAGAGGGCTTTTGCTTTGCGACGAGGACGCAGTTCTTGCCTCGGGAACTGCGTCATTTAGTTTTCCGCTTCGATTGTCGGGGGGCGTCGGCGCATCGGGGAGGGCGAGCGTCGACGTGGAGAAGGAGATCGGCGATCAGGAGCTGGTCGGTGGCTTGGACGAGGAGCGTACAATTCGGGGTCTGGGGTGTATTGAGTGTACGTGTAAACGTTCTCGTATGGACGTAGGTTTTCACGTGAGTGGAGTGGGCGGCGGCGGCACAGACGTGCGACGTGCCCAGGTAGACCACACGAAAAGCAGATCGGTCGGTTGTCGGCAGTGCGCCATGGATTAGGGACTCGGCGAACTGGAGGTCGTGGCGGCTGGGCGGCATAAACAGGAGCAGGCTGTGGAGGCGGCGCTTGGAATGTCTGTGGTCGTGGTCGTGCTGCTGCTTCGGCGTACGTCAATGGTGCATTGACTGGTGGCACCAGCTGCAGAGGAAGGACCTCAGACACTTGATCTCGTATAATAGTCCGTAGAGTAGGGCTAAGCGGTGCACTGCGCTCCGGTAGGCCAGAGATGAGCGAGAGTTGGCGGGCAACTTCTTCGCGCACGAAATCTTTGGTCTGCGAGAGGAGGACGGGGTCTTGCGAGGGAGTTAAGCCGGACATCGATTCCTGATGTGGGACAGCACGGCGGGTGACGAGACAATGCCGGCGGAGCTCATCATAGCTTTGGCAGAGCTCGGTAACTTGGGCGACAGTAGCAGGGCTTTTTGAAATGAGCATCTGGAAAGCGTCCTCGTCAATACCCTTAAAAATATGCTTGATGCGGTCCACCTCTGTCATGTTCACATCGACGCGCTTGCACAAGTCAATGACGTCTTCTATGTAACTTGTAAAGTTCTCACCAGGCAGTTGAGATCTCGACTGAAGGTGCTGCTCCGCACGAAGTTTGCGGACAGAACGACGACCAAAGACTTCCCTGAACTTTGCTTTGAATGCTGTCCAGGTGGGAACGTCGGTCTCATGGTTCCGAAGCCATAAGTGGGCAATGCCACTGAGGTGAATGCCGACAGTGGCCAGTCTCGTGGCTTCGTCCCATTTGTTCAAGACACTCACGAGTTCGTAAGTAGCCAGCCAGTCGTCGACGTCGTGGTCGTCAGTGCCGCTGAATATGGGAGGATCCCGCTGACGGACCGCGCCAGAGCACACAATGGCCTGGGAAGCCATAGGAGGAGGGCTTGTGGCAGATGCAGTGGTCATGACAGCAGGTACAGTCCGGCTTCGCAACTCCAGGATTGCAAGGAGACCCCGCACCTCCACCAATTATAATATAGAACGGAGACAGTCAAAACTGTTATCCGAGACCAGGTAGGAGCGTAGGCCTAGCTAGCAAAATCAGCGACAGTCCGGGCCGAGCGTCTCGTGCTTAGCACTGACAATGTGTGTGCCAAGATTTGCATGACCCACTACAATCATCATTACAATATATATATATATATATATATATATATATATATATATATATATATATATATATATATATATATATATATATATATATATATATATATATATATATATATATATATATATATATATAATGATATTACAAGCTGTTCGATGAACCAATACTATATTTCCGTGTGGATCTCATTTGTAGGAATGTTTGGTTTGTACGTTGTCAAGCCGATGGACGGATGAATGTCAATATAAAAACGTAACAACTGGTTATTCAGCTGGCAGAAAGTAAACTGTCATCTTGTTTCGTTGGTGTATTTTTTGCGTTTACAAAAAAAAAGAAATATGACAAGCATCGGGTGAGCTTGCTAGAGCTGACGTTCTTCTGGGTAGCGAAGCAAAATGAGCAAATTGCAGGCTTGGCAGCTCAGTTTTGCAGCCACCGCCGCTGATGTATGCCCGGGTGAAGCAGCCGTGGCATTGTGGCTTATGGAAATTCAGTGCAGTGTGTAGCCGTGTCACGCCGTGTTAAATGATAGCGAGGTAGAGGCTTCGCGGAATTCTGCGCTGATTGTGTTGCGACGTGTTCTACGCATCCCCCTCCCTTTTTGAAACGGTGAACGCGATATATGTGTTGGACTGAGAGAAGTTGCTTACTGGACGTGAAGATATTGCCGACGGTATCCAACCAGCCAGCATCCAAATGGCTGTGGCAGATGATGTGCACGTTCAAGTAGTCATTGGACAACGCCGGGCAGCTCTGATGTGGGGCGAGAAATGCAGTGCGTGGTCAGAACATTTTGCAAGACATCACAGACACATAAGTGAAATTTCAAGCAAAGCAAAAATAAATTGAATCGTCGCACTTGTTCCACCTTGGATAATGACGCGATACTGCGTAAACATAAATAAAAAAATGCTTGTGTTTTCCATTTAGCACCTATGTTGGCTCATGCTCAGGTTCCCCGCTTTTCTCCCTTCTTTGTAAGTTCCCAACACCGTTTTTAGTCTTTTCGTTTCATTAAATGGGTTGGTAGATGCACTTCATTGGTGTCATCCCCATTTCATGTGTTTTAAAATTTGCAGCGCTGACTTTTTATCATCCGGTGTGTTGCAAATAGCCTCAACACAAGCTCTTCTCAACACGAACAGAGCTTCGTTATTGACGTATGCATTTCACCCCAAACTAAGAACCAATGCAGTCTTTGAATTCCCATCGATTGTTGTTGCCATTAAGATCAAACAGTAAACGGGATGGTCAAACTGCATATTTCGCTTTGTTCCGCCCACATGTATTTACTACCGGAGGTCGCCATGTCACTGCGTGCCATTTGCCCTAAGGAGTAGCATGCATGTCATCTATCTATCTATCTATCTATCTATCTATCTATCTATCTATCTATCTATCTATCTATCTATCTATCTATCTATCTATCTATCTATCTATCTATCTATCTATCTATCTATCTATCTATCTATCTATCTATCTATCTATCTATCTATCTATCTATCTATCTATCTATCTATCTATCTATCTATCTATCTATCTATCTATCTATCTATCTATCTATCTATCTATCTATCTATCTATCTATCTATCTATCTATCTATCTATCTATCTATCCATCCGACTGACCTGCCATATCTGGCAATCTGCCAGGGTCGAATCTAGCGATGATTGAAAGAAACAATATGATGCAAATGAGCAATTTCTATAGCAAGCCAGTGGCCCGGAAACATAAGATTATCAATAGCAAGGCTTCTTAATGACTAGTCGTAGCCAAATGAAAGGCGACCAAGTAGTTACAAAGTTAAATGGCTTTGGCGTGTCGTAACTTGAAAGCGCTATCACGGACCGCTAAATATTTGATTACGATGGCATGGTATGGTATGGAAAAAACTTCATTTAGGTCCGTCCTGGCGTGAACTAGCACGTAGCGGGCCGCTCCCACGTCGGGACAGATAGGCCTAACCTCTCCGCCACGTCGGGACCGTTGGACTTCCTATAGCCGTGTGCCAGCCTAAAATTAGGTATGAAAGCAGAAATCACACTGAACTTAGGGAAGACGCGAGAACAACATCACGCATTTTTGTTATGTTTGACTCGTTCGTATTTAAGTTGTTTATGACTGCATACATCTATCTGTATTTCGGTAAGCCTCCACCTATATACGTCAATAAACTTAACCATTGCGGTGTTGGGCATCGGCAAAATAGCTCAAAAAGGCACTTGACACTCCACCCTCCCTTCCCCAACCACAACGACAATTGCCTGCGCCCCCCCCCCCCCGGCAATTCAACACTGGTTTGTACACCCCAAGCAGATAAACAACCGTCATTGTAGTTCAAAATTTCACCTGAAATCCGCAGCCGTTTCCCGTGGAGTGCTTGCGCGAAGACGACCATCGGCCCGAGGCGGTGGCTGCAAGCAGAACGAGCCACAAGAGACGTGCCATCCTTGGGCGCCAGCGAGCGGGCCAGGCTGACCAGCGTCGTCGTCGGGTGAACTCTTTTTGCTTCGACGCTGCACAGAGCGATGCCGCCGAACCCCGTAGGTGTATTGCGGTCTTGGCTCGCATTGCATTGCTGCTGTCGCGACTGCTCTGGTTACGCAGGCTGCTTTCTCACCGCGCAGAAAGGCTGCTTGACTGCAGTGTTCTTCGAGTGTCCTCTGTTAATAACTACCGTCGCATTTCGATAGAGGGGTCAATTCACCTTAGTAGTTTACACATTTGAGAATGGGCAGGCTGGGAGAGAGAAAAAAAAAACGACAGCGGGTGAGCACATACGCGTCTTGCGACGTTTTTCTCCAAGCCCGTAGTGTTTGAAAGTGCAGATTATCTATTGGCATATCTGGAAAGTGGTCTCCGAAATTTAGTGACAGATGAAATGAATAAGGTAAAGCGATTAAACGATGTCGAACGTGGATCGAAAATCTTCACGAAACGATTGGTCCCTTTCCATCTGCGCCAAGTGTTCAAAACCACAGCTTTATCTCGAAAATTGGCAAAGTAAGTGATAATCAGTCTTGTTAATTTTGCCTACAGGTTTTCAAAGATTGTGAATTATTTCGCAGGGTACATCCTACATTTTCAATATGTTTCGAACAATTGTTTCACTTAAAACACTTCAAAGGAGTTAACGAATTGCACGCGATAACATATTACACACGTAAATAAATTATGTATGTTAATGGGAATTCTCGGTAACCAGTACACTTGCGAGGTACCATAAATAATCAGTTTTCATGAGGTAGGGAACGTGCACTATTCCATTAGTATCCTTCATTCTTCGGAGAAGCATGGTGACCGCTACACATCTGTAAGGTATTATACGTACTTCTTTATGTTGGTTGTGCCTACGCCTTTTGTAATGGGTTGGAAGCAGTGTTGCCAGTTCAGCTTATTATAAGTGGATTTGGGTTTCATTTTTCAGCGAGACGCTTGCAAATTTTTATGGTCGCTTGTCACGTTTTTTTGGGCTTACCTTTGCTCTTTCAGAAAATAATGTTGCATCGCCCAGCACGGAATGCGTTATCAAACGCGACAAAACTACGCTTCCCTACACCAGTCGGTGCTTCTAGCACATTGGAACTTAAGTACGCACACACGAAGACACACAAGAAAGGAACACGCTGGACCAGCGCAGACTAACAACTGATCGTTATTCACCAAGAAACCATGAAATGTACTTTTATTCGCGCACCTTATGAACACAACGCATGAGCAAATCGGCATACTACAATCATTCACATAAACTGATAAGACCTTCACAGTAGACCGCGGAATCTCCTATCTTGTTCAGCAATTCAGTTTCTTTATCATTCAGCGAAACCGAAGAGGGACTGACGCACATGTTCTTATGAGACATGACGTCCTTATGATGTGAGATTACACCTTCTACAGTAAGGTCTTATCTGAATGATTGTACGATGCCGATTCGCTCATGCGCAGTGTTCATGAGGGGCATAAAAAGAGTATATTTGGTGGTTTCTTAGTGAATAAAGACCAGTTGTCAGTCTGCGCTGGTCCAGCGTGTTCCTTTCTTGTGTCCTCGTGTCGTCGTAGTGCATTGCTATGGCTTCGAAGTGGTCAAATCAGGGCAAGAAGTACCGTAAAGAGTGGGAAAAGGAACCGCAGCTAAAGGACTGGTTACGTCCATTCATCGGGGACTATAATAACGTTGCATGCAGCCATCTCCGCATGCCTCGCGATCTCGGAGGCGATCGTTCTGGCAATGCCGCTTGTCCTTTATCACCTCACTAAGCCCCCCCCCCCCCCCCCCCCCCCCCCCGAGCTCCACTTATCAAAATAGGAGAATGCATCACGGGAAAATGAAAACAAAAAGGGCAGGTTGCGCTGACTGTAGCTGCATTGAAGTGGCGCAACATATGCAAAAACTTGGGGGACCCCTATAAGCTTCAATTTTAATAGTTGAACGCGATAGCGATATTGTGTCTCTTCTGCGAAACACTTGAATAAATTTTTTTAGCATTTGCTATGCACTCACTACGTGGCCTTAAGTGAATACACGCAGTAGCGTGTGTACCTTTTATATTGATTGACTGGCTTTACACCATGAATTCGTTATGGTAATCACATGTACTGGCACCCGATGACAATGTGCGCTTATGCCACACATAATTACGGCAATATTTCAAGTTGTACTGTGAAGAATGTATACAGGATGCGTGTGTTTCTAAAGCATCAAAGTTACTTTCACTGCATTTCTGGGCAGAGGAAGTGAAGTTATTTTCACTGTCTTCACAAGCATATGAAGTATGCTGTGCGTAGTTCACAATTACTGGCGATAATTTGATGCAGTAAAAAAAAATGAGTGACTGTGAGGTAGAACATGTGTCTGCCACGTAAACAACATGGGTTGAATCCCCACTCAAACCATGAGTTTTTTTATTTTATTTGCATCCTTCTCAACTTTCAGGCTACACACATTATTATTATTATTATTATTATTATTATTATTATTATTATTATTATTATTATTATTATTATTATTATTATTATTATTATCAAAACGCACAAGATGATTATTTTTCGTTGACAACCAAGGACGCCCAAATTTTTGCGAAACGAGCTTCTTAACGCTATCACGTTAACATCGTTGTTCAACAATTTTTTTTTTGTACTTGAATATACTGCAGGCTCAATTGGTCCTTTCAAATAAAAAATTACAATCATAAACAGCAACAAATGACTTGCACTTCGATAACAAATGATCCAATAGTAGTGCAGTTCACAACACTATCTGGTAACTTGTTTGCTGATTGATTGATTGTTGGTGTTTACCGTCCCAAAACCACAATATGATTATACGAAAGGCCAAGTGGAGGGCTTTGGAAATTTCGATCACCTGGGGTTCTTTAACGGGCACCCACATCTGAACACATGGGCCTAGAGCATTTGCGCCTCCATAGAAAATGCAGCCACCGCAGCCAGAATTCAATCCTGTAACCTGCAGGTCAGCAGCCGAGTACCACTAGACCGTCGATGCGGGGCATCCGGTAACTTGTTTCACTCAAAATCGCTAAGGAAAGAGCGAGTATTTGTGCGTGTTAACGTGGCTCGAAAATTGTCAGATTTTCTTCTTTTTTTGTGTGTGGTTAGTTATCGATGAGTGTATAAAAATGGCGTAAAAAACGTGACTTTGGAATTTGGAATGAACGTGGGACAAAAGATAAATGGATTTAAGCTGGGAAACTATTCTTTGTTGTAAATGTTGCTTAAGGTTCGCTTTCGCTAATAGTTCAGAGACGCTGCATTGTCTAGAATACGCAGAGGATATGAATCTCACGGTTAGTTTTTGTGTTCGTTCAATTTTATCACTTAAGTGTTTTGGCAAAGGCTCCAGATTGAATTGGCATACTCTAATCAGGGTCTAAGAAGTGTTTTTCAGGCATTAAATTTCGCATGCGGTTCAGTGTTACGTAGCTTCCTTCGTAAGAAAGAGAGTTCGCATTCGGTGGTCTGACAGATGGAGAAGATGTGAGGTTCCCACTTGAGATTAGACGTGAGGGTAAGGCCCAAGTATTTTACCTGATGGAATTTTTCAAGTGTGGTGTTACCCAGGACATAACTGAAATTGATTGGATTTTTCTTGTAACAAACTTAGTTTTTGGTGCGTTGGGTCTCACGCCCCATGTACTGCACCAGGAACAGATAGATTGCAGTGAATTATTCATCTATATTTGATCGCTTGGATAACGTGTTATTGTGTATACTACACAGCCGTCAGCAAAAAACAGCATTTGAACCATACCACGAATACTGAACTACATATCATTAATATACATAAAAATTGTACGGGAACAAGAACAGACCCCCGCGGGATCTATAAGTAGACATGAAGTTTCTGGAAAGCTTGTTTTCCAATGAACACGCTTTGTGTTCGAATAATAAAAAAATCTAGAACTCCAAGAGATTATTTTGCGTTCTATACCGAATGCTAATAATTTTGTAAGTAAACTTTGATGCGGAAGAACGCTGACCAATTTGAAACAAATATTAAAAATAGTGTTTATTTGATACCTATAATTATTTGTATTAGCAATTTCTTCAGTTCAGCACGTTGTGTGACCATTGCAAAGCCTGATCTAAATCCTTGTTGTCGACTGTCGTTCGTTAATCGTTGCCTTACCGCGGTGGTCTGGTGGCCAAGATACTCGGCTGCTGACCCGCAGGTCGCGGGATCGAATCCCGGCTGCGGCGGCTGCGTTTTCGATGGAGGCGGAAATGTTGTAGGCCCGCGTGCTCAGATTTTGGTGCACCTTAAAGAACCTCAGGTGGTCAAAATTTTCGGAGCCCTCCACTACGGCGTTTCTCATAATCATATGGAGGTTTTGGGACGTTAAACCAAACATATCAATAAATTAATATGTGAGGTTTAAGGTACTAAAACGAAAGACGCAAAGTTTGTTTCTTTGTAGCGAGCGAAACATGACAGAGTCGTCTGCGTGCGCATAATTTTCAACTAACATGGGCAGTGGTTCTTTGTGGTGTCGCGCTGTTGATAGGGGACACGATAAAATGATCGATTTGGGATCTTAAATACCACTTTTGGTGCATACATTATATCCATTGATTGATATGTGAGGCTTAACGTCCCAAAACCACCATATGATTATTAGAGACGCCGTAGTGGAGGGCTCCGGAAATTTAGACCGCTTCGGATTCTTTAACGGCACCCAAATCTGAGCACACGGGCCTACAACATTTCCGCCTCCATCGGAAATGCAGACGCCGCAGCCGGGATGCGAACCCGCGACGTGCGGGTCAGCAGCCGAGTGCTTTAGCTACTAGGCCACCGTGGCAGGGCAACAGTACATCCATAGAGAATACTGCTTGCAAAGATTATGCCAAGAGCCGACGATGACGACGAGCTTATTCTGGTATCTTGAATCACCAATTGATCAAGTGAAAAACTAAACGCAGTGTAGGGTAGTGAATACAGACTTCATGTATCCCGTCTGTCATGTGAAAGAGTATTCCAGTTTATCCCAGGTAAATTGAAAATCCACCGAAAGAATAATTTTTGACCATGAATTGGTATGTTTTGAAAGATAGTCGTGCATGTTTTCAAGATATTCCACTTCAGTAATCGGGGGTTTGTACACGCCCCCAAAAATTATGCTGTTGTCAAAGCACGTGATTCTGCACCATAAGCTTTCATGGTTCAGAATATCGGCTAACGCTGAACATTTTAGATTCCTTTTAATTGCTTCTGCTGCCCCTACTTTTCTAGATTCTCGGTCTTTACGAAACAACCTGTAGGAAGGGGGAGCTACTTCCGCACTCCTGAATGTAGCCACGTTTCAGTTATCGCTAATTTGTGTGCTTGGTATGTTAGTTGATTATACACTCTAAGAAAAAAAATAGAGTATTCTGCTACACAAAAATAATCGTCATCTGACTTTCTCGCGTTTTGTTTCTTAAAAAAATTGCGCTGGCCACTTTCCTGTCGGGAACGTTATGTAATGTGAACTGATAACGCCCGCATGTTTCGCGACCACTAACTATACCGGAACCGGGCGGATAGCGTGAGGGAAGTACTCGAAGTAGATGACAGTTATTGTTGGGTAGCAGAAATACTCCTCAAATACTCAATTTTTTGAACAGTTTAAACCTATTGACAATGCTCTGAGCATTCAAAGAAAGAACCCTGATCAGTTTAGAGCGAAAGCTGCTTTGAGATCACAACTCGGGTCATGCGCAGTAGTCCGCCGCCTGTGTGCGTAACCACATCACACGAAATTGGAAGCAAAAATCTAGCACCAAAGACACAGTGGCTTCTAAACCCGGGTCTGCTGGGTGCTAGCCAAGTGTTCTACCAATGAGCTACGCCGGTGCTTGTGACTTGTTGGCAAACCTAGCACCAAAGACACAGTGGGGCTCAAACTCGGTTGACGCTGTAGCTACGTTGTTGGTATGTCAAGTTCACGCTAGATGGCCACGCTCGCTGTCCGCTTGCCGTCCTTATCGGTCTTAACATCGGCGCTCATGGTCGCACTCGTAGTGAAGCTATGGCAGTGGACACACAGTGAAACCTGCATTACGAGAGAAGCATCTGGTCGGTGCCAGCAAGTCCACATTTAGGAATGCGCGGATGCAACTTATCTGAGCTCTTGCTGTTAATATAAGCTTATTTCTGGACATTTCAAGAACATTTCACAGTGAATAATTGAACTGTACGTGCTGAATTATTATGCAGTTTTGGAGCCTCGAAGAAGTAGCGTCGAGTTCACTGCGCGTGCAGGAAGGTCAAACAGCGTTTGCGTTTTGCGTTGGTCTCGCTATTTTTCATGTTAGTTAAGCGGGAGTCCTTAAACCAGCCCCAGAAAGCTTAGCGTCAAATGCACATAGTGGGACCCGCTGAAGTGACGACTTCCAGCGTGCACAGAATCGGGCTGAAAGCGAAGCGGGAGATAGTTGGCTGACTGCAGCTTCTTCTCGGCGAATGTGCGAGACTGGTTCCCTAGACGACGCTGATTTCGAATAAGGTATAGACAACAGAGAATTTATGTGTATACAGGGCTTGTATATACAACAGGGAAACGAACAACGCAATAAAAAAAAGACAACGCCTTTTTTGCGAACGAAAGATCGCCTTGTGCTGGATGCCATCGGCAAGTGCAAAACCCTATTAGAAAACCCTGCGTGTCTCAACGCTAAAACCCGCAAAGTTCATTGATGCTTCAAAATTTTGGGGGCCCCACCAAAAGACTCCCTAATATTTTACTAGTGCAACCAATATATACGGGAACTCGCGTGTATTTATATTTGCGTGTGAGTTTGTTCACATTTATGGTACATATTAAAGTGAGCACACAGGCATACTGATAACGGTGACCTACATGTCTTATCGTAAGTTACTAGCCTTTTATTGTTGGCGCATATGTGGAGTGCAAGTAGCCTACAGGAAGACGTCATAGCCCCTTTATCGGGGATGTGACACCTCATATCGGATAACTATTTGCTGCGCTAGAACAAGATATGTTTCTAATCAGTGCACGTTGACATCGGCGGTCGCTGACTTAGGTTGGACTGATTAGAAACATGTATATCACTCAATGGCACGTTGTTCATAATCGCAATCACCGTCATCGTCATAATTTATTCCTTAAGAGTCGTGTGGTTGGGTGTACATAAGGGGAGAAAAGCGCAATATGATATACAATGCCACATTAGAAAGCGTACAAAGAAACATCGCAGACAAGGAGGCTCTTTAGCGTTTTACACCTATTTCGTACCGAGAAAAAAAAACATTCAATACATTTTTGAATCTGTTTATAAAGTATTCGCGCAGTGGTCTCACAAGTACCGGAATTAACAGACACATTCAATACGTTTTTTATGTGTTTACGAAGTCTTGATACGCTCGTTTTGGAAGCACAATCTGCGCAGAGGGGGTGTTACGTTGCACGTTCTTATAGAAGCGAGGACCGTAATGTACAATATCATTTTAAAGGTACAGTTCTCACAAAATGTTATAAAGGTATAGAGCCAAATGTTAAATATAAATGGCGAGAAAGAGCAGCTACAAAATAAGATACCTGTTTCATACTTGAGTCAGTCAAGTAAACAAAAACCACCGGGAGACTGCGTCGAATGCGCAGCACATTCACAGCTAAAGCAGGAAAAGCTGGCCCCGCCGCGGTGGTCTAGTGGCTAAGGTACTCGGCTGCTGACCCGCAGGGCGCGGGTTCGAATCCCAGCTGCGGCGGCTGCATTTCCGATGGAGGCGGAAATGTTGTAGGCCCGTGTGCTCAGATTTGGGTGCATGTTAAAGAACCCCAGGTGGTCAAAATTTCCGGAGCCCTCCACTACGGCGTCTCTCATAATCATATCGTGGTTTTGGGACGTTAAACCCCACAAATCAATCAATCAATCAATCAATCAATCAGCAGGAAAAGCTGACTTCAAAAGCCTTTTTTGAACACTCCTTGAGTAACTGTTACAAGCACACTTGCAGGTACCCACTACGCCATAATTTTCGCGGTATAGGAAGACAATCACTATGCCATCCTTCAGAAAAGCGTGGCACCCGCTACATACTTGCAAGGAATTTCGGTGCTGTGGCTGACGACGATAAATAATTATGCCTGATGCTTTTGTAATAGGGTGGAGCATTCAACGACCCGTTCACTACGCAGTTCACATTGAATGATCCCTGGTTGTTCTTACGCTGTTCTAAAAAAGCCCTATATATTACTGATATTAACGGGATTCTTTCACAACATGAAGAACGGCTAAGGCCAATTTGCAACGGTGGTTCAAGCACCATCGTGGCTATGTGGTACAGTATTGGGCTGGCACGCAGAAGACCCGAGTTAAAATCCCATTCTGGCATTGGTGTTTTTTGTTTACTCTGTACGATACTTGTTACGGACGTCGGTGGTGGCGGCGGAGAATTACGGCGCACGCGCCCCTTGTTGGGATCCCATAAAATCTGTCGCTGTAAAAAATTGAGGCAGCTTTGCTCTAGTGATGCCAAGCCCGAAGGAGCTGCTGAGCTGGGCAGCTTTGTTTCTGCTCGGCATTGTCAACACATCAGAATTACGCATTGAGACGGCCCACCCATTACAAAGCGCTCACACAAAGTCAACAGCTGCATACCGAGTTCGCGTTTGCTTTACCGACACGTAATAAACTTTTTCCTAATTCGCAAAAGAAATATGGCCTAGTTGGCACTTCGCAACTGTACTTGCACTTTAAAAAGATGGCGAATGTGACGCGTGCTATCTTTCGTTTTCTTGCGGCGTAGTTGAAGCATCCACCGAGAACCGAAGTCAACCGATGAGGCGACACACACATAGAGCCCGATTGCGCTATCGTGGTCTTCTCTTGAAAGCGAAGCTCAAGCGTCGTCCACATTTTCTTCAAATAGGAATTGCCACACATGCACCGAGTTAAATAAGTTTCATGCACACAGAACCGTACCGAAGGGAACAGTGCGTGGGCGTTTAATGAATGTTGATCCAGCATTGCAGTGTGAGTACATGAAATAATTTCCGCGATACGAATCCCTTGTTCGCACTTAGCAAGGGTTAGATCTCAATGTTGGTGTATATTACAGACCACTTTTGTTTTGTCGTTAGCGA